>CAWUFW010003964.1:1200000-1669910 GCA_963921515.1 Calotriton arnoldi
GCTGATGAGGGGTGTTACCCCAAAACCGGTAACAGGATGCTTGTTTCCGGTTCAGGGAAGACCTGGCTTAGCAGTTCGGGCTGGACTGTTCCCATGAGACACAGGGTCAAGACTGATTTGCATATAGCTGGGTCTGAACTGAGGTGGCAAAGTGAGCTAAAGAACGATGATGGATTCAACCCAGATCTGTGACTGGGAGTGAGTGTCTGAAAAGTTTCTGCGCTCCTTCCATCATCTCCTTGTGTTTGCTTTGTTCGCCCTAAGTTGGCAGTGTATGCCCAGACGTGGGTCCCTTGCTCACTTTGCCACTGGATTCAAGCTAGCATGGCTGATGAGGGATGTTACCCCGAAACTGGTCCCAGGATTCTTGTTTCCGGTTCAGGGATGACCTAGCTTGGCAGTTCGGGCTCGACTGTTCCCATGAGGCACAGGGTCAAGACTGATTTGCATATAGCTGGATCTGAACTGAGGTAGCTAAGTGAGCTAAAGAACGATGATGGATTCAACCCAGATCTGTGACTGGGGGTGAGTGTCTGAAAAGTTTCAGGGCTCCGTCCAACATCTCCTTGTGTTTGCTTTGTTCACCCTAAGTTGGCAGGGTATGCCGTGGCGTGGGTCCCTTGCACAATTTGCCACTGGATTCAAGCTAGCCTAGCTGATGAGGGGTGTTACCCCGAAACCGGTAACAGGATGCTTGTTTCCGGGTCAGGGAAGACCTAGCTTGGCAGTTCGGGCTGGACTGTTCCCATGAGGCACAGGGTCAAGACTCATTTGCATATATCTGGGTCTAAACTGAGGTGGCGAAGTGAGCTAAAGAACGATGATAGATTCAACCCAGATCTGTGACTGGGGGTGAGTGTCTGAAAAGTTTCAGCGCTCCATCCATCATCTCCTTGTGTTTGCTTTGTTTGCCCTAAGTTGGCAGGGTATGCCCAGGCGTGGGTCCCTTGCTCACTTTGCCACTGGATTCAAGCTAGCCTAGCTGATGAGGGGTGTTACCCCAAAACCGGTGTCAGGATGCTTGTTTCCGGTTCAGGGAAGACCTGGCTTGGCAGTTCGGGCTGGACTGTTCCCATGAGGCACAGTGTCAAGACTGATTTGCATATAGCTGGGTCTGAAATGAGGTGGCGAAGTGAGCTAAAGAACGATGATGGATTCAACCCAGATCTGTGACTGGGGGTGAGTGTCTGAAAAGTTTCAGCGCTCTGTCCATCATCTCCTTGTGTTTGCTTTGTTCGCCCTAAGTTGGCAGGGTATGCCCAGACGTGGGTCCCTTGCTCACTTTGCCACTGGATTCAAGCTGTCCTGGCTGATGAGGGGTGTTACACCGAAACCAGTCCCACGATGCTTGTTTCTGGTACAGGGAAGACCTGACTTGGCAGTTTCGGCTGGACTGTTCCCATGAGGCACAGGGTCAAGGCTGATTTGCATATAGCAGGGTCTGAACTGAGGTGGCGCATTGAGCTAAAGAAGGATGATGGATTCAACCCAGATCTGTGACTGGGGGTGAGTGTCTGAAAATTTTCAGCGCTCCGTCCATCATCTCCTTGTGTTTGCTTTGTTCGACCTAAGTTGGCAGGGTATGCCCAGACGTGGGTCCCTTGCTCACTTTCCCACTGGATTCAAGCTAGCCTGGCTGATGAGGGGTGTTACCCCGAAACCGGTCCCAGGATGCTTGTTTCCAGTTCAGGGAAGACCTGGCTTGGCAGTTCGGGCTGGACTGTTCCCATGAGGCACAGGGTCAAGGCTGATTTGCATATAGCTGGGTCTGAACTGAGGTGGCAAAGTGAGCAAAAGAATGATGATGGATTCAACCCAGATCTGTGACTGGGAGTGAGTGTCTGAAAAGTTTCTGCGCTCCTTCCATCATCTCCTTGTGTTTGCTTTGTTCACCCTAAGTTGGCAGTGTATGCCCAGACGTGGGTCCCTTTCTCACTTTGCCACTGGATTCAAGCTAGCCTGGCTGATGAGGGGTATTACCCCGAAACTGGTCCCAGGATCCTTGTTTCCAGTTCAGGGAAGACCTGGCTTGGCAGTTCGGGCTGGACTGTTCCCATGAGGCACAGTGTCAAGACTGATTTGCATATAGCTGGGTCTGAACTGAGGTGGCGAAGTGAGCTAAAGAACGATGATGGATTCAACCCAGATCTGTGACTGGGGGTGAGTGTCTGAAAAGTTTCAGCGCTCCGTCCATCATCTCCTTGTGTTTTCTTTGTTTGCCCTAAGTTGGCAGGGTATGCCCAGACGTGGGTCCCTTGCTCACTTTGCCACTGGATTCAAGCTGTCCTGGCTGATGAGGGGTGTTACCCCGAAACCAGTCCCAGGATGCTTGTTTCTGGTACAGGGAAGACCTGACTTGGCAGTTTGGGCTGGACTGTTCCCATGAGGCACAGGGTCAAGGCTGATTTGCATATAGCTGGGTCTGAACTGAGGTGGCAAAGTGAGCAAAAGAACGATGATGGTTTCAACCCAGATCTGTGACTGGGAGTGAGTGTCTGAAAAGTTTCTGCGCTCCTTCCATCATCTCCTTGTGTTTGCTTTGTTCGCCCTAAGTTGGCAGTGTATACCCAGACGTGGGTCCCTTGCTCACTTTGCCACTGGATTCAAGCTAGCCTGGCTGATGAGGGGTATTACCCCGAAACCGGTCCCAGGATCCTTGTTTCCAGTTCAGGGAAGACCTGGCTTAGCAGTTCGGGCTGGACTGTTCCCATGAGGCAGAAGGTCAAGAGTCATTTGCATATAGCTGGGTCTAAACTGAGGTGGCGAAGTGAGCTAAAGAACAATGATGGATTCAACCCAGATCTGTGACTGGGGGTGAGTGTCTGAAAAGTTTCAGCGCTCCATCCATCATCTCCTTGTGTTTGCTTTGTTTGCCCTAAGTTGGCAGGGTATGCCCAGACGTGGGTCCCTTGCTCATTTTGCCACTGGATTCAAGCTAGCCTGGCTGATGAGGGGTATTACCCAGAAACCGGTCCCAGGATGCTTGTTTCCAGTTCAGGGAAGACCTGTCTTGGCAGTTCGGGTTGGACTGTTCCCATGAGGCACATGGTCAAAACTGATTTGCATATAGCTGGGTCTGAACTGAGGTGGCAAAGTGAGCTAAAGAACGATGATGGATTCAACCCAGACCTGTGACTGTGGGTGAGTGTCTGAAAAGTTTCAGTGCTCCGTCCATCATCTCCTTGTGTTTGCACTGAATCTCGCTGGACTTTCCTAATAAAGTACAAAGCCTCTCACTAGACCCTCCTTTGAAACACTAAAGCCCCTCTCCAGTTCCTCCTGTAGAATACCTCTGCACCCCTTTGGGACTTCCTATGGAACACCAATTCTCCCCTTTGGAACTTCCTACGGAATATCACTGCTTCTCCTTTGACCCTCCTATGAAAAACCACTACCCTTCCCCTGAACCTCCTATGAAATACTACAGCTCCTCTTTGAAACCTCTTTTGGAACACCACTGCCTTTCCTTAGAACCTTTTACGGAACACCACTGACTCACCTTTGAACCTCTAATGAGAAGATACTAGCCCTCTCTGTAATCTCCTTGAAATCCCACTGCCCCTCTTTGGAACCTGCTATGGTATACCATTATCTCTTCTTAGAAATTACTATGAAATACCACTGGCCATGTCCCGAACCTCCTCTGAAATACCACTGCCCCTCTTTGGAACCTCTTTTGGAACAGCACTGGCTCATAGAACCTAATATGAGAAGCTATTGGCCTCCTCTGGAACCTCTTTGAAATATCACTGCCCCTCTTTGGAACTTCCTGTGAAATGCCAGTGCCTTATATTATAGCATCCTATGAAATTCCACTGCTCCTCTCCAAAACCATCTATGGAATACCACGATCTCTCCTTAGAGCATCCTATGCAATTTCACTGTTCCTCTTTGGAACTTCCTATGGAATATAACAACTTCTCCTTAGATCCTTCTTTTTAATACCACTACCCCCTTCTGGAACCTCCTACAGAATAACACTGCCTTTCCTTAGGACCTCCTATGAAATGTCACTGCCCCTCTCTCAAACCTCCTATGAAATTTCACTTCCCGTTTGGACGGAAAAGTCCCTTGCATGGTGACAGCCATGCCTTAGTGCCCCAGCTGTGGAGAGGTCTCGATCCTTGGTAATGATTTCCTGTCATAAGCAAATATGGATCATGCTTATGTGCTACAATCTGGGACTGTCTAATGTATTGCAGTCTGCTAAGACCCAGACAGGTGCCCAAAGCGTTACCCTCAGGAGATGAAAGCTACTGCCCTCACCTTGAGTTAAGTAGCACAAGCGCGTTGGTGGCACCATACCGTGTTTTTAGTAATTTGTGGAGTGAACAGGCCTGTGTGCCTGTGTCACTAGAGTGGTGCCTCCTGACCCACTCTGGTAAAGTTCTGCTGCTTTGTACATAACTCAATCCTTGCCTGCACTGGATTGTGTGCAGTGTGAGGAAGTATGTTTGCCAGAGACACTATACAGTGCAGGAGAAATAGCGCAATCGATTGTGTGCACCCCGAGGAAATACCTGTGCCTGAGAGATGGTACAGAGCAGTAGAAATAGTGGAAGCAGTTGCATCTGCATGCTAGGGTGTCCATGTGCCTGCGGGACGGTACATCACAAAGGAGACAGCGTGTGATATTGCAGGAACATGGTAGGATGTGTGTGCGCCTGTGAAGAATTACAGTACATTGGAAACTACGTGCGACTGAATGAGTATGTGCACAGGAATATGTGTGCGCTGTGTAGGGCACAATACACAAAAGACACTGGGTTCCATTTTGGGAGTCCCAGGCCCTGCTGGAGGAGCAGGGAGAGGTGGAGGTTTCCCCTAGACAGATTTGTGGATTGCTGCATTCTTCTGAACTGCATGGGACACACATGGGAGGAAGGAAGAGCCAGGCTCTTTGGTGCGCTTCAAGGAAGCTCTTTGATTCTGAAAGGAGGTCACAAGTCAAGGGGGCATGGGCACATCTGAGGAGGTAGGTGGAGCTGATAAGAGAATCAGAAAGAGTAGCACTGGGAAACTTTGGTAACCTTTTGAAGCACATATCACTGAGGTCGACATCAAGGTGTGAGCCTCTAGTCAATCCAGTGGCCTGTGTTTAGGGCTATCAAGATTGTAGACTTTCCTGCTGTGATAGACTGCTGTCTGGAGGAAGAGCACAACACAGGAGGGGGCACTTCAAAGTGAGCAGATATCATAACACAAATTTCAAAGGCAGAGATGCTAAATCACAAGTGTGTCTGGAAATGAATGATAAAAAAGGTAGCTTAAAACTCCCTAGTCATCAAACTGAAGCTGTGCACTAGCATGGAGAAGCTTAACATGAGCTCTGCTAGTTGTGTCCAGGACTAGGGACTACGGCTCTGCCAGCCTCCCATGCTGGGACAGGGACAACACCCAGGAAAATCAAGAACACTCACCTGGAGCCTGTAGCACCAGCTTCTGCCTGACCCAAGACCAGTGGCCCTTTGAAGTGAAGGAGATTGTTTGAAAGGAGTGAGTTCCAGTGGGGATCACACATACCACATTGGAGGAGTGCCAAGGATTGCAGTGTCTGTGACCGCAGATTCCCGCCGGCTACACACCATCAGTTGACCGAGGGGACTCTGAACCACCAATGCGCGAGTGCAGGTAAGACTTAAGCAGCTGGCACGTGGAGAACTTGCTCCGAATTAACTTGCTTCAGCATAGGGACTCCGGGATCTTGCTAAAGAGCGCCACAGAACTTCTGAGACTCAAATGTATTAGGGGGGCCTAGCTAGGATGTCGCCACATCAGCCCTGCCAAGGACCACGCATCAGAGGTTAGACTAATGCATTTTAGTGTGGTGTCCGCATCACCACACTAAAATGTATTAGTCACGCATTTAGAGCACCATGACCATGACGAACAAGGCGCGCTTAATAAGGAGCTGTATTTAAGAGCGAGCACATGTCTAGTGTGCACGCTCTGTGCTGTCTGCTGTCTTAAATACACCGTGAGACTTCTTTAATATTCACAAATCCAGTAAAAACAGAAGTGTGTGCTATTTTGGTGCCACCGAACAGGACAGGGCTTCTGCTGTGACCCACTGGCTGTCTCGCTCCAGTATACCACGTGGTCTCAGCACCACTTAATGTAACTAAATACAATGGACCTGACTGTGCCACAAGGATCCGTAAGGCGGCGCCTTGCCTGTTCCTATGTTTTCGGCAAGGCACCACCCCACTGAGACTATGCCAGTGAGTCTGTTTGTCCTCCTGGAACTAAAGCACCGAGTGGCAGTTTTGAATGCAGAGTAAGAGCCTCAGTTCTCCCATCAGAGCTGTGAAGGAGGACTGAACTTGGCCCTGGCTAACGATTGCCAGCCTCTATACTATGGGAAGCCGTTCACGTCAAAATTACAGATCCCCATACAGGACACCTTTTGAAAATGCATGGAGTGCTGCTAAATGAATTTGACACACACAAAAATGAATGTAATGTGTGTCAAGATAAATATGATACCTGACAGAGTGAATCTGGCTTGAACCAAAACAAATATGAAACCTGGCAGAGTGAATATACTACTTAGTGATTAATATGAATAACACACACTCCGAATTGAATAAGAGATATACTGAAATATATATCAAAGATACTGAAATGAATATGGCCCTCACTATAAAAAATATAGCAATCAGTGAAACAAATACAATATGCATCAAAAAGAATGGGAAATTCCTTGAAATGACTGACATATGCCAAGAGGAATATGACATACATTGAAATTAATATGACAGATTGAAATGAATATAAGTTACTGAAATAAATATATTATATTCTGAAAAGAATATAATGCACATTGAAAATAATATATAATACAATGAAATGAACATTACACATGGTGCAATGAATATAAATTGCGTTGAAATGAATATTACTTAGATTGCAATGAATATGAGATATACAGAAATGAGTAGGAGATGATTTCAAATGAATATGGCTTATGTTGAAATGAATATAAGCTCCATTGAAATGAATTTTACATGCCTTAAAATGAGTATGAACAAAGCTGAAATTCTCATGACATTTGTCAAAATGAATATGGCATGCATTGAAATAAATATGATATATGTTAAAATGGATAAGTTGCATCTTAAAATGAATATGGCAAGTGTTAATATGAATATGACATCCATTGAAATAAATATAACATTGATTGAAAAGAGTTGAAATGAATATGAGCTTCATTGAAATGAATTTGACATGTTTTAAAATTAATACAAGTAACGCTAAAATGAACATGACATTTATCAAAATGAATACAACTTGCTTTGAAAGTAATATTATACACATTGACATGATTATGATACGTGTTGAAATGGATATGATTCATGTTAAAATTAATATAAGATGTGTTAATATGAATGAGACATCTATTGAAAGGAATATGACATATGCTAAGCTGAATATGACATGCATTGAAATGACTATGAGCCCCATTGAAATTGATTCTACATGCCTTAAAATGAATAAGACCAATACTGAAATTAAAATGAAACTTGTCAAAATGAATTTGTTATGCTTTGAAATCAATGTAATATACATCAAAATGAGAACTGCATGTATTGAAATGAATATGACCTATGCTGAAATAGATATGACGCATATTAAAATTATTATGACAGGTGTTAAGGTGATTATGACATCCATTGAAATGAATATGACATTCATTGAAAGGAATATGGTGCATGTTAAGATAAATATGAACCACTTTGAAATGAATATGACACCTGTTGAAATTAATATAGCCACATCAAAATTAATATGATATTCATTCAAATGAATATGGCACTTTTTGAAATGAATATGAAACTATGTGAGAAAAATGTAGCATGCTTTGAAATGAATAAAGCACATATCGAAATGAACACAAACCATGTTTAAATGAATATGACCCCTGTTTAAATGAATATGGCTTGCATCGAACATATGTTGATTTGCTTTAAAATTTATATTACATATTGAAATGAATATTACATATTCTGAAATGATATGATATGGACTAAAATGAATTATGGCAAGTGTTAATATGAATATGACATCCATTGAAATAAATATAACATTGATTGAAAAGAGTTGAAATGAATATGAGCTTCATTGAAATGAATTTGACATGTTTTAAAATTAATACAAGTAACGCTAAAATGAACATGACATTTATCAAAATGAATACAACTTGCTTTGAAAGTAATATGATACACATTGACATGATTATGATACGTGTTGAAATGGATATGATTCATGTTAAAATTAATATAAGATGTGTTAATATGAATGAGACATCCATTGAAAGGAATATGACATATGCTAAGCTGAATATGACATGCATTGAAATGACTATGAGCCCCATTGAAATTGATTCTACATGCCTTAAAATAAATAAGACCAATACTGAAATTAAAATGAAACTTGTCAAAATGAATTTGTTATGCTTTGAAATCAATGTAATATACATCAAAATGAGAACTGCATGTATTGAAATGAATATGACCTATGCTGAAATAGATATGACGCATGTTAAAATTATTATGACAGGTGTTAAGGTGATTATGACATCCATTGAAATGAATATGACATTCATTGAAAGGAATATGGTGCATGTTAAGATAAATATGAACCACTTTGAAATGAATATGACACCTGTTGAAATTAATATAGCCACATCAAAATTAATATATTCATTAAAATGAATATGGCACTTTTTGAAATGAATATGAAACTATGTGAGAAAAATGTAGCATGCTTTGAAATGAATAAAGCACATATCGAAATGAACACAAACCATGTTTAAATGAATATGACCCCTGTTTAAATGAATATGGCTTGCATCGAACATATGTTGATTTGCTTTAAAATTTATATTACATATTGAAATGAATATTACATATTCTGAAATGATATGATATGGACTAAAATGAATTAACTAAAATTAATATAACACGCATTTAACAGAATATAAAACAAGGAACCAGGCTTTACCACGCATCCATTTGCAATGCAGGTAAGTATTTCTACATTTGTCACACAGTACTTTATCAAACAGGAAAGTATTTTTGTAAATAACAATTTTTATGTGCACGTAGAGATAAAGGGAGGTAAGGATGATTTTAGGGTTTAAAGGTGGGTAGAGGTAAGAATAATTTTTGGTTTTAGAGGTGGGTAGAGGTAAAGAGAGGTAAGGGTGATTTCAGGGTTTAGGAAGTGGGTAGAGGTAAAGGGAGGTAAGGAATAAAGAAAGGGGGTTCTCAATTACAAAATAAAAACTCACACACATATATATTTATATGTATATATATATATATCACACACGAACACCGCCCAATTCTCCTCGCTCTCAACAGTGCGGGTGCAGCAGCTCGTGTGGGCAGTCCCACGACAATATATTCCACCACAGAGTTTCCACACGAGAAACAGAAGGCTGCGCACTCAGGCTCGGTGAATTCTATTCAATTTATTCCAACTCCAGGAAACATAGGACTAACACACGCGTTCCAGCCACCTGGCCTTCGTCAGTGTTAGTTAATTCATAAGACTGCAACCTTAAATAACATTTTCATTATTTAGAAAACAGACAGACCTAAATTCCCTCTTAATTTTCCCATATTTCTAAGAGAGGGAAATGAAGGGAGAAGCAAAATTATTATAGAAAAATATATAGAAAAATATATAGAAAAAGAGGGGGAGAAAGAGAACGGAAGATGGACTGGTAATGGCCAACTCAGGGTTACTTTAAATTTACATGACCCTTAATGCATTAGTAATTGCCATGGCACATTATCCTATGAATGACCACAGTTCCTCTTCACTATTGAGTCCCCAAGGTGCGCGCGTTTGCAGCTCTATGATATACCTTGCTTCCAGCTGACGTAGCGATTTCACCCTGTCTCCTCCCCTTTCAGTAACCGGGACATGATCAAGACAAAAATAACGCAGTTTATCACTGCGTGACTCATGCACCTCAGCAAAGTGCCTGGCCACGGGATAAACTCTGTCATGATTGGTGATCGCCCGTGTGTGCTCCAGTATCCTCTTTTTGGCAGGATGAATGGTACTGCCAATATACTGGAGACCACACGGGCACACCAAACAATATAACACAAAACTAGTGTTGCAATTCATTAGTTTGTCAATTGTACGCTTTACTTTACTACCAGGGATTGAATATTCCTTCACTTTAACACTACTTCTGCATGCCTTGCAGGAAGTGCAAGGAAAAAATCCTACTGCTAGTGTTTTCGGCACTGTCTCTACAAAGTGACTACGTACTAGCATATCTTTCAAAGATTTACTTTTACGATAGGTAATGTCTGACCTGCTAGGTAACAGATTACCGATGACACTATCTGTCTGTAGTACTTTCCAGTTCCTTTCAATCAACTCTCTGATTGCTCTAGATTCGGAAGAGAAGCCCAGGATTAATCTCACAGCTTCTGTATCATTGTCCATTTCAGACTCTTCAGTCGTTTTGTGTCTTAATAACGTTTGTCTCTCTGTGGATTGTACCCTCATAGCTGTTTCATGTAATAAACGATTTTGGTATCCCCTCTGCCTAAATCTACTTAAAGATTCACTCGCAGCTTTGTTATAATCTTCCGGGAGTGTGCAGTTTCTTTTTAAACGCAACAACTCCCCATAGGGAATGCTATGAATTAAACTTCGGGGGCGCTGACTTTTGAAGTGCAAAACCGTATTCCCAGCCGTAGGCTTCCTATACAGTTTCGTGCAAATCTTGCCTTCTGCAACAAACACTGAGAGGTCCAAGAAAGGTACTTCTACTTTACTGATATAATTGGTAAACTTGAGATTGAAGGGGTTTTGATTCAGAATTCTGATGTATCCCTCTGCCTCTTCAGAGGTGCCCCTCCAGACAATGAAGAGGTCGTCTATATATCTTGCCCAAAGGGCAATTTTTTACCCACCTCTCATTGTCCTCCGCCCAGGCCACGTGCTTCTCCCACCAGCCTACGAAAAGATTCGCATAGCTGGGGGCGAAGCACGTGCCCATCGCGGTCTCCTGTGTCTGTAGGTAGAGCTGACCTCCAAAGAGAAATATATTATTACGCAGACAGAATTCAGCAATCTCTAGTACCATATTGTTATGAGCCTGAAATTTCAAGGGCCTGGTTCTTAAAAAATATCTTAGAGACATTAAACCCTGGTCATGTGCTATACACGTGTACAAACTAGTAATATTCATAGTTATGAGGAGAAAATCTGGCTCCCATTGGATATCTTGTATCCGTCGTATAAAATCAGTCGTATCCTGTATAAATGAACTGAGATCTTTCACCAGTGGAAAGAGGAAATGGTCCACGTAAATAGACCCTTTTTCCAACAAGCTTTCCTTACTCGAAACTATTGGACGTCCTGGTGGTTTCAGTGCGTCTTTATGTACTTTAGGCAAGTGGTAAAATGTGGGCAATACTGGATAGTCATGGTAGAATTTTAACGTGGATGATTTACGAGCAATGTTGTTAAATTGTTCGATGAAAAGTACCCCGCAAATGAAATAGATCTTGTATCTAATTATCTGACAGGTGGGCCAATGATAGATTATCTATGTGCCAATGTGGGGAGCAGTGTGTTAAAATTGTAAAATAATGTACCGAATACTCATTTGAAAATCTGCACATCTGCTGTTCATCGTAATAGAAGGTTACCACGTTAGTCTGGCCAAGATGGCCGCCATGTAAATTTGTACTAGCGATCGACTTTATTTGAGAGTCCTTTATTTGTTTTCATGAATTTTACGTAAACAAATGAAATAACCTGTTATTTAAGGGTGCAGTCTTATGAATTAACTAACACTGACGAAGGCCAGGTGGCCGGAACGCGTGTGTTAGTCCTATGTTTCCTGGAGTTGGAATAAATTGAATTGAATTCACCGAGCCTGAGTGCGCAGCCTTCTGTTTCTCGTGTGGAAACTCTGTGGTGGAATATATATATATATATATATATGTGTGTGTCTGTGTGTGTGTGTGCACGTATGTATATATATTTATCATTTCAGGATTAGGGTGCCATCTAAATTATGCGAAGAAGAAAGCAAGGAACTCTGGGTAGTTCCCAAGTTTACGTGGAGAGCAGCTCCCTTCTATGGAGCACTCTACAACACCACCAAATCTGCTCACCTTAAATGTCCATTTTTCTAGCAAAGTTTTTAAGCATAGGAATTGTACAGTTCCATCCACTCCAAGCTAGAAAGTGACTAAGGGTCTGTTACGAATTTGGCATTTTGTAGCGGGCCGCCATGCCAGTGTCCCCCTCCTAGACTGCCAAACCCGTAGTCTGGCCGCCTGCCGTATTCCGATTGGAATACAGGTTGGGCGGTCCTGCGGCAGTGCTTTTCAAAGGCTCTTATGTGAGCCTTAGAAAACCAGCGTGGTGGGACCGCCACAGCGCGTTCCAGCATGGCATGTACTGTGAAGTCCATGCCGTGCTGGAACAGGGGATGCATACAGACAGTGGGGGCACACTATGTGCCCCCCTGCATGCATCACCTGGCCCAGAGGCAACATGGGGCACTGTAGAGCCCCCTTAGTTTCCTCACCACCACACTTTTCACAGTGGGCTCACCGCCATGAAAACTGTAGTGGTGAGGAAACTCATAATATGCTTGGCGGTGCCGCAGTGGCACCAACAGCATATTGCAGGCCTCAGACTGCTGCAAGACCACCAGGGATCACGGACTCCTGGCAGTAGCAGCGGTCCTATGGCGATCCTACTGCCAAAATTGTAATACAGCAGTCGGACCGCCGGTAGCTGCACAGCCACCGCAGGTTTGGCGGTCCATCGGCCGGCCAAACTCATAATCAGGCCCTTAGTCTTTTGCCATTTTTACAGCAAAGTCTTTAGACATAGGATTAGCTAGTGCCATTTATGCAGAGCTAACAAATAACAGAAGTGTTTTACCACTCCAGGCACTGTATCACAGCTTTGAATTGAATAAAAGCAACCCTTGACACATGTTTAGCATTTATTAGAGCTCTCCAGAGAGGTATAACTGTCCAGACACAAGGAAGCACCCAGTAGAGGTCTCTCTCTCTCTCTCTCTCTCTCTCTCTCTCTCTCTCTCTCACACACACACACACATATATATGCAAATATATATAAATATATACATATATGAGTGTGTGCACACATATGTATATATCTTTATGTATATATATATATATATATATAGCTATATACATACATACATACATACATACACACACACACACACACACACAGATATACATGCCACAAAAATGTGTGGTTGAGGTCCATTATGTAATACCACGCCCTGCTTGTAAAGGTCAGCACGTTGTATTATATTCGTGATAAAGGCATGTGTTATATTTGCATGGATTGTAATGTCTAACAACCATCAAATAAATGTTAAAAGGAATACAACACTCAATAATTCATCACGGTACCTATATGCACAGTGTGGGGATGAAATGTTAGGGAAAAGTAGTAAAAGATATATCAGTGATGATAGAGATCAGAAACGAAGGGGTGAAGGATGGGGATAAGGACATGAAGATAAGGCATGAAGAGTAAGTAGTAAGAGATGAGGAGTGCTTCATGAGGTATGAGGAGCAAGAGATGAGTAGTGAAAGATGGGAAGTGAGGGATGAGTGATTAAGAGTGAAGGCTGAGAAATGAAGAATGAAGAGTAAAAATGCAAAAGCAAGGAAGAAGGGTGAGGGAAGAGGAATGAGGAGTAAGGGGTGAGGGTTAAAGAGTAAAAAATGGTGAGTGAGAGATTAAGACAGAGGTTTGAAAGGTTATTGAGGGACAAGGGGTAATGAGTGAGGAGTAAAGGATGAAGAGTAAGACAGGAGAACTGTAGGACAAGCAGTGAGAGAAGAGAGGTAAAGAACGAGGTGGGAGGGTTGAGAGGTGAGGGATGATGACCGAGGGTTGAGGCCTGAGCAGTGAAAAATGTGAAGCGTGAGGGACAAGGAATCTGGCACGAGAAGTAAGGAGTGAGGCATGAGCGATGAGGTATGAGGAAGGAAAGAAGTGAGCTGAAGGATGCGGTATGAAGAATGAGAAGTGAAAAATGAGAAAGGAGGGGTTAGGGACAGGAAGCAAGGAATGAAGAACAATGAGGACAGAATGAGAAATGAGGACCGGGAAATGATGATTGAGGCGATGAGAAATCTGAACTAAGGGATAAACAATAAAGAGGTGAAAATGAAAAAGAATGTGGAGTGAGAGATGAGGAATGAGAGATAAAGAGTGAGGTATGAGGTGTGAAAGTAGAAGAGCGTAGGATAAATTATTAGGAGTGAGGAATTTGAATTGATAAATAAGAATTGAAGAGTGATAAGTGGAGAATAAGGGTTAAAGAGGGAGGTTTGATGAGTGAGGGGTGATCACTGAGTCACGAGGACAAAGGAAATTGGAGATAGGGATGAGTGATAAGGAATGAGGAATAAAAACAGAGGCATGAGGCGTGAGGTATTAGACTGCCCTAAAATAGACAGGGTGATGAATATTTTAGGACATCATCGTTTGTTAATTTCACTTATCACGCAAAGCGTAAAGAAAAGGTGAAATCCAAGAGATATAGAACAAGCGTTTAGGAGTAAAAGGTGAAGAAGAATGAATGGAGTGTGAGGGAAGAAGGATTAGGTTCCAGGGTTCCAGAGCTTTTGCAACCTTGGATTGTTGTTATGGGCACTTTGAGCCCTAAAAGGACCTTCTCGAAGAAGATTCAGAAGTTTGAGAGCATTTGGAGCATTTTTGTAAAAAATTTCCATAACTTGACTGACCTGTTGTTGAGAGCCAACCCGGCGACGTCAAACCGCGACTCGCCCTTGTCATCGTTGTGTGCCCTATCACCTTGGATAGTTCCCCTGCCCTTCCCTAATGGAGAGCACAACCAGGGAGAACCTTTCCTGTCAGGGGCTAGTCACTCCAACCCATTAAGGGCAGCAAAATGATTCGAGGTGGGAATTGTAAAACCAACAGGCCTCCTCACATGCTCAATGGGAGTCCTTACAGGGCCAATGCGAAGACATGAGCTTTTTTTCAAAATTATCACATTCCCTAAAACAAGACGGTTTATATAAATACCCCAGTGGAAATAACTCAATCTTAGACTCTCTCCTTGGTCGGGGAAGTGGGCCAAATAACAACCTTTGCACTACCTGGGCGATCTGAAGTTTATAATTATACAATCACCACAACGATCCTAGGGCCTGACCCCAGTCATCCCACTCTCCGTGTGAACAAAATCTCATTAGTCATATAATTAGGGAACTTCCTCTGTTGGACCAGCTAATTTAAACATTTATTAGTCAGCTCGTCCTGGCCCTCCTTCTGATTCACATTCAACTCAGGGACTTCTACCAAAACAAGTACGTAGGGGCAAGATGCTGGGGGAGATCGATCACTGGTTGCCTCAGTTTATTTAGCATAGGTGGAGGTGTCCCCGCAGATCCAGCGTTAAAGGACAATGAGGCCTCATTAACTCCTAATGCTTTTGATGTGTGCAAAATACCCACAACCTCAGTCCCTTCACCATGGCTAATTACAGCATCTCTAGGTACAGTGGCTGTTATAGCATGCTGCAGGGTGCTAGAGTCCTTAACCAGTTTGTGTTGGCAGTTGGAGGTCATAACCTGGGCACCATCCTCTGCTACCAGTATTGAACATACAACTTGCTTTTGCTGGGGATATAACGCAATCGAGACCCCTTTGGATGGCCTCCAACCCCGCTGTCAATGAGGAAAGTTCTTTATGCAGATAGTCTTTAATTTTTCCAAAATAGGGCTCCATGAGGTCCACAGCCCAATGATGTGTAAGCATGGTCCCCGCAAGGCTGGAGTTATAAGGGTAAGAAATGTTCGAGTCAGCACGTGAGCTAGCAGGGGCTAGAGGGGACTGAGACAAGAGCCGCTGTTTAGGCTGTTTGGCGGTCGAGAAGGTCAAGATGTAACTTTCAGGTGTGCCCCCATTAGATTAGGGGCCAAATTTGCCTCCTCATCACTGGCTTGGTTGTTAGCCAACCCCAAATGGTCCACTGCACTATTTGTACCAGTTGGGCTGTATGATAAGGAGCCATCCAAGCTTGAATCATTTGGGACTCCCAGAAATAATCTCCTCTCAGTCAGGGCTATTTCTGTGGAAATTATCCCCATAGCCCTCTGCAACATTTTGTCGATGCTGGTAGTCTTAGGGGGAGAAGGTGGTCTTGCTGAACCTCCTGGGGATTTGTGTTTGCCAATTGTAATTTGGCGGTATCAAAACCTTAAGATCACGAGCGGCAGTATCCACAGAATAGCAACAAAGTTAGAGTTATACCCAAACACGTTAACCCATCCACAATGTTATTCAGCTCTCCAGTACAAAAATAGAGAGCACTTACCCCAGGATCACGATGTCAGAGGGTGGGCCCAGTTGAGTTTCCTCTGGGCTATGACGGGTGCAGGAGATGCCCAGCCACGGCCCACGCATGTCCCGCTTTGCGGGAGTTGGAGGAGTGCTTTAAGCACTAGATAGGCTCCTTCCCCTGTCGTAGATGCAGGTGCGCACCTCCTGGTGCGATGCCAGCTGGGATGTGGAGTCCCCAAAAAGTGTCATAAGTTCAAAGAGCAACCCGCGCTGCGGGAGTTCGGGGAGCGCTTTAAGCGCTAAATAGGCTCCTCTCCCTGGCCGTAGTTGCAGGTGCGTGCCTCCTAGCCCGATGGCATCTGTGACGTGGCGTCCCCAAACAGTAGTGTAAGTCCAAAGAATAGAATGGGGGAGGGATGGAGGCATGATGGGAATGTGTATACACACTGATTCCTGGACAAACGGTCCAAATTT
Organism: Calotriton arnoldi; assembly: GCA_963921515.1. Classification (NCBI taxonomy): domain Eukaryota; kingdom Metazoa; phylum Chordata; class Amphibia; order Caudata; family Salamandridae; genus Calotriton; species Calotriton arnoldi. The sequence continues at coordinate 1,216,828 of CAWUFW010003964.1, forward strand.
ATTAGTACCTGAAGTGCACTCTTGGCCCCATTTCAGCTTTGATGAATGCCACTATGCTTTGGAGGTTCCATACTGTTGTGTGAAAAAAAAGTTCTGAGAAAAGAGGGATACTGCAGGACTGTTAATGTATTAAACAATATGCTGCCTCATGTGTTAAGGTGCTGTCATTTACTGCAGGTAACTATACTGTTTTGTATAGAGTTAATATATCACAAAAGTTAATTTAAAAATAAATTTAAAAATGGCATTACAGAATCGTTTAAATATGAGAAACCTTGAAATTGATATAAATAACAGTGAAGCAAATAACACTGTTCTTGAAATGAATATGGACCACTGAAATTGGATATGAATCACATTGTGTTGCAAAGAATACTGAATGAACTGTATAAAGATGTGAATGAATTGGATATGGTGAATTGTGTGTATAACATACTGAAAAGCACATGACATTGACAGCCAATCACAGTGGAGTTCAATGCAAGTTGCAGAGCTCACTTTGGACACTGAACAGGGCAGCTAAGGAAAAGGAGGGGTTGTGGAGAGGAGCACTTGTAAAACGTGCAGAAACAGGCAGCACAGAGTCCGATCACACCCCTCTCTGCTGTGCTGTTTGGTTTACAGGGCCGTCAATCTGGTAGAGCGCAAAAGCCTACCAATGACAGCCCTGTATTTTGGCCTGCCCCCGCGGTCACTGGCACCACGTGCTTGCCTGCTGAAGTGCTTCAAGCCATAAGGATTCGCTAACACTGGTGGACAGTGGCTCTGGCATGGATTGACTGCCTGCCAGTGCCCAACAGCCACTCCAGTCAGCAAGCTGAGGCACAGCCTGACTCCTGATCCCTGCAGCGCCGTCTGATGCTGGGCTGGAACAACGGCGGAGAAAATTCCTGTCGGAACAGTGACGATAAGTATGAGTATATTGGGGCCTGATGGGGCGTGGCTAAGATTCCGGTGTTCCGTCGTTTTCTGCTCCCCGTCTGTATGCGCTCCCCCCTCGCATGCCTACTATGGAATTTGTCATAGAATAGGTATTTTTAAGCTCCCCTTGTGTTCTGCCATTTTAGTGCGCATGCGTGTTATTGTACGCAGCGTACTATGCAATTTTTCATTAATTTTGAAGCTCTCCGCGACAACAGTACTTGCAGTACTTTTTCGACCTTTCCTTGGGGTCCTGGGAGAGCGTTAGTTAGGCGATGGAGTCCTAGGAGTGTGCCACCGTAGGTCTCACAAGGGCGACACCTACTGTCTGCATGGGTGAGTACCAGTGGCGTAACGAAACTTGAGGGGGCCCCCCTGCAAACTACATGGAGGGGGCCCCACCTCCCATTCTCCGCGCCAGACAATAGCAATCTTGAGGCATTGCATTGCTTCATACACACTTTGACCCCAATTCCATCAGTCTCTCTCTCTCTCTGTCAGTCAGTCAGTCAGTCTCTCTCTCTGTCAGTCTCTCTCTGTCAGTCAGTCTCTCTGTCAGTCTCTCTCAGTCAGTCTCTCTCAGTCAGTCTCTCAGTCAGTCTCTCTCTCTGTCAGTCAGTGTCTCTCTCTCTCAGTCATTCAGTCTCTCTCAGTCAGTTTCTCTCTCAGTCAGTCAGTCTCTCTGTCAGTCAGTCTCTCTCAGTTAGTCAGTCAGTCAGTCTCTCTCTTTCTGTCAGTCTCTCTCAGACACTGTCTCTGTCAGTCTCTCTCTCAGTCAGTCAGTATCTCTCTCTCTGAGTCAGTCTCTCTCTCAGTCAGTCTCTCTCTCTCAGTCAGTCTCTCTCTCTCTCAGTCAGTCTCTCTGTCAGTCTCTCTCAGTCAGTCTCTCTCAGTCAGTCTCTCAGTCAGTCTCTCTCTCTGTCAGTCAGTGTCTCTCTCTCTCAGTCATTCAGTCTCTCTCAGTCAGTTTCTCTCTCAGTCAGTCAGTCTCTCTGTCAGTCAGTCTCTCTCAGTTAGTCAGTCAGTCAGTCTCTCTCTTTCTGTCAGTCTCTCTCAGACACTGTCTCCTGTCAGTCTCTCTCTCAGTCAGTCAGTATCTCTCTCTCTGAGTCAGTCTCTCTCTCAGTCAGTCAGTCTCTCTCTCAGTCAGTCTCTCTCTCTCAGTCAGTCTCTCTCTCTCTGTCAGTATTTCTCTCTGTCAGTCAGTCTCGCTCTGTCAGTTTCTCTCTCTCTCTCTTTCTCAGTCAGTCTCTCTCTCTGTCAGTCAGTCTCTCTCTCTGTCAGTCTCTCAGTCAGTCAGTCTCTCTCTCTCTCTGCCAGTCAGTCTCTCTGTCAGTCAGTCTCTCTCTCTGTCAGTCTCTCTCAATCAGTCAGCCTCTCTGTCAGTCTCTTTCTCTCTGTCTCTCTCTCTGTCAGTCTCTCTCTCTCTCAGTCAGTCTCTCTCAGTCAGTCTCTCTCTCTCTCAGTCAGTCTCTCTCAGTCAGTCTCTCTCTGTCAGTCAGTCTCTCTGTCAGTCAGTCTCTCTGTCAGTCAGTCTCTCTCTCTGTCAGTCAGTCTCTCTCTCTGTCAGTCAGTCTCTGTCAGTCAGTCAGTCTCTCTCAGTCAGTCAGTCTCTGTCAGTCAGTCAGTCTCTGTCAGTCAGTCAGTCTCTCTCTCAGTCAGTCAGTCTCTCTCTTAGTCAGTCAGTCTCTCTCAGTCAGTCAGTCTCTCTCTCTGTCAGTCTCTCTCAATCAGTCAGTCTCTCTGTCAGTCTCTTTCTCTCTGTCTCTCTCTGTCAGTCTCTCTCTCTCTCAGTCAGTCTCTCTCAGTCAGTCTCTCTCTGTCAGTCAGTCTCTGTCAGTCAGTCTCTGTCAGTCAGTCTCTGTCAGTCAGTCAGTCTCTGTCAGTCAGTCAGTCTCTGTCAGTCAGTCAGTCAGTCTCTCTCTGTCAGTCTCTCTCTCTCTGTCAGTCTCTCAGTCTCTCTCGCAGTCAATCAGTCTCTCTCTGTCAGTCTCTCTCTGTCAGTCTCTCTCTGTCAGTCTCTCTCTGTCAGTCAGTCAGTCTTTCTCTACCTCAGTCAGTCAGTCAGTCTCTCTCTCAATCTGTCTTTCTCTCTCTCTGTCAGTCTCTTTCTCTCTGTCTCTCTCTCTGTCAGTCTCTCTCTGTCAGACTCTCTCTGTCAGACTCTCTCTGTCAGTCAGTCTCTCTCTGTTAGTGAGTCTCTCTCTCTACCTCAGTCAGTCAGTCTCTCTCAGTCAGTCAGTCTCTCTCTCAGTCAGTCTCTCTCTCTCTCTGTCAGTCTCTCTCTCTGTCAGTCTCTCAGTCAGTCAGTCTCTCTCGCAGTCAATCAGTCTCTCTCTAAGTCTCTCTCTCTCAGTCAGTCTCTCTCTCAGTCAGTCTCTCTCTCAGTCAGTCAGTCTCTCTCTACCTCAGTCAGTCAGTCAGTCAGTCTCTCTCTCTCTCAATCTGTCTCTCTCTCTCTGTCAGTCAGTCAGTCTCTCAGTCAGTCAGTCTCTCTCTCAGTCAGTCAGTCTCTTGGTCAGTCAGTATCTCAGTCGCTCAGTCAGTCTCTCTTTCTACTCTCTCTCCACTCGCTCTCTCCTCTCTCTCTCCACTGTCTCTCCACTCTCTCTACTCTCTCCACTCTCTCTCTGTCTCCACTCTCTTTCTCTCTCCACTCTCTCTCTCTACGCTCTCTCTCTCCACGCTCTCTCTCTCGCCACTGTCTCTCTCTCTCTCTACGCTCTCTCTCTCCACTCTCTCTCTCTCTCCACTCTCTTTATTCGCTCTCTCTCTACTCTCTCTCTACTCTCTCTCCCTACTCTCTCTCCACTGTCTCTCTCCACTGTCTCTCTCTCTCCACTCACTCCACTTTCTCTCTCTCTCTCCACTCTCTTTCTCTCTCCACTCTCTTTACGCTCTCTCTCTCTATGCTCTCTCTCTCTCTCCACTCTCTCTCTCCACTCTCTCTCTCCCTCCACTCTCTCTCCACTCTCTCTCCACTCTCTCTCACTACGCTCTCTCCACTCTCTCTCTCCACTCTCTCTCCACTGTCTCTCCACTCTCTCTCCACTCTTTCTCTCTCCACGGTCTCCCTCTCCACACTCTCTCTCTCTCTCCACTCTTTCTCTCTACGCTCTCTCTCTCTCTAAAAGCTCTCTCTCTCTACGCTCTCTCTCTACTCTCTCTCTCTCTACGCTCTCTGTCTCCACGCTCTCCCTCTCTCCACTCTTTCTCTCTAAACTCTCTCTCTCCACTCTCTCTCTACGCTCTCTCTCTCTCTCCACTCTCTCTCCACTGTCTCTCTCTCTCTCTCTCCACTCTCTCTCTCTCTCCACTCTCTCTCTCTACGCTCTCTCTCTCTCCACTCTCTCTACGCTCTCTCGCTCCACTCTCTCTCTCTCTCCACTGTCTCTCTCTCTCCACTGTCTCTCTCTCTCCACTGTCTCTCTCTCTCCACTGTCTCTCTCTACGCTCTCTCTCTACTCTCTCTCTCTCCACTCTCTCCACTGTCTCTCTCTCTCCACTGTCTCTCTCTCTCCACTGTCTCTCTCTCTAGACTCTCTCTGCACTGTCTCTCTCCACTCTCTCTCCAATCTCTCTCTCCACTCTCTCTCCCCACTCTCTCTCTCTCTCCACTCTCTCTCTCTCTCTCCACTCTCTCTCTCCACTCTCTCTCTCCACTCTCTCTCCACTGTCTCTCTCTCTCTCCACTCTCTCTCTCTCTCCACTCTCTCCACTCTCTCTCTCTACGCTCTCTCTCTCTCCACTCTCTCTACGCTCTCTCTCTCTACGCTCTCTCGCTCCACTCTCTCTCTCTCCACTGTCTCTCTCTACGCTCTCTCTCTACTCTCTCTCTCTCCACTGTCTCTCTCTCTCCACTGTCTCTCTCTCTCCACTCTCTCTCTCTCTCCACTCTCTCTCTCTCTCTCTCTCTCCGCTCTCTCTCTCTGCTCTCTCTCTCTCCACTCTCTCTCTCTGCTCTCTCTCTCTCTCCACTCTCTCTCTCTCCACTCTCTCTCTACGCTCTCTCTCTCTCCGCTCTCTCTCTACGCCCTCTCTCTCTCCACTCTCTCTCTACGCTGGATACCTGGACTGCACACCTTGATTATATGTTTTTCGTCTTAATATAAAACAACAACAACAAAACAATGAGTTGTTAGCAAAACTGGAGAAACTTTGTTATTCCCCACAAAAATAGATTGGGTTGGCAGGCACCCTTCTCACCTGCTCCTGTCCACTCTTACCTCTTTGCTGCTGGCCTGCACCACCCCTGCCCAGAGCAGCAGCAGGAGGAGGACGGTCCTTTGGCGGGACATCTCTGACAGGCAGGCAGGGTCTGGCCCTGCAGTAGGCAAAGGATGAATGCACAGCCTGCATGTCCCAGTGTCCCCAGCGACCCTGAGATTCACAATGCTCTCTCTGGGGGCCCCCACCCCCATCCTTTTTCCGGGCCTGGCGCGCTCTGACTGAAGAGAAACAATGTAACTTGTTACATTGTTTCTCTTCAGCCCTAGGTCAGCAGCGCGAGGAACTCAGAGCAGCCTGCAGCTGCTTTAGAGCAAGAGACAAACAGCTTTCTACCAATGAGCTGAGGGGGCCCCCTTCATGTACTGAAGACTGGGGGCCCCCCCGCACCGCGGGGCCTGCGGGGGTGTTTGTTACGCCCGTACACGCGCCACGCTGCATGGACTAGAAGCCAGAGTACGGGTGAGGCTGGTGCAGGTACCGCCTGCGTGCATGAGTTTGTAAGACACCCTGTATCTGCCTTCACTAGCAGTCGCATAGCTGCCAAGGTTTCAGATTGCTGTGTGTGACATTTTTGATATTTGCAGTGTAATTATGAGCGACCTGGAAGTGGCCACATTACGGACAAATGACATGCCTTTAAAAGATCAACAACGGAGGCAACTATAAGGCGGAATTTATAGACGCTCCGTGTAAGTAGCGGGCGAGTGGGGTCTCCTTATTTTTGCATACATCCTGTGCCCAGTAGTAACCGCTTTTTGTTCCCTGCTTTAGAGAGTCACAGCCAACACACTATTGGAACGTTCACTATCCTCATCTGCTGACAAAGTAGTCGCCAGTGTTGACTGGAGAAGCAGTCTCTGCCTGCCCCAATAGTTATCACCAACTTACCCAGCACCCGCCACCACCTACTGCAATAAACACGATTCCCTTCTGCAACAGTTGCACCTAGTCCTTGCTGCAGCAACTGCTGCCACTCCTTGCTCAATCAGTCCCAGCCCCACAGGCCTGCATTAGTCAACGCCATCCCCTAGCGCGGTTGCTCCGTGCAGTAGCCCTCATCACCAAACACCATCACCTTACCGAGGCCACCGCCTCTGAAACGTGCTCCACCAGCAGCAACCGCCCCTCTGCTCCAGCAGCTGTCGTGCCCTCCATCCCTCATAAGTTATTGATAACAGCCCATTAGCCCCCTTAATAGTGTCAAAGCTCTTTCTAAATGTGCAATTTTGGGTGACATTATTTTGAATAATAAAGATTTTTATGATAAATATAGTAATTGATGAATTATTGGTATTGCACTTGAAACAATATTGATTAGAAATTTAGAAGTGTGCTTATTAATGAAGTTTAGGTCTGCCACATTTTAGCAGATACATTATTTTATTAATATGGATGCTGTTTTGGTGTTCTGTTCATCTTGCTCCTGCACGTTATCCCTCCCAATCAATGCCCCCTCATGTCTTTTCTCCACACAAGGCCTCTGACCCCCTGGTCAGAGGCCTGCTCTCTCCCTCAGCAGCTCCGCTGTTGTGCCGCTGACCCCGTTCACCTCTGAGCTGGTAGGTGTTCAAGGCCCTCCTCCACCCGCAGCCTCCTGCCTGTGCCTCATCCCTGGTGGTCCAGTGGGAGAGCCTTGCTCTTCTGCTGGTTCCGCTGCTGTCTGTATTGTGTAGTGCCAGTGTTTCTGTCTTTTGTTATTCTGCCCGTTTTTCTGTCTTCCTGTTATTTTGCCTCTGTATTTTTATTTGTGATCTGGTATTTGTTGTTTTGTCATTCTTTGTTTTGTTATTTTCTGCCTGTTTCCCTTTACCGCCGCTGCTGCCCCCACGGCCCCTCCCCCCTGCCAGTTCCCGCTCCCGCCTACCAGCTACGCTTCCCTCCCCTTTCCCTATTTAATGGCGGCCGCTGCGAGGGTGTCCAGGCAAGACCTCTGACCTCCTGGTCAGAGACCTGCTCTCTCCCCCAGCAGCTCCGCTGTTGTGCCGCTGACCCCGTTTACCTCTGAGCTGGTAGGTGTTCGAGGCCCTCCTCCACCCGCAGGCTCCTGCCTGCACCTCATCCCTGGTGGTCCAGTGGGAGAGCCTTGCTCCTCTGCTGGTTCCGCTGCCGTCTGTATTGTGTTGTGCCCGTTTTTCTGTCTTTTGTTATTGTGCCCGTTTTTCTGTCTTGCTGTTATTGTGCCTCTGTATTTTTACTTGTGATCTGTTATATGTTGTTTTGTCATACTTTGTTTTGTTAGTTTCTGCCTGTTTCCCTTCCCGCTGCCCCCGTGGCCCCTCACCCCTGCTGGTTCCCGCTCCCGCCTCCCAGCTGCGCTTTCCTCCCCCCCCTTCCCTATTTAATGGTGGCCGCACGCAGCGTGCGCGCCAAAGGCAAGCCCATCTGCAAGCTGACCGTGACCAGCGCCAGGGACCCTGGATCTCCGACCACCCAATGCTACCACTCAGCTGCCCTCCTCGCACTCCACCCCGGAAGGAACAACAACTGCCAGCTGTCCACGCCGAATACCACCCACGGACAGTTTTCCTGCCGTCACTGCTGCCAAACCTTCACCACCCTCCGCACCACCACGGCCGCCGCCCCCACGCTGGACGCCAACACCACCGAAGCACTGAGGTGCATCCTCCTCAACGTGCGATCCCTGCACAGGCACGCTGTAGAGATCTGGGACCTCCTTGACACCCTCTCGCCAGACGTCGCCTTCTTCACAGAAACTTGGACCAACTCCACCTCAGCCCCCGACATCGCCACCGCCATCCCCGACGGATACAAGATCCAGAGGAAGGACCGCCCAGGAGGAGGGCTCGCAATCGCACACAAAAGCTCCCTTCGACTCACGACCTCCAGCTCAAGCGACAGCCCGCCCGCCACCGAACACCTCCATTTCCAGATCCAGAATGACCCTAAGAGGCACCCTCGCCTACAGATCTCCCGGACCTCGAACTGCGTTCACCACTACATTCGCCGTCCTCATCGCGCCCCACGCCATAGCCTCCATGGACTACATACTCATCAGAGACCTCAACTTCCATATCGACAACCTCAGCGACCCCCAACTCCGCCACCCTCCTGGACAACCTTGCCAACCTCGGACTAAAACAACTTGTCACCACCACCACCCACAAGCCAGGACACACCCTGCCCCCATCTTCGCAGGAAGTAACAACATCCACTTCAGCCACACCACGCAACCCCCATGGACAGACCACCACTGCCTACACTTCCACATCAACAAACCCACGCCGCCCAAACCTGCACCCCGCCCTCCACGAAGAAACTGGAGCAAGGTCACTGAGGAGCAGCTTAACTCCACCCTCAACCGCGATGCCCCAACGACCTCGACTGACGCCAACCTCGCAGCCAAAGAACTCCACAGATGGATCACCAACTGCGCAGACGCGCTTGCACCCCTGCGTAACCCCGACAGACAGTGCCCCAGAAAGGCCACCTGGTTCACCACCGACCTCCAAGAAGCCAGACGCACCTGCAGACATCTTGAGAAGAACTGGAGAAACAGCAAATCCTCAGAAGACCGCACCACCTACAAGAACGCCATGATGGAATACCACCAACACATCAGATCCACCAAAGGACCTTCATCCAGAACAAGATCCTCGCCAACTCCAGCAACTCTAAGGAACTTTTCAGCGTCCTCCAGGAATTCACCAAACTCCCCAGCAAAACCACGGACATCACCCGCTCCCAGGACCTCTGCAACAAGCTCGGCTCCTACTTCCATCTGAAAATCAAGGGCCTCTACAACAACTTAAACGACTAGACACCTGACTCCGAAACCCAGCAACGCCAGCCATCCAGCATCTCCTCCTGGACCCCAGTCACCACCGAAGACACAGCATCGACCATGAAAGGCATCCACTCAGGAGCCGCCACGGACCCCTGTCCCCCGCACATCTTCCACAGAGCCACTGCCATCGCTCCGGAACTACGAGGCACCATCAACGCCACCTTCGAAACCGGCATCTTTCCCGATGACTTGAAACGCGCAGAAGTTAGACCCCTACTAAAGAAGCCCTCAGCAGATCCCATGGACCTCAAGAACTACCGACCCATCTCCCTCCTCCCCTTCACATCCAAAGTCACCGAGAAGATCGTCAACGTCCAACTAACAAAATTCATCGAAGAAAACTCCATCCTCGACCCCTCCCAATCTGGATTCCGCAGCAACCACAGCACCGAGACCGCTCTACTCGCCGCCACAGACGACATCCGCACCCTCCTCGACCAAGGACACAACGCAGCCCTGATCCTACTCGACCTCTCTGCAGCCTTGGATACCGTCTCCCACCACACACTCACCACCAGACTCCACAACGCCGGCATACAGGGAACCGTCCTCGACTGTCTCTGCTCCTTCCTCACCGGCAGAACCCAAAGAATCAGACTGCCATCCTTCCTCTCCAAACACACGGAAATCAACTGCGGAGTACCCCAAGGATCGTCGCTCAGCCCCGCGCTCTTCAACATCTATATGGCCCCCCTCACCACCATTGTCAGACAGCACGGACTCAGCATAGTATCCTACGCCGACGACAGCCAGCTCATCCTCTCCCTCACCAAGGACCCCATCACCACCAGACTCCACTTCCAGGAAGGAATGAAGAACGCCGCATCCTGGATGAGCAGCAGCTGCCTGAAGCTCAACTCAGAGAAGACCGAGGTCCTCGTCCTCGGACCCGCCCCCTCTGCATGGGACAACACCTGGTGGCCCACCGCCCTCGGCCACCCTCCCACCCCCACGGACCACACCAGAAATCTCGAAATCTTACTCGACTCCTCCCTCTACATGACCCGACAGGTCAACGCTGTTGCCTCCACCTGCTTCAACACCCTCCGCATCCTCCGAAAGACCTTCAAATGGATCCCCCCACCCCGAATCAAGGAAGACCGCCACCCACGCACTCATAACCAGCAGACTGGACTACGGAAACACCCTCTACGCCGGGATCAACAAGTCTCTGCTCCGCATACTCCAGACCGTACAGAACACCGCAGCCAGACTCGTCCTTGGCATCCCTCGACACAAACACATCACCCAACACCTGCGCAACTTCCACTATCTCCCCGTTGAGAAGAGAGTAACTTTCAAGATACTCGCCCACGCCTACAAATGCCTCCACAACACCGGACCCCAATAGCTCAACAATAGAATCTCCTTCCACGTACCCAAGAGGAACCTCCGATCGGCCGCCGTCGCCGAACCCCCGCGCATCTGCAGAGCAAGAATGGGTGGCAGAACCTTCTCCTACATCGCGGCCAAGACCTGGAACGAGCTCCCGATTGACATCAGACGCACCCCCACCCTGCACATCTTCAGGAAGACCCTCAAGACCTAGCTCTTCGACTGACCGGAGTTGCCCCCCTTCCCCCCAGCGCCTTGAGACCCTCACAGGTGAGTAGCGCGCTTAAAGAATCCCTGATTGATTGATTGATTGATTGTAGCGCCAGCTCAGGGAGAAACGCAAGGCTGCACCATATCCTTGTAAATATGGTGCAGCCTTGCGTTTCTGAGAGTGGCGAGTGAGGCGTTAAGCCATGATGGCTAACACCTCACTCCGCCACTTCTTTGTACATATGACCCCAGGTTTTCCCTCCTCCCCTTGTGGGTTTGTGTGGCAGGCAGAAGCCACGTGAAGCCGGTGAAGTCTCTTCAAAATTCACATAACTGAATTTCTTTAACATGCATAATGTTTTCATTTTAGTACATTTTATTTTCTGTCGCCTGTTTTACATTGAGGGTTTCTACTTTGTGAAGCTTGAGTGTGTCTGGCAGAAGCCTCGTGGAGCAGATTGAAGTGTCTCCAAAATTCACACAACCACATTTCTTAAACATGCGTATTATTTTCTATTTTGTTCATCAGATTTTCCTTCGCCTGTTTTATATTAAAGGTTGCTGCTTTGTGTCCACAGTGAATTTGGCAAATAATTTAGTGTTTTTGATATTTCTCTCTGCATTTCTTTAACTTATCTCTTCGCACAACTTCATTTTTTTAAACATGCGTATTTTCAACTTTGTACATTAAGAGTTGATGATTTGTGTCTTGCCTGTTTTACATTGTGTTGCTGCTTTGTATTTCTTAGTGGTGAGATCTGAGCGTGACAAGCAGAAGCAGCTGGTGGAGTGGCACCGTGGACCATTAGTAATATGTCTATGAAATATTGTATCAAATACTGTCTTCTGCTACCCAACCAGTGCATGGTGACCTATTTCTATTGCTTGCCTCAAGGCCTATGTTATTGCTTCATCCATGACCCCCTCCCCCCGATATATATGACTCCGAATTCGATGTATGCCAAATAATGTCCACTCTTAAATCACTATCCCAGACAATGTCGGCCTTCTCACCATTTTTTTTCTCTTGTGTGTCAAATCTGCTTAACTTTGGTTATTAGTGTTAGGATCCAAGGACGGTTGGGGGAGACACAGGTGATGTTTTATTTATGTAGGCGCAAAAACAGAATTGCAGAGTATGTTTTAAATGCCAGGTACCACGCAGTGAAATGGGTTGCCTAGAAGGGTCTGGTGCTGTTATCTGTTCAACATTGTGTGACTGACTCTTTGCCAGACTTGCGTCCTGCCAGGAAACTTATGATTTCCCTATATACCAGGGCATCTACAGTTATGGGAAAAAAAATGGTTTTTTTTAAGCAGCATAATTATTGATGACATAGCAATATAATTTCCTGTTAAGCCTGGCATCGACAGGGAAGGGACGAATACAAGATGGCTGCCGCCTTCACACCAGTGACCGAAGCAGCGGCATAATGTCCGCTGCACCCTTTGATTCCCCTGGCGCTGCGTGAGGATAGACCCATGCCGGGAGTGACCTTGAGACCGAGATTGAGGTGAGATACTGATTGGGGCACCTGGTTAAGCCTCTGTTGGCTGGCATCTCCGTCACCGAGACCTGCTATGCGGGACCGCATGCGTGGCTGTCGTGACCCGGGTAGACCGGATGCCACATGTTTTTTACACTTGGGGCGATCTGCCTGTGTGACGGCCTCCCAGCGAGGTGTCCTGTGAGTTGCGGGTGCTGGCACCGGCCTCGTGGTGTGATCAGCCCCCCCCTTTATGCCCATATTGAAGGGAGGCTGTCTGGCAGCCGGAGACCTCCTAGCATCCTGCCTCCAATCGTCCATCACCAATAGCACTCTCCTTTGGGGATAGTTTTGGTGCCCCCCATGACAGCGTCTGGTGGCCTGCCCCGCTGGGGTCAGCGCTTACAGGGGTGGTCACCGCCTGGACCGGGGCACACGTGGGTGCAGTGAAATTGTGATATAGTGATGTCACCTGGACTATGCAGCCTCGCAGATGAGCACTAGGAATTGATTCCAAGCGGCCTGTTGCACTTTGGCAAGCCTCGCATTGTGGCCCGACTGGTGGATGGCCACTGATGACAGCTGAGCAGTCACAGGCCTAGACCCGGGATAACTTGGCTATGTGCAGCATTCAGATTCAGCAATTGATGCCTGGTGGGTTCCTGCGGGCCCGCACTAACTGCACACCTTCGCCCAGAGACATAGCCTAGGGCGGGCACGCAGGCGGTTGCTGCCGATTTCATGCTCCACAGTGCCTACGTTGAGCGACCTCTGCCTCAGGTCCACAGAGGCCCTGTAAGACTAGGGACACGTTTCTTGCCAGCTTGCTGGGTCTATGGTGCGTCCAGCCCTGTTGTTCTTCTCCAGACCTGTTGTTCTTCTCCAGACCTCTTCCCCCCTATTGGAGTTTTTCTGGGCTTTAAGAGCAGGTCCCCGTGCCAGCTCCCCGCTGCCTCTGCCTCACTTGTGCTCCTGCTGCATAGCCTCATTATGTCTGGCTCTCCCCTCTGCCTGTTTGCTATACTGCTGTTATCAGTGTGCCGCATTCTCTCGTGCCTGATTATTAGATCTCCTAGTGTGCCATGTTCTCCCTACTGCCCTGACAATAATACTGTTGTCGGCCCATTCGTTGCGCCATGGTCCCTCCACTCCTTATTGTTAGACTGTGATTGTAAAAAATGTGGTGCATTGTGTTTCCTCATTATTGCCTGTTCTCTCTCGCTCCCTCTTTCCTGTTTTGCCCTCTCATTTTCTTCCCGCCAATGCCCCTGTTTCTTCATCTTCCCGTCCAGCTCCCTTCTCAGGACCGCCTTTAAGGAGGCTGCAGAGCAGCCAGCTACCGAAGGCAAGCCTGAACATCGGCCTCAAGCAACTTGTCACCGACCCTACCCACATCGCAGGACACTCGCTCTACCCCATTTTCACGTCCACAGACCTAGTCCAGTACAACCACGTCTCACAGCTCACCTGGGCCAACCACTACAGCATCCACTTCACCATCTCAAGACTTACCAACACTGGCACCATGCCCCCAACACCATGCGCAGAAACTGGTAAAAGGTATCAGAAGAACAGTGGAACAATGCTCTCAACTCTCACCTCCCAGACCCAGAACAGACTATGAAGAACTTCTCCAAGTGGATCATAGAATGTGTCGACACAGTTGCCCCTGCCAAACCAGCCAAATCCAGATGACTTGCCAGAAGAGCCATCTGGTTCATCACGGAGCTGAAATCCACCAAATGCAACTGCCGGCAAGTGGAAAGGAAGTGGCGCACCAGCAAAGAGACAGGCACCCATACTACCTTTAAGACAGCACAAACCAGTACCACTCCCTCCTGAAAGAAAGAAAGAAAGAAAGAAAGAAGAACGCTCTAGCAGACCGCATAGAAGCCAGCACAAACCACAGCAAGGAGCTCTTCGCCATTGTGGAGTTCTCCAACCCTGCAGCCACCAAGAACGACACCACCCCTTCCCTAGAACTGTGACACACCCTGACTATCTTTTTCTACGACAAGATCTGTCAACTACGAAAACTTCAAAACCCTAACCCCCTGCCGCTGACAGCATCAGCCTGCTCACACCCACAAACGCAAACCCCCAACACCTGCTCACCAATTGGGAGCCTCTCACAGTTCAATCCACAATCTCCATTATGAACTCTGTGCACTTGGGTTCACCCATAGACCACTGTCCCCACCCCACCTTCAACCTCGGGAGCAAGACGATTGGCTACGAGCTCAAGAAAGTCCTGAACACCTTCATCACCTCGGCATCCTTCCCTGAAGACTGGAAACATGCTGAAGTGCGGCCCCTACTGAAAAAACCATCCGCTGACCCAGCAGAGCAGAACTGAAGATCTACCGGCCCATCTCCCTGCTCCCCTTTCCAGCAAAGATTCACGAGAAGGCATTCAGCCAGCAACTCGCCAGACACCTAGAACACAACAATCTCCTGGACTCCTATCAATCCGGATGCCGAATCAACCACAGCACCGACACAGCCCTCATCGAAACCGCCGACGACATCAGGACCCTCCTGGACCACTGCAAAACGGCAGCCCTCATCCTCATGGACCTATCAGCCGCCTTCAACACAGTCTCCCATTGCATATTGATCAACAGACTCTACCACATCCGAATTCAGTGAGAGGATATCAACCACCTTTAGAGTAAGATTAAACTTGTTCAGCTGTCACCGCTTAATCTCCATGCATGGACATGGATTTTGCGAATGCCTGGGCGGAGAGCCCAGCCCTGCTACTGCAATAGCAGGTCCTCACGAGGGCGCAGCTACTCAAGCCCAGGAATTCTGGATACCATACTCTCTGTGCCCAGTCTTGATCCTCTTGGATAATTTGGACCCAGTTGGTCCTAATATTCTTGAAAACGTGAGGCAGGAGTGGTATCGACAGGAAGACATAGAGGACTCCCATATTCCACTTAAGGTGGAACGCGTTCCTGAGTGAGAGATGCCTTGGAAACACCAGTCTGCAGAAGTGCTTACATAGCTCATTCTTGGTGGTGGCAAACAGATCGAGCCACGGTTCTCCCCATTCGTGTAAGAGAACCTGCCCTGCCTCCAGGTATAATTGCCACTTGTGATCCGCTAGGCGCCGACTGCTGAGTTCATCCGCCAAGCGGATGGCCCTCAGCTCCAGAAGGTTGATGTGGGGCTGGGACCCCCCGAGGTCACTGATCTCTACCTCTCACAGATGGCCAACCCCAACCCAGACGCTACACATTGGTCACTGTCAGCTCAGGGAAGGGAAGAAGGCTCTGCCGTGAATCATTCGGATTTAGACCCCCTCAAATGGATCACCTCACACAGAAGAACTCAGATTCCTTCTCCCACCATTCACCTCCGAATCCGAGAAGATCATCTGCAGCATTCCACATGGATTGTCCCTCAGCCCCACCCTCTTCAAGATGCACATGACCCCCTGGCCAACACCGTCTGATCGCATGGACTCAAAATCATCTCCTATGCCAACGACACCCAGATCACCCTCTCGCTGTCAGAAGACCCCTCCATTACCAGAGCCAACTTCCACAGATGTATGGTGAACTGGATGAAGGACAACTGACCCAAGCTCGGCACGGACAAGACAGAAGTCCTCATCTTTGGGAACAACACCTCACCATGGAACGACGCATGGTGGCCTGCTTAACTTGGCCCATCCCCCGCCCTGACAGACAGACCACTCCCACAACCTCTGCGTCATCTTGAACAGCAAGCCATCTACGAAGAATCAGGTAAACACAGTCTCATCCGCTTGCTTCAATACCCTACACATGCTCCGCAAGATCTTCAGTTGGCTCCCAGTCAACACCAGAAGGATCGTCATGCAGGCCCTCGTCACCGGCAGGCTGGACGACGGAACACATTCTACATAGGAGTCACTGCACATCTCCTGAAGAGACTACAGACAATACCAAACTCGGTGGCAAGGCTCATCCTCGATCTCCCCAGACGGAACCACATCACACCCCACCTCGGGAAGCTGCACTGGATCCTGATCCAGAAGAGATTCCAGTTCAAGATGCTGACCCACTCATACAAAGCCCTGCACAATGACGGACCAGCCTATATCAACAAAAGTATACCCTTCCACCAACCGACCAGACACCTGTGATTTGCTTCCCCCGTCCTCGCAGAACCTCCCCCACCCCACCTCTCCCCCACCCCCTGGATCAGCTGAGTTAACAGCAGAGGATACTCCTTCTCAAACCTGGTGGCCAAAGCTTGGAACGACCTTCCTCTGCACCTCCCGACTGCCCCATCGCTCGGGCAATTCGGGAAAGGACTCAAGTCCTGGCTGGTTGAATGTACAGATCACCATGAAGCAGTTAAGCAACTCCAGTGCCTTTAAACCCTCACAGGTGATATACCGCACTTTATAAATCCTTGATTGATTAAGAGGTCATAGACCGCCCCCCTCAATTGCTCTGTGGCGTCTGGATGAGTGTGGGGAACTGCCAAAGCCTGAATCTTGCACTTTACCTACTTGGGGCCTTGCGCCCCGGCAACAATTCTCTGTGATCCACCTCGCTTCGGCCTTTTCTGGAGCCCTGGAGCAAGCGGGCCAGTTGGGGTGTGCCTATGCACCCCCTCCCCCAAGGCGAATGTGGCTCTGTAGTTGGAGATGGGGCGTGACAAGCCCCCACAGCCAAAGCTGGCCCAAACCAAAATGGACCAGTACATCGAACCTACTGTAGATATCCAGTGGACCGCAGAGCAGCTCCTCCATCAATCACAATAAACAGACATGCCCATCATCCTCAAAGCAATTCAAAGCTCCAGGGGAGCAGTAGAGACAAAAGTGGATGAGGTCCGGGTGGATGTCTCCCTCCTGTGCCAAGATATTCGCAAAGTAGCAGACAGGGTGACTGAGGCTGAGGCCAGGGTCTCCCCGGTTGAAGATGAAGTGACAACCCTTAAACTCCAGGTCTCCAAGTTGCTCTCCACAATGGCTACCCTGGAAGAACGAGCAGAGGGTGCTGAAAACAGTTTCCTGTGAAACAATCTGTGCGTCGTTGGGTTCCCAGAGGGGGTTGAGGCCTCCGGGACAGACTGCTTTCTGGAGGAATTGTCCCATTCTTGTGTCCCATCCGATAAGCTGTCTCTTATGGGAGCAAGGGGAGCAAGACCCCTGACCCTCTGGTCAGGCTATTGCTCTCCCGGCACGCAGCTCCACCTCTGCCAACTGCATCCTCCACTGATCTCGGTTTGAGGCCTGTGCCTCGCTCTGCCTCGTATCTAGCCTGCTTCTTCTGGCTTCTCTGCTGCCTTTTTTACCCTCTCTCTTCCTGCCCTTTTTCCTTTTTTCCTTTTTACTTCCTTCATTTTTGACCTCCTCTGTTTCCTTTTCCTTTTTTATCCCTTGCCTCCTTCCCGCCGCTGTGGCCCCTCCCCCTCCCGCGTGTTCCCGCCTCCCAGCTGACCCCCCCCCCTCCCCTGACACCTACTTAATGGAGGCCGCTGTGCGACCGCGCAGCGGGCACGTCGCTTGCATGCCAAAGGCAAGCCCGACCGTGACCAGCGCCAGGAACCCTAGTCTTCCGCTCCTCGGCTCTCTACGCACTCAACGTCGGCAAGAACAACAACGGCAAACTCTATTCACCTCTCGACACCCACGGACATTTCACCTGCCGCCACTGCTTCACCTTCGCTGAGACCCAGGACCCTGGACCCTCCTCCACCCTCCAGCATAAACGCCATCGCACCCCAAACCCTGCAATGCATCCTCCTCAACGTCCGCTCCCTCCACAGACACGCCACGGAAATCTGGGACCTCCTCGACAGAACCACCACTGACGTCGCCTTCCTCACCGAAACCGGGACGAACGCCGCCTTGGGACCGGGCATCGTGATCGCCATCCCCGAAGGCTACAAGATCACACGGAAGGACCGCCCCGGTGGAGGCATCGCCATCGCCCACAAGTCCAACCTTCGTCTGAGCACCTACACTGACGGGCCCACAGACCTGATGGAACACCTCCATTTCAAGGTACAGTCCACCACTCTCCGAGGCACCCTCCTCTACAGACCCCCCGGTCCCCACGCACCTTTCTCCGACTCAATCACCAACATCATCACCCCGCAAGCCATCACCTCCACAAACTACACCCAGCTTGGAGACCTCAACTTCCACCTCGACAACCTCCAAGACCCCTACTCCGCCTCCTCCTGGACAACCTCCACAACATCAGACTCAGATCATACCAGAAGCAACGCACTCAGCAGGACACACCCTCGACCCCCATCTTCACAGCAGGAAACTCCATCACCTTCAGCCACACCTCAGAACTCCCATGGACAGACTATTGCTGCGTCCAGTTCACCGTCAAGACTAACATCACCCGCAAACGTCCTCTCCAGCGCAGGAACTGGAACAAGATCTCCGACAACCAGCTCACCGCCTCCCTCAGCAGCTCCGCTACAGACAGACGACCCTACCACTGCAGCTCGTGCCCTACACAAATGGATCACCGACTGCGCCAACACCATTGCTCCCTCAAGAAAACTTCCAACCCTCATGCCAAGAAGGTCAGATTGTTCTCCACCGAACTGTGAGAATCTAGACAAACCTGCAGACGCCTCGAAAAGCTATGGAAGCACTCCAGGACAGAATCACCACCCACGCACACAACAGCAGGGAACTATTCAGCATCATCAGAGTTCGCCCCACCCAACAGTGAGACTACTGACATCCCAACCTCCCAGGACCTCTGCGACAGACTCTGCGCCTTCTTCCATCTCAAAATCAGGCCATCTACGACCACTTCGACAACAACCTCCACGCGGAACCCACACTCTCCATCCCCTACAACACGCAGCCGACACTTGACAGCTGGACCGGCCGCAGCATTGAAGACATCCTGAAGACTATGAAGTCAACTCACTCCGGGGCCGCCACGGACCCCCACCACATATACCACAGGGCCGCAGACATCATCGCCCCCGAGCTTCGAATCCTCAATCGCTCCCTCGAGACCTCCTTCCCTGACGACTGGAAACACGCCGAGATCAACCCTCTCCTGACAAAACCCTCGGCGGACACCACTGACCTCAAGAACTATAGAACGATCTCCTTACTCCCTTACCCGGCAAAAGTCATGGACAAAGCCGTCCACAGTCAACATGCCTCCTTCATAGAAGAAAACAGCATCCTCGACTCCTCCCAATCAGGCTTCAGAAAGAATCACAGCACTGAAACCACCCTTATCGCCGCGACAGACTATATCCGCTCCCTCCTCGACAGAGGAGAGACTGTGGCCCTCATCCTCATGGACCTCTCCGCTGCCTTCGACAGTCTCACACCACACCTTAGCCCGCAGACTCCACGACGCATGTATCTGGAACAAGACCCTCGACTGGATCCGCTCATTCCTCTCTGGCAGAACGCAGCTGGTCAGACTCCCTCCTTTCCCCTTAGAACCCACAGCGACCACCTGCGGAGTCCCGCAAGGATCCTCCATCTGCCCTACCCTGTTCAACGTCTACATAGTCCCGCTCGCATTAATCGTCGGATCATACGGACTCAACATCGTATCGTACGCCGACGACAACCAACTCATCCTCTTCCTATCCAACGAACCCAACATCTCCAAACACAACTTTCAAGAAGGAATGGAAGCAGTCGCCAAGTGGATGAAGAACAGCTGCCTACAACTAAACACGGACAAAACCGAAGTACTCATCATGGGCGCGCACCCTGACCCCTGGAACAACACCTGGTGGCCCCCCGCCCTCAGGAACCCACCCACGGACCACGCATGCAACCACGGAATCATCCTTGGCTCCAAACTCAAAATGGACCACCAGATCAACGGTGTCACCTCTTCCTGCTACCACTCCCTCCTCCTCCTCCTCCGAAAGACCTCTACTGCAAACTCCAGAACGCCGCCGCCAGATGAGTCCTCAACCTACTGTGCCACTGCCACATCAGCCAACACCTATGGACACTACACTGGCTCCCTGGTGAGAAGAGAATCACCTTCAAGCTCCTCACCCACGCCCACAAAGCCCTCCAACACCGGACCAGCCTACATGAACTAGCGCCTCTCGTTCCACGCACCCCAAAGATCCCTCCGCTCAGCCCAGCTTTCTCTCTTGCAAAGGAACCCCGCATCAAGAAGACCAGAACAGGAGGAAGCTCCTTCTCCTTCCTTGCGGCCAAGGATTGGAACACCCTCCCTCTCCACCTCCGACAGACACCTTCACTCGCCAAGTTCATGATGGGACTCAAGGCCCGGCTCTTCGACGAAGCACCGTAACATCCTGGAGCCGAGCACCCACCCCCAGCGCCTTGGGACCCTTTCTGTAGTTGCGCTTTACAAACCCTTGATTGATTGATCTTGTTTTCGTGCAGGAGAGGGTGCATCGGGCCCTGGCTAATCGGCCGCCCCCAGGGGTTTTCTCGCCTCATGATAGGCTGCATCTTCAACCACCAGGATAGGGATGTCATCTTCCAGGAGGCTCATATCAACAATATCTGCGCTTCAACACCAAACTCATGATCTTCCCAGACTACACCCGGGGGTCCAGCAGCGCAGATGCTTGTTTAAGGATGTTAAACAGAACTCTGGGCCCTTCCGATCCGATATATGCTCCTTTTCTCGGCCCGTCTGAAAGTAATTTTCAACTCCTCCACCTATTTCTTTGACGCTCCACAACAAGCATGGGAGTGGACGATGGCGCAACAGGCACTGTGGCCCACCAGAGTTGGGGAGGCAGCAAACATGAGGACAACTGGGTCTCCGTGAGCCCCCCTCTCAGGTACGCCAGAGAAAGAGAACCCCCTCAAGGATGGGCTGACCAAACCAGCATAGGAGACGAGGGTTATTGAGCCCATCTCGTGCTAGGAGTGCACTGGAAGCTCTGGACCCAGAGGCGTCGCTCTCTGGCACCCCCACTCTCTTTCAGACTCAAGACGTTGATCCTGAGCCACTCACTTGAACCCTGGCAGGCGGTGAGGTGCAGAATGACTCGGTCAAGGATAGCCAACCATTGCAGCAGACGCTGTGAACTACTCTATTGCTGTATTGCATATAATCTTTTTGAATGTGGAGTGGCGTGGAGGGAGTGTTTTCCGGTGTTCTTACGTTCTTACGTTCTTTTGTTTTATTGTGATAATCAGAAATTGCTGTCAGCTAGTGTGAACTTTCCATTGGGCAACTGGGAGCCTCAGATGGATCCTGAGACACCCTTCTAGTTTCTTTATGTTTGAATGTTGGGTGACAGATTCTTCAGGGTTGGAAGTATGGGGTGGGGGGCTGTTGGGTGGTATGGGTTACTGTTCTGTTTTGCTTTATTGTTCTGACTTTCTTTTGCAGGCACCTATAACAAACTTCATCCACTGCGTGCACTCACACACCTCATGCTCTACGGCTCCACTGAGTCTATCCCCCTGTGGACCAGGAGGCTTCTCGTGGGGAGAGGATCCAGCCCACCATTTTCCAGTCCAGCTCCAACTGATTATGGTAATTTCCTTGATTGTAAACTATCTCCTCAACCGATAAGAGATCGGTGGTACTTCTCTATATAAAGCGGTTTCGCCTGGATGTGGTCATGCTCCAAGAAACGCATCTTTTAGGCTCCCACTGTCCCTTCCTCGTTGGGTTTGGCTATGACCATGTTTTTTATGCTGGCTTCTTCAGAGGTTCACAAGGAGTCACTATCCTGCTGCTCAATGCCTTCCCAATGGCGGTGTCCTCCTCATACATCGACCCACAGGGGAGGTACATAGGGATGGAGGGCCCTCTAGAGACTAGACACCAGAACTTCATATCGGCCTATGTTCCCCAACAGATGTTGCACTGGACACTGCAGGCACTCCAGGACCTTGTGGTGACCCCCCACCCTCCCCAGGGACTACCTGATGGGGGGTGATTTTAACGCGGTCCCAGACTCCAGTCTGGATATTTCCAAGGCCTTTCAGCCAGGCTGAATTGGACGCTCATCCCAACTTATATTGTGGGCCGACTCAATTGGCCTATGAGATGCTTGGAGATTTTGAAACCTCTCACAGCAACTTTACACTTACATGTCAGCAGTGCATAAAATGGGTTCCAGACCTCGAGATCTTCACGGGTGAAGCTGCCGTGCTCTACAAATCCTGATTGATTGAATAAGTCATATTTGGTTACCAGTCAGTGACCTCCATTGTATTACAATGCATACTGATTCTGACCTAAGGCATCTCAGATCACACACCCCTCCTCTTCGAAATGGAAACCTCTCGGGCACCTTACGACCTATGTGGTGTATCAATGCCTGGCATCTAGTAGACCAAGACTGCATTGACGTTATAGAGGAGGAACCCCAGATCTTATTTAAGCTCAACTGTAATGCTGTGTCCTCTGCTGGAACCCCTATGGGCGTCCAGTAAACACACCCTGAGGGGTCTTATCAAGGGATATGTAAGGGGAAAGGAGACACGCCAACTGGTACAGATAATGGATTTAGAAGCCCAGATCCTCTCCCTGGAGTGGTGGAACTGCGGCTGGGCCTCTGCGACATTCAGAGCCAGCCGCAGGTCCACCACTCCAGGGAGAGGATCTGGACTGCCGGGGCTAGTGAGGCCCACCCTGAAACCGATCTCCCTAGAGGATGCTAGGCAGTGCTGGAGAGCATTGACCCAGCTGGTCTATGAACATAGAGACAAATCTTGCAAGCTCTTATATTGGTTGGCAGCTCATGCGCCGTGACTAGGACTGTACCGGCCATTCGCGATTCTCATGGAACCCTTCGTGAAAGTATGCCCGAGGTTGCTCAGGTCTTCGCGGCTTATCAAGACTTCTATGTGGCAACCCCCTGTACCCCCACAGGAGCGTGCATTCCCACTGCTAAAGGAGATTTCCCCTGCACTCGATCCCTGCCTTCTGTGGCCCGAGAACTTGACTAACCGATCACGACTGAGGAGATAAACTTGGCCATTTCAGATCTCAATTCGGGCAAGACCCCTGGCACAGATGGGTTCCCCATTGAATTCCTTAAAAGCAACCTGACCCATTTGCTCCCTCACCTACTGACCCTCTACACTGAGGTGGCAGAGCGTGGATCATCATCCTCCCCCCCCCACCCAGACCTGGACACTGCCACTATCGTGATTTCCAAGGCCAACCAGCCCGCAGAACATTGCTCCTCTTATATGCCTATCTCTCTCATAAACGTGTTTGCGAAGGTTCTAGTGAATACATTAAGTCACACACTGAGTTAACTAATCCACCCAAACCAAATGTTGGTTCATGCCTGGCAGGAGCACCCGCTGTTGCATACAGAGGGTACAATTCACCCTGTCCCAGCAGTGCCGGTTGAGCGGCTCCCTGGCCTTACTCCTAATTGACTTTGAAAAGGCCTTTGACACTGTCGCATGGACCTTCTTGGAAGCTGTGCTGAAGCATGCGGGTTTTGGGACTTCCGCAGACTCATCAGCCTGCCATACAATGCCCCTGCATCCCATGTCCAGGTAAACGGCGTCCTATGCAGGCCCTTCCCAGTTTTTAGAGGCTGCCATCAGGGCTGTCCCCTGTCTCCATTATTTGCCCTAGTAATCGAACTCTTGGCAAGTCTTATCAGATGTAAAGCCCAAATTCGGGGATGGCTTTAAGAAGAGGATCCTGAAGAGCACATAGCACTGTATGTGGATGACATCCTATTATTTCTGGATGGCCCGCAGCCTTCCGGCCCCAGATGCCTCTAAATACTACACCTATATGGTGAAGCCTCTGGTCTGCAGATAAACAAGTCGCTGTTGGTACCGGTTGAGGAAAACACTGGAGGACATTCTTGGTGCCCTGCGATCCTGATACGCTGCCTCTCCTTCAGATATTTAGATATCTATATTCTCGACCTCCCAGACCTGGCCTGGACTCTTAATTTTCAGCCCATTATGAACACCTTGACTAGGGACCTCTGGAAAAGGGGCCTCCTGCCTCCTAAGCGCTATGGGGCGGGTAGCCTTAACTAATATGATGTGCCTCCTGCACTTGTATGTTATTGTAAACTTCCATCACTCAATCCCCTGAGGACAGCCCTGTTGTGCCTCTTGGAGGAGGTTGGGGGACTGAGACTGGAGAGAATCTTTATCAGCATGGCCACATTGTTGGCCAAACAAGATATTGTCCGTAACTGGAAGTCGCTGGAATCGCCCCTCATTGGAGGGGTGGAGGAGGGGGTGGACTGGTGTGCCTGCTTTGAGAAGCTGATCTACGAGGCCCAGTCATGCCACCGAAAGAATGATAAGATATGGAGGGGCTGGTGGACGCATCATGGGTTGAATGTGTAATGATATTGATGATGATGTATTTACTATGGTTATATCTTCAATGCATTTTTATGGAGTCTTGTAGAATTGTTTGTGGGAAATGCCGAAATCTGAGAACTTGGGTATCAAAAAAAGAATATGATGCTTTAAAGTCCCACAGTTACCTGGATAAGGACAATGTTTCCTAGTGCCCATAGTGCTAAAGTTAAAGCAGCTGCCACCCATGGGCTGTGCACCACAAAGTTTGATCTTACCCATACCATGGGAGACCTAGCGGCAGCCCCAGAAACATTTGGTAGTTTGGCTTACAAATCTGCAGCGACTGATGGTGGCAAGGAATAGCTGCCTATTTGCAACCATCTCAGGAATTGGATCTTCACGCTGCTCCTCAGAGTTGACGGTAAGTTCCTTTGGGTTCTGATGCAGATTTTGGGTGCATCAGTTTTTACAAAGTTGATGTAGCAGTTGCACTTACCGTGTGAGTCTGGATCCACGCTGGTGTTCAAGGCCTCCTCTTGCAAATCTGAGGT
Organism: Calotriton arnoldi; assembly: GCA_963921515.1. Lineage (NCBI taxonomy): Eukaryota > Metazoa > Chordata > Amphibia > Caudata > Salamandridae > Calotriton > Calotriton arnoldi. The sequence goes on from CAWUFW010003964.1 coordinate 1,241,617, forward strand.
CACTTTCACACACTCGAGGCGAGGTCCGAATTCTGGTCACATTACTGCCTAGGGTGACAAACCTGTCTTCTCCAGCAACAGTGTACAAAGGCGATGGCCCTTGAATCCCCATGGACCTTTCCTGGTATACAGGGGTTGTTACTCACCTGAGGAGACAACCCGCTTGGGGGTCACAGTTACGGCCCTGTTATTTCCACATTGTTGCACCAGGGCAACGGTCCTTAAGTTCCAATTGCTCACTCTTGTTGTGCAGTGGTTGTCTCTCACATTTAAGGCAGCCCTATAGTCTCTGAAGCTTTGTTATAACGCGAAGGCCTTTAAATTTCAGTGCCCCCCTTTTCTAACACAGGGGTCATATGTCTCACGCAGACAGGTTGTACGATCGGTGCAGTGGTCCCGATGCACCCTAATCTTACACTCTGCCTCTCAGACTCTTGCATCTGGACTTCTAGACCTTGCTATCTCCTAGATGTCTTCTGAACGTCACAGAGTTCACTGGTCTTGGGTTAGGTAGAAGGTTGTGTTCCAGGTGAGAATTCTTGATCCTCTTGGGTGATGTTTCCTCAGCAAGCATGGGAGACTGGGCGACCCTCTGGGTCACAATCCTGGTTGCAACAGGCTGAACTCTTGTTGAGTTCTTACATGCTGATGATCAGCTTCATTTGACAAAGTGTTAGTCTCAAGCCTACTCTTTCATAAACATTTTCCAAACAAACTGTTGGATTTTGTGTCTCTGCTTTTGATTCGTGTAACGGGGGCCTACTTGGAATTGCCAACATCTTATGACACTTACTGTAGTTAATAATCTATCACTGAAGGACAGTCTCCAAATTTGAGAGCCCCCAACACAGGCCACCTTGATGTTCTCATCAGTGATGTGTGGTTTAAATGGTTACCCGTGACATTGGTCTTATCAGTCCCATAGTCTTCCACAGATGTGCTCAAGCCTCCTTTGACCAGTGATTCCTTCCGAATGAAAGAGCTACCTTTCGAAATGCAGGACAGACCCTTGCTCTCCCTTCACCCAGTGTTTTTCCTTCCAGTTTGAGAAAATGCAATCCACATTTATTTTTTTGAAGATTTATTGATTGACAACTGAACTTGGTGTTATTTATTGTTGATTATTAATACACATTTGTTTGACTGTAGTCTCAGTCACATGACCTCTTCCGACTTCATGGCAGAAGAAAAGTGCAGGAGTTGCTCTTCTTATTGCGAGAAGCAGGGTGCCTTGATTTACTGTTGTACAGGGACGCGGTCTCTGTGCCGGTTCGATCGGCAAGGCACGTGTCAGGTGAGGTAGCCGCCGCAGTATTGGCGTGCTCCCTACCCCAAGGCAGAGCCAGTGGACATCATGAAGCCCAGGTAGGCGGCTGGGGCCACTTGTGGGTTCAGAGAGGGGCCCTGAAATCAGGGAGATGTCAGAGTGAGGTCAAGATGAGGCAGGACCGCAGACGATAAGCGGCATAACTGTCAATGCATGTGTAGCGCAAAACGCTTCCCCACTTGGACTCGCGGCCTGCAGGGGAACAGAGATAGCTAGCATAATGAAGGGCACATGGGGGTGGGGCAAAATACATGGTGAGAAGGCCCAGGCGTGAGGCGTCTTTCCCAGGGTAGTGAACAAAGACTGAGACAGGCAGCATGGTGTGGCCGCAGAAGAAAGCAGGCTGAGGTAATTCACAGGCAATCTAGCACAAAACAAGGGTACAGTTCCTAATAGGCGGTGGGGGATGAGAAGGCTGTCAGAAGGAACTGGCGGGTGTACCAGAGGGATTTGGGGGGATCCAAGTGATCAGATCTGAATGCCATCACACACCCAGAAGGGTGTCATGCTTCATCATTGGGCTGCTCCTCATCGGGCCGATGCTGCAATGCCCGACAGGCCCCTCAGTGGGGGGCTCTTTAGCGGAGATCTTTTGATCTTAGCCATATAGATGAATGCAAGTGAGGGGGTGTAAGTGTAGGGTGGTGTCTAGGTGATCGAAAATAGCCTAAGTAGTACAGAGGAGACTTTTTATTAAAGTGGTCCCCATGACAAAGTAAAAACAAGGGAGCTGTCACAGGTAATGATATACCAAGATAGCTTCAAAAAGGGTGACGTGGGGGTCATCTGATGTAGGCCATAGTCCACAATATCTAGCTTGGGCTCTTAGAGATGTCTCTCCGAGCCTTCGCTAGACCTAGTGGTCCCCTCACAGGATGACCAAACAGAAGCTCAAAGGGACTAAATCCCATTCCTTTCTGTGGCACTTCTCTGTAGGTGAAAATCAGGCATGGCAAAAGGACAACCCGTCTCCTGAGTTCTTCAGGGAGTCCCATGATCATACCTTTCATGGTCTTGTTGAATCGCTCAACTAGACCATTGGTTTGTGGGTGATATGGGGTGGTAAACTTGTATATCACCCCAAACTCAGCCCACATGGCTTTTAGGTAGCCGGATAATGAAGTTACTACCTCTGTCTGACACCACCTCCTTAGGAAATCCCACTTTAGTAAAGATAATGATTGGGGCCCTGGCACCAGCAGGAGGAGTAACAGCGCTAAGAGGAATTGCTTCAGGATACCTGGTGGTATTATCCACTACCAACAGTATAAATTTGTTTCCTGATGTTTCACCTTTTCAAAGGGAACCCCTACCACTGGAAGTGGAATTAAGGGGGCCTTTGGTGGTTAGCTGTTTTGCCACTGACTTGACACGTAACAGAGGAGTTGCAAAACTCCTTCACTTTCTGGGACTTGCTTGGGCAGTAGAAGTGGGCAACTAGCCTACTCAAAGTCTTTGCCTGGCTTGATGTCTCAGGCGCTTGAGTGGGACAAGTTTTTTGTCCTTGGCACAGCTCTTCCCTAGAGGGTCCAGCTGAGCCTAGGAGCTCTGATGTGTAAGGCCCAAGTTCCTGGGGCTCAGTTCCCTATAGGACTGACAGGTCTTCTCCCTGAGGAGAGGAGACCTGAACTTGTGGCTTCTTAAAAGTTGGTTTCCCAGCCTTCTTACCTTTTCTCTTGGAGGGTTGGGCCATTATTCCAGGCTCCAGCTCCTCTTTTTCACCCTGGGCTTTGCTCTGTGCTCCTTTTTTTGCACACACCCATTCAGGTATTCTTAGCATGGCTGCATGGTATCTTAGCTCTACCTCAGCCCATGCTGAGGACTCCAAATCACTCTCTAGCAGACACTGTACTGGGATGGCAGAGGACACAACCACCTTCTTTTGGCCAGTAACCCCTCCCCACTTGCATTCCCATGGAAGAAATTGAAGGGGCTGAGTGTCATTGTTTCCAGGCTATGCTTTCCCCCCATCAGTGCATAGCGGGAGTCCTTACATATAGACCCCCGGGCCACGCAGGGGTTTTCTTGAAGTCTATCAGTGACGCTATCGCGCCAGTGGCCTCCAGATTTAAACATTTTCTTGTCTTGGGTGATTTCAATATACATATGGACAAACAGGATATCCCGGAGACTGTCTCTCTGTTGGAATCCCTGGATGCGCTTAATCTTGTTCCATATGTCTTTACCCCCACGCATGTTAAAGGCCACACCCTTGACCAAGTATTTGCCAACTGCAATATCCAGACAGAGGCTCCCTTACCTCTATTATGGTCAGACCACTATCTGGTGGGTTTTAAGTTACCAAAACTAATGAAGCTTTCACTGACCCAGGGCAAGCGGCCGTCTTTTACACCTAGGCCTTTTCATAAGATTACCCCGGCTGCCCTCAAATATGAACTCGACCAACACCCTCTTACGACGAGTGGCAACATAGAGCAGGATGCTGAGGCCCTTGTAAACTGGATAGCGCAAGGAACCCTGTCCCTTGCCCCTTTAACCCCGTGCTCTACTAAAATTGCTAGATGCTCAGCCCCCTGGTTCAACGATACCTTGCGACAGTGTAGAAAGGACTGTAAACGTCAGGAAAGAGTATGGAGGAAAGATTTTAACGTGGAAAATAAAAGGAATTATAAAGAGGCCTTAAGAGAATACCATAAAAGGATACAGGAAGCTAAGAAGAGTTTCTTTGCATCTAAAATCGAGTCTGCTGGAAATAAAAGCAAAGAAATTTTCAGTATTGTTAAAAGCTTCTCTTCGCCTAGGGCTGCAACAAGGCTCTCCCCTCCCTCAGCTGATTGGATTGGAAAGTTAGCTAACTTCTTCTATACGAAGATTATAACAATCCAATCCTCCTTTGATGGTTTGGATGGGAAAGATGTGATGGCTTCCTCACTAACCGCCCCCCAGAATCAGGATGGTAGGGCCTCCCTTTCCATCTTTCCTCCCTTGTCCCCTGAGACGTCTTTATCAATAATGAAGGGCCTCAAATCCGGCTCTCCTGTGGACCCGTGCCCTGCCAAATTCCTGGCTTCAATGGCAGAGGTTCTGAATCCCACAGTGAATAGCGTTTTGAACGTGTCTCTTCTTAGCGGTCAAGTCCCAGTAAGCTAGAAAAGCGCGAAAATTATCCCCTTATTGAAAAAATCTCCGGCCGATCCCATGGTCTTAACTAACTATAGACCGATCTCTTTGCTGTCTTTCTTCGCAAAGACAATAGAGAAATATGTTCACTCGGTGATCAGCGACTTTGCTGAAGCCAATAATCTTTTCCACCCGAGTCAGTCCGGCTTCAGGCAGAACCTTAGCACAGAGACGGCTTTGCTGGAGGTCTCCGACTCCATCAAGGAGACCCTGGATAAAGGTGTCAAAGCTGTCCTGGTACTTCTAGACCTCTCTGCGGCTTTCGACACCATGCCCCACGGTCTCCTCCTGCAGAGGTTATGGGAGTGTGGACTCGAAGGCACGGTGTTGAAGTGGTTCTCCTCCTTTTTGGAGGATAGAAATCAAGAGGTCTGGTCGCCCCCATTTTCTGCCAGTGTGCCGCCCTTGAAGGTCGGCGTGCCACAGGGATCTATCTTGAGCCCTGTACTTTTTAATCTGTACATGGCTCCCCTGGCTACCCTGGCGGAAGCGGGTGAGGCTATGATTATATCCTATGCCGACGACACGCAACTGCTGTTCACTTGCAAGAAGGGGGAGGAGTTTAACGGTGAGAAGATTAATAAATGTTTGAGAGAAATCTTTGCCTGGTTCAGACATAACCATCTTAAATGTAACCTGGAAAAGTCTGAAATTATTTTCTTTGGTACCCCCCCTCTGGACGCCTGGAAACAATGGTGGCCCACGGATATGTCTCCCCCCCAGTCAGCAGTTAAGATTGTAAAAAATCTGGGAGTGAAAATGGACGCCACCTTATCTATGACACCTCAAGTACAGTCGGTAGCGGGCACGTGCTTCGGTATCTTGAAAATGCTCCATAGGTTTCTTTTCCTATTACCGACCTCGCACAGAAAGACGGTCGTTCAGGCCCTTATCACCTCCAGATTGGACTATGCCAACGTCCTCTATCTGGGCCTTCCAGAGTTTATACTCAATAGACTGCAAGTCGTGCAGAACGCGGCAGCCAGGGCAGTCCTGAGACTTGGACCTAGAGACCGGATCTCCCACCATCTGAAGAATCTGCATTGGCTGCCTGTCCGATGCAGAGTACTTTTTAAAGCACTGGTCCTTGCTTTCAAAGCTCTGCATGGCATGGGGGCGCATTACATCCGCAGGAGAGTTTCATACTACGTACCCGGCAGATCCCTTAGGTCAGCACACCAACACCTAATTGTCATCCCCAAGTGTCTCGGAGCCCGCCGTGGCGGACGCTCGTTCCAAGTGCAAGTGGCTAGATTCTGGAACAAGCTACCTCTTTCGCTGAGACAGGCCACAAGTATACTGGCGTTCAGGAAACAATTGAAAACCTGGCTGTTCCAACAAGCAGTTTAATGGCCGACTGCCTCGGGACCGATGCTCCATCTCTGGCCTCTGTATCTTTCTGTCTCAGCGCCGGGATACTCTGCTGAGTAGCTGTGCGCTCTACAAATCCATTTTTAACATAACATAACATACCATAGCCATGGGTGAACTTTAGTATGGTTAACAGCATTGGTGACTGGTTATGTTTGTCCAGCCAAATACTGCTCTGGGGATACCAGGTTTTTTAGTCGCCATGGTGACACTTGCACCTGTATCCCTCAGTGCTTCTACTCTAGCCCCATTGATATGTGGCTGTTGTCTACATTAAACCCACCCTGAGGGGTCTGATTAAGGGATATGTAAGGGGAAAGGAGACACACCAACTGGTACAGGTAATGGATTTAGAAGCCCAGATCCTCTCCCTGGAGTGGTGGACCTGCGGCTGGGCCTCTGCGACATTGAGCGCCAGCCGCAGGTCCACCACGCCAAAAAGCCAGGGCAGTTGCATCCACCCCACCCTCTGAGATTAAGATAGCTTCACTGTGCTCCCTGACCTGGTTAGTGCACACCAAGGATCCCATCAGGAAACTCACCACCCCAGTGGTAACTGGGGGTGCACTAGTGGAAGCCTTTTTGGGACAGGAACAGCCCCCAGTTAGGTGTCCATTGGCCTTACAATTGAGACATCAAGCCTTTTTGGAATCCAAGTTCTTACCCTGGTACCCACCCTTGGATTGTGAAGTGCCTCTGGCCCCACCCTCCTGAACAGGTTTCTGTGAGACTTTAGAAGACTCTTTACCTTTTTTCCTTAGACTTTTCCACATCTTTCCAGTGGGGGGGAATAGCAAACCCTTTATTTTGCTCACCCCCACCCTGAGACATTTGGGTCACCCTACTCTTGATCCAATGGTTAGCCTTTTCTCCCAAACTCCTCAGGAGAGGCTAAACCTATGTCTACCAAGTATTGATGCCATTTTTCAGACGTACAGTCACCTACACCACCCTACACTTGTACGCCCCAAACTTGCATTCATCAATATGCCTAAGATCAACAGATCTCTGCTAAAAAGCACCCACTGAAGAGCCTCATCGGGCATTGCAGCGCCCGCCCAATGAGGGGCAGCCCAATGATGAAGCATGACACCCTTCTGGGTGTGTGAGAGCATTCAGATCTGATCACTTGGGCCCCCATCTACCCCCAAATACCTCTGGTCTACCAGCCAGTTCCTTCTGACATCCTTATCATCCACCCCCATGAGGAACTGCACTTTCCTTTTGTGCTAGATTGTCCATTTAGGAGCTTAGGTGCTGGACCTATTATATCTGCTCCCTTTCCCTACTTTGATTTATAGTGATTCAGACGCAAGCAGCAGCAGGGGAACAGGTGATCCATGTTTTAGGCACCGGTTGTAGCGGTCAGATGAGAGATGTGAGGTAGTGGAATGGCCTTCCCAAGAGGATTGGGATAACTGAAAAGGGAAAGTAGGAGGTGAAGAGCAGGGGTTGGGGGTTACATCTCTCAGGATGCAAGAATGGCTGGAAAGGGTGCTGCAAGGTCTGCAGGTACAATGGCCAGTGGAGGTGATTGGGGGCGGGGAGGGGAGATGCTGCGGGGAAAGGGAGCAGAGGGAGATCAAGGTGCCTGAAGCAAGACCTTGGCCCGGTGCCCATCTGCAGGGCCAATGCTGGGTGCAGCGGTGGCAAGGTTGAAGTGGAAAAAGGATGAAGGCCAGGAGGAAATGGAGCATTAACCATGGGCAGCTACTAGTCTAGGGCAGCAGGAAGAGCAAAGTATTGGACCCAAAAGGGTGTATTCCCACAGAGGTCAAGGGGGGCACAGGCGCAGGGAGGACAGCGCATGGGCGTAGTGAGGGCATAAGAGTTTAGTGGTTCAGCTTTCACATTCTGCCTCTAGCGGGCTGGTAGGCATTGTGGGTGCGGCGTCTAGGGCTCTGAGGTGGGATAGCAGAATGATGGAAGTCAGTGGAGAGACAGAATAGACGGGGAGGAATGTAGGGCAGCAAGGGGTATACACACCAGACCTATCCTCTTTCTTACAGTTTTCGGGACATCTGCGAGCAGCAGATTATGAAGGGCACAATGCAGCCCAACAACACAGAGAAGTGAAGGTATGGCACAGAGCGGTCAGCCGGATGGTGTTGTGGGACCTGGTGTATTCTGAAACAGGGTCCAGTGAGGACTCTCGTCAGGTCCATCAGAGGACATGCGCAGAGAATCTTCGGGAGGAAGGACATACAGGTCAAAACGGCCCACAACTATAGAGGACTTGGGTGGGCTGATGACTGCCCCCCTCAGGAGAAGGTAAACATTTAACCCGAGGTGGTGTATAATGTGCAATATCTGGTGGCAGTACCAACACGCACTGAGTGGGCGGGGCAGATGAATTGGTTGGTTCTATGGACTTAGACTATGAGGAGGATAGCCTGGAGGAGAGTGAGGTCTTGGGCAGTGATGTGATTGATAAGGCATAGCAGAAGTGGTGACACCAAGGAGCACGAAGGTCTGTGGGTGGTGGGGGCTGGGTTTGTTAATCAGTGTCCACATAGTGTTTTACAGGCTTAAGACACAGTACCATCCAGATCCACTGACACCAGGTTGGCAGGCAGGCGGCTTCTACTGGCAAGGCAGCAGACTACGGAGCGGGCGCTGACTTTAATGCCAGGTAAGGATGTAAGGGCCACTTTGTCGGCCCGGTTATGTTGTCAATTGGCAGTGCCTTGAGAACAGGCACCGCAATGGGAACGGCCAATAAGTTCCAGCATGTCATGGACGGTGACATCCATGCCGTGCTGGAACTGGGGGGAATACAGACAGGCTGCAGGGCACATGTTATGCCTCCCCTGAATATATCCCCATGACATGGCCCCCTTTGTACTTGCACCACCAGCTTTTTCATGGCGGGGCTTCGCCATGAAAATGCTGGTGGTGCAAGAACTTAAAATATGCTGAGCGGGACTGTGCCAGTCCCTGCTCAGCATATTGCGTTGTGGCACTCTTGTGCCACCGCCAGGGAATGACTGTTCCCTGGCACAGCAGGCTTTGAGTTGTAATCGGCAATACTGTGGACCGCCACCCCTGTGCCACCGCAAGACCGCCAGACTCTTAATCAGGCCCTAAGTTAGCAAAGCTAAACCTATTGTTCTGCATAATAAGCAAACTGACTAACATATATTTTTTAATTTGTTCCCTTTTCCAACAGATACTATGTAATGAATTCTTCAGATGGATACATTTACAATGCATTTAAACAGAAGAGGCAACCTTACTAGAGCAATAAGGCTTTCAATGTAGTTATTAATAATCTTTTGAATATTAAATGCAGAGGTATAACCCCATTATGCTCTCAGTGGACCGAATACGATTATTATGATGCGTAGGAGCTAGTATCTTAATGTGTTTACAATAATATAAATATTTGCGGTGCTCATTGTTCTGGTTTCATTAGTAAACATTTTATTTCATATTTATCTTCCAATTGTAGCACACTTTTTGTATAGGAGTGAAAAGATTACAGTAAACATTTGTAAAGTGAATTATTGTGGTTTTCCTTTATACGGTCTTGGGTGTATCATAATGTATATGCAAGGACAAGGTCCATTTCCTCATCATCACTGAGAAAGAGAGTCTGGCATTGTGTACCAACTGAAAAAGGACAGTTTTCACCATTGAAACTAATGTAAAAGCATGGGAAAGTACTTTCGACCATTTTTTTTTAGAAAATGTTATTTATCGCAATAAAGTCTTGTTTTTTTCTAAACAAATAAGTATAATATATATCTATTTTTGCAAATTGTGAATTTTTCAACTTTTTGCAAATACATTTTAAAATGAAAAAACATGGTGTTTGTTTCCTGTAGCTTACTCTAAAATAAAGTGCATCACTGTAACTATTATTTATTCATAATAATTGTTGTTTAAAATTGAAATGTCTTCTAATATCTAACTATTGTATTTATTTTTCTATTTAAAATAAATTTCAGTTCGTTTGTAAAAATAAGGGCCTCATTATGGTGGCGGTTGGACGTACGTCCGACAGACATCATATCCGAGACGGGACGGCTCGACTTGCTGTCGGAGGTCCCGCCAATGAAATTACAATGCGACTGCCTCCAAGGCGGTCGCAATGTCTATGTTTTGTATTGCGGAGGGTGCTGCGTGCTGCAGCACACGCCGCATTACAAAAAATAGAACGCATATCCCTGCACTACGTGGCAGGCACCATGGGGTGCCTGCCATATGGTGCAGGGATATGTAAAACACCGAAAACTAAGGGGGCCCGATATGGCCCCCAATGTCCCTTTCTGCTAGCGTTTTCATGGCATGTAAACCGCCATGAAACGGCTGGCGGGGAGGGACATCATAATCATCATTGTAGGTATTATGGCTGCCTTCAACCCGTCGGATGCATGTCAGTCGGGATTTCGGACTGCCAACCATCCGCCCGCCATTGTAATATGGTGGGTGGTAAACATGCTTAAGATGGCGGTGATACCGCCAGTCATCGTAATCAGGCCCTAAGTATTACCTGGGTATTAATACACTACTCCGCCCATTACCCCTATATCCCTTACATCCTGTCACTAAAGGTGAGAGTAGCAGTAGTTTTAAACATTATTTAAGTTTAATGATAAAATTAAATTTATTTAAACACCAAGGGGCCTATTACGATCTCGGTCGTAAAGCCTCCGACCTCAGGTCTGAGGCTTTACAACCGAGATTGTCTGTTTCAATTCCAACTGACTGATTACAATACAGCCGGTCGGAATTGAAACCGGCCTGTCATTCCAGCTGGCTTCCGATGGGCTCCAGTAGCCCGTCGGCCAGTCAGAGACCGGCCCGTAATCCCATGGGAAGGCGTTTCTGCCTTCAGGATTACGATGCTCAGTTTCCCACAGGCTTTCCACGGCGGGCTTTCCAACATGGAAAGGCTGTCGGAAAGCAAGTTTGGGGGGCCCCTATTGGAGCTCCCTTGTCCTTGCAGTCTCCGTTTGGGAGTAGCTGTCCCGAGACCTCGTACTTGAGCCCCTAGTAATTAGTACTCTGGTATTAAAAGTAACACCTGGGTATTAATACAATTCCACCTCATGTTACCCTTATATTCCTTGGACTCCGTCCCTAAAGGTATTACAGTTGGGTTTAAAAAAATGTACATTGAATTATTTAAAATTTAAAACTACAGTTAAAAGCCTATTAGTACACAGATATTAAAATTAATACTTGTGTATTAATAAACATCTTCCCCACCCCGTACCCCTATTCCCTTGTTTTCTGTCCCTAAAGGTGAGTGTTACATTAGTTTAAAAATATATTTGTTTAAAGAGAAAATTAAACTTAAATACATTTCAGCAAAATCAATTAAAAACAATGCCTCGGTATTAATGCACTAGGATCCATTACCCCTGTATCCCTTACCTTATGTCACTAAAGATGAGTGTAGCAGTTCTTTTAAAAATTATGTAAGTTTACTGATAACATTTATATTTAACACCTACTAAAAAATAATCAGGTGTTAAGATTAATTCCTGGGTATTACTACGCTACCCCACCCATCACCCCTATATGCTTTACATCACATCCCTGAAGGAGAAGTTTGTCGTAAGTTCAAACATATTTATATATAATGTTACATTTAAATATATTTTTAATTGCAAAAATGAATACACAAGTATCAACATTAATACCTGGGTATTACTGCACTTCCCCATCCATTACCCCATATGCCTTACATTCCGTCCCTAAAAGTGAGTGTTGGAGCAGGTTAAAAAATATTAATATATATAATATTACAATTAAATATATTTTAATTTCCAAAAATAAACACAGTTATTAAAATGTAATACCGGGGTATTAATACGCTCCCCCACCCATTGCCCCTATATCCCTTGCAGCCTGTCGTAAAGGTGAGTGTGGCAGATCTTTTAAAAATTATTTAAGTTCAATGATAAAAGTATATTTAAATATATTTCAACAGCTAGTAATCAATACTCGGGTATTAAAATAAATACCTTTGTATCAATGCACTGTCCTGCCCATTACCGAGATATACCTTACATCCCATCAAGTGAGTGTTGGAATAGGTTTCAAGTATATCTACATTTATATATAATATTACATTTAAATATATTTTATTTCCAAAAATTGATACACTGGAACTAAAATTAATACCTGGTTATTAATCCACTTCCCCATCCATTACCCCTATATGCCTTGCATCCCGTCCCTAATGGTGAGTGTAGTAGTAGTTTTAAAATAATTAATTTTATTGTTAAAATTACATTTAAATCCTTGTTAACAGCTGGTAATCGATTCGCTGGTATTACAATTAATTCCTGGATATTAATCCATCACACCGCCCATTACCTATATATACCTTGCATCAAATCCCTAATGGTGAGTGTTGGAGCCGGTTCAAAAAAGAATTGTATATATATATTACATTTAAATATATTTTAATTTCCAAAAATGATTGCACAGGCATTAAAATGAATTCCCTGCCTATATGTGAGTGCTACAGTTGGTTTTAAAAAAATGTAAGTTTAGTGATAAAATTAAATTTAAGTAAATGTTAACTCCTACTAATATGTTCTCTGGTATTAAAATAAATACCTTGGTATTAATACACTTCACCGTCCATTATCCCTATATGCCTTACATCCCGTCCCAAAAGGTGAGTTTTGCCGCAGTTTCAAGGAATATTTATATATAATATTTCATTTAGATATATTTCAGAAATTAATACACCAGTATTAAAATTAATGCCTGGGTATTAGTACACTACCCCACCCATTACCCCTGTATCCCTTGCATCAGGTACCTAAAGGTGAGTGTACAAGTACTTTTGTAAAATTATATTTTAATGATAAAAGCTAATTAAATACACTTTAACACCTAGGGGCTTATTACGATGCCGGGCAGAAAGCCTCCTCCTGACAGTCAGAATCTCCTCGACCATGTCGGAGCCCTTACGACCGACTCGGTCAGTTTACGTTCCAACTGTTATGCGGTCATTCCGAGTCGGTTCCGAGTGACTCGCGGAGTATTCCTGTTGGTCGGAACCACATCGTACACCCCTATGGACAGTGTTTCCGCCCTCGGGATTGCGATGTTGATTTCCAACAGCCTTTCTGCATCGGCCGGTCCGACACGAAAAGGCTGTTGGAAAGTGACTTTGGGGGCCCCTGGCAGGGCACCCTAGGCCTCCGGTTGATGGCCGAGGGGGTACCTAAGGGACCCCCCTGTAAAACCCTGCACTGTGTGGCAGGCACCATGGGGTGCCTGCGACAGGGTGCAGGGTTTTCCGCAAACACCCCATTTCCCCATTGGGCAGAACACGAGCTCCCATAGGGAACAATGGGACTCCGACCGAACAGTTTTCGGTCGCATCGTAATCCGGCGGTCGGAACCGGCGACCTCAAGTCGGTCGGTCCCGATTCCAAGTCTGTGTCTGGCAGAGGCTTTCCACCCAACATCGTAATGAGCCCCGTAGTAATATTTATTCTCTGGTTTTTAAATGAATACCTTGGTATTAATACACTGCTCCAAGCATTACCACATATTTTCCTTGGATTTCGTCCCGAATGGTGAGTGAAATACAAAGGGGGCCGATTCTGATGCGGGTTGGAAAAGCTTCCCGACCGAATCGGTTGGGAAATGGTGTCCGACCCACTCGGATCGGGAAAGTCCGACCGGCGGAGTAGGATGCATCCGGATGCTTCCAGATACGATTTGGTTGAACTCCCATTGACTTCAATGGGAACATTTGTTCCTAACCGCATCAGAATTGGGCCCTCGGTCGGGAAGACACGTTCCCGATCCGATTTGGAAGGAGCAAATGCCGTTAGGAGGCCTTCCTAACCGCATCAGAATCAGGCCCTCGGTCGGGAAGCTTTTCCAACCCGCATCAGAATCGGGCCCAAAATATTTAAATTTAAAAATACAGTTTAAAGCCTATTAATGCACAGGGAGTGAAAGGAATACCCTGGTATTAATAAAGTTCACCACTCATATTTCCTAGTACCCTTGAATCCCCTCCCTAAGCGTGGGTTTTGCAAGACGTAAAAAAAAATACGTTTAAATATATAAAATAACATTATAATGTATTTAACCCCCAGTAATTAATACCCAGGTATTCAAATTAAATCCTGGATATTGATTCACTTCCCCACCCATTACCCCTATTTCCCTTGCATCCGTCCCTAAAAATGTGTTGCAGTACTTTAAAAAAAGAAATGTAAGTTAAATTATAAAATTAAATAATATATAAAAAACACCTAGTAATTAATACACAGGTATCACAATTTAGGGCCTGATTACGATGTTGGTTGGAAACTAAACCTCCCGACTCCTTGTCGGATTCGGTTCCAACAGACTCGCGGTCGGACGTTCCGACCGACCGATTATGATGCTTCCGAACGCCGTTCGGAAAGTCTCCGATTGACTTCAATGGGAGCCTGTGTTCCGACTGACAACACAGGCGCCCATTGAAAAAAGGGGTGGTTGCGGAAAACCTTGCACCCTGTGGCGGGCACCCCATGGTGCCTGTCACACTGTGCATGATTCTACAAAGGGGTCCCTTGGGTACCACCATGGCCCCCAACCGGAGGCCTCAGGATGAAGTGGGGCCTGCTAAGGGCCTGCCAAAGTCATTTTCCGACAGCCTTTTTGTGTCGGACGGTCCAAGTTGGAAAGGCTGTCTGAATCTGATATCGTAATACGTCGGTCGGAAACGCAGTCTGTAGAGCTGCACGTTTCAGCTTCGACCAACTGAGTTTCCGAATGCCGTTCGGAGCCTTTCCGACCGACATCGTAATAAGGCCCTAAAGGTGAATGTAGCAGTACTTTAAAAAATGTTTGTTTAATGATAATTTTATATTAAAATACATCTTAAAGCCAATTAATTTATACACAGGTATTACAATTAATACCTGGGCATTAATACATTACCCCACCCATTACACCTATATCCCTTGCATCCTGTCCCTAAAGGTGGGTGTAACAGTACTTTTAAAATGTTATTTAAGTGTAATGATAAAAGTATATTTAAATATATTTCAAAGCCAGTAACTAATACCTGAGTATTAATATACAACCCTACTTTCACTTTTGTCTACACCAATACATGCAGCCTGCAATGGCAGACTTGCATATGCTAGGTGAGGTGTTTCTTAGGGTGGCACAATGCGTGCTGAAGCCCTTAGGGACCCTCGTTAGTACCTCAGGCCCTAGGTACCCCCGGTTCCACTTACTAGGGACTTACAGAGGGTGCTAAAGGTTTTGCCAATTGGGGGATACAATTGTACATTTTTAGGGAAAGAACACTGATACTGGGAACCTGGTTAGCAGGAACCCTGTACGCTTCAGTCAAAGTTGCATCAAATACCAGGCAAAGGGGGTGGGGGGACGGCTACTGCATCAAAAACCCAGTTTCCAACAGTTTTCCATTGTTGCGCCAGCACCTAGTTGACAGTAAGTTGACTGACCTCAGAAAGCTTGCTGAGGAGGCGGGCCTCTGAGCTACCACCAGAGTGTCCAAGAAAGTATATGGGGGTGACAGCCACATAGGTGCTCAGGGTTTCCAACAAAATAAAGAGGGAGGAGAAACACCTAAATGTTATGATTACTCAAAAGGCCCCAAAAATAACTCCCATGGGAGTAGTGGTAACCAGTCCCAGTCTGAGCCTAAAAATGGGTTCCTTAACCATAAGACAGGGATGGTTGCACCCCAATGTACAGAGTGCTGCAAATGTGTGCACAACAATGGCAAACGCAAATGTCCCTTAAGGGCACACCCCTCTACCTGTGGGCAGACACCTGGGTTGTCGAATGTAGTGCTCGGGAAGTAGGTAGTCCCAGTTACTTTTGGGGGACAGGCAGAGGTGACCCAAGTTTCCCAGGGTGATAGAGAAATAGCGCCAAAAGCCCACATGCCTTCCAATGCTTCCAGATATAGGATGCGGGCCACCATTAATGGGCAACGGGTGGAGGCTCTGTGAGACACAGAAGCCAGCATGAAAACTGACAAGTGTCAGCTGTTGTCTGCAGAGCAGGTTCTAACAAACACATTCCAACAAGTCCTAATCGCCGGCAGCCGCAAGAACCAGCTACCAGTGTCTCTGGTTCCCTTTCAGTGGGGGGAGCATCTTAGGTTCGCAGGTCAATGTTGTCAACCTACAGTTCCACAGTATGAGCAAAGTCGTGCAATAGCGCATGTAGGGGTGACGCTTACAGCAGATGGGGGACATGTGCTTGCTATTGAAGCTAAGCATGGATGAAAAGTTATTAAAAAGCTGAAATACTCCGAGCTTTGCTGGGTTGAAGCAGGTGAATTCCAAGTGGGTAAGATAGGGGATCAGACGGTGCCAAACCTAATGAAATTTAGTTTCTGTGCGAGGTAAGTTGTGGGAAAGTTGTTGCATCACCATCACATCCCACGGGCGAGTGAAACATAAAGCAATTGAGGGGCAGTTGTCTTTTTCCAGTACATTATTATAAGCTGTGCAGCATTCAGTATGTGGCTGATAAGCTTCCAGTCAGCGTGAGTCATTGCTTCCAGGGCCGGACTGGGAACAGAAACCGGCCCTGGCAAACTGCTCGGCCGGCCCCCCTGCGGAAGGAGGGGGGGTGCGGACGAGCTGTTTGCAGGGGCCGGTTTTGGCCGATTTTGTTACCGGGGGCCAATATTGCTGGCCCCCGGTAACGAAAACGGCCCCCCAGGGGCCCAAAACCGGCCCCCACCCTGGCGGCCCACCGGGGAAACGCCCGGTGCCCGCTACGGCCAGTCCGGCTATGATTGCTTCCAAGGCAAGGTGTTGCACACATAGTATAACTGTGAGTTAAGACGCAGGGAGTGGTTTCCCTATGGTGACCTTGTTCCAGGATCGCTTTTCAATATGTGATAAGTATATCCCACTACTAGTACACACTGATGGCAGAGGGAAGATGTGGAGGGGTATATGCTGGACAAGTAAGCTGGTGTAGAATACCATTGAACCATGATCTTATAAGCCATTTCCCTGTGGGATAAGCTGCGGTAAGTTTTCGGAGCGTCTCACCAAAGGGATTCCCATTGCTTAGACGAAATGCCCGATGTGATAATAATGTGAAATAAATTTTTAGTCATTAATAAAAAAAATTACAACTTCTAAAACTTGCATTAAATACTAAACATACAAAATACACTATTCCCACTCCAAATATAAATGAATTCAGGGAAAGTGTTTAACACTAAACATAATAAATGTATTATTCCCACTCCAATGTAGCTTTAATCCGGGAAGGTGCTGTACACTAAACAAAAAAAAATAATTGATCCCGCTCTAAACATAAATTAATTCAGAGAAAGTGCTGGACATTAAACAAACATAATTTACTATTCCCACTTCAATATAACTAAAATCATGAAGGGTGCTGCATAGTAAAATTAAAAAAAAAACTATTCTCACTCCAATTAATTTAAGGAAAGGGCTGGACCCTATGGGGGTCATTACGATGTTGGGCGGAATCACTTTAGCCCGACACCGCATCGTCATGGGACCGACTGACACCCAGTCGGCGGTCCCGACCGCCTCATTAGGATGCAACAGAACACTGTTCGGTCGCTTTCCTATATTTTACTGGGAGCATGCATTCTGGCCGTAATGCATGCTCCCATAGTAAAATGGGAGGTGCAGTTCATCCCTGCACCCCGTGGCAGCCTCAAGGTGCCTGCCACAAGGTGCAGGGATCAACAGGGGGGCACCTTTGCCTCCAACCGGAGGCCATGCACCCAAGGGGACCCTGCTGGTGGCTACCAAAGATGCTTGCCAACATGGTTTCCATGTTGGACAAGCCAGCTTGGAAACCATGTTGAAAACCGGCATCGTGTTCTCAAGGGTGGAAAGGCCCGCCCTTGAGATTACAACACTACTTCCGACCGGCAGACAGGCTCTCTGAGCCCGTCGGGAGCCGGTAGGCTTCCGACAGGCTAGGAGAGCCAGCCGGTAGGACCGGTCAGTTTCCATTCCAACCGCCTTCATTGTAATGAGGCGGTCAGAAAGGAAACCGAGCGGCTGATTACGATGCGGCTGTAAAGGCTCCGATCGTAGGTCTGAGCCTTAATGAGCAACATCGTAATCGGCCCCTAAAAATACGAAATTTACTATTCCCACTCCAATATAACCTAAATCAGCGAAGATGCTGGATACAAAAAAAAAAATACTATTGCCACTCCAAATATGAATGAATTCTGGGAAGGTGCTGGACAGTAAACATAAAGAAATAAATAGTTCCACTCCAACCATAAAATATTTTTTAAATGTGATGAACAGTAAACGCGTTCATACTAATGACAGCGTTATAAAGGCATGCGTTCAAAACGCATGCATAATTCCGACATACAATCCCAATTCAGGCCTCAAAGAAGTCTATGGGAGAAAAATATTCTCCTGATTATTTTTTTAAAACTTCCCACTTTCCTCTTCCAAAATAATGGTATGTATGTGAGTGCTTTGATAGTATGCACTCCTTGTTGCTTGTTCACCTTATCCGCTGGACTCTCTCAGCGTAGGATTCTGCTAGTGCGGCCACCATGACTCCTGTCTTTGGATAGGGGCCAAATCTTTTTCACTGCTGACCGGAGAGTTGGCACATATCTGCCACCTACACTCTCCCTGCAAAGCTGTTTACTAGCCCTCTCTAACCTTGCTATAATTTCCTGGCCTCCGAGCATCAGGCGTTTATCCTTAGGAGGCACACTGGGTGTATGTGTACCACTCAGACTGCTGCCTGGCACCACTGGAGTGTCACAGGCCTTTGCAAGTGAAGGCCATTGTTTCTACTAAGTTGCTCCTGAAGGAAAATATCTCTGCAGAACCATGAATGAGTGTGCACTACTTTCCGCAGCGCTCTCCTTTAATTATATGCACCCAGCAGCGGGGGTTTTCCGTTAGGTTGCGCCGTATCATGTTAAATAGGGTGCAATCCTGCCCTTTCACGCAGCAAGGTGGCTTGCTGCACTGCTCTGTATGAAATAATGATAAATCGGCCCCTCAGGGTGACTGGCAGAGGGAAACAGCAAAGTCCAGTCCAGGTCCAGTTGCCACTGGTCAACTGGCATTTTTCACAGGAATGTCCTCTTCAGCTTTTTTAGGTTCCTAGAGCAACCTAGGGGATCAGCCTCATGGTCATTGGAGACCTTTCTGTCCTTGGGTTTCAAGAAGAAGGGGGTCAATACTCCTTGGGTCCTTCTTGCTGGTCACAAGTCCAGCATTTTTCTGAGAAAGACTGGATGAGGGTCCAGAATTGTAAGCTTCACCAACCTGTGGGGGGGGGGGTGGAACATCCTATGACATTACTAGTTCCTCTATTACCAATGGAGTAAAGGCTCCCAGGCCGTGACCGACCTACCTTTGCAGCAGTTCCTATTTGCCTTACTGTTAACAGGCCAAAAATGCAATGTGTCAGAGCAAATACACAATGGCAAAGGTCTTTGGTCACACTTAGGGAGTGATTATGATGGCGTAAGAACCGCCACCGCAGGGCCGGGGGTGGCAACCGCCGGCCCTGCGGTGGCGGTCCTTCCGCCATCAAACACAATTTGTCCCACCCCCAGATTAGGATGGCGGTGGGAACTCAAAAGCGTCCGCTGCGGACGCAAACACCGTCCACCGCCAGCAATCGTTCCGATTGCCTGGCGGACGGTGCAGGGGGCACAAAATGGTGGCAGTGCCTAGCAGGCACCGTCCACCAGATTATGATGCCAGCATTAACCGGCCTTTCCATGGCAGCAATGCCGCCATGGAAAGGCATACGGTGTTTTGCCATGGGGCCCGTTGCGGGCCCCCAGGGTGGGGGGGCTGCACTTGGGGGGTACCTATGGCACCCCCCTACATTGCCATGCCCAAGGTGGCAGGCACCGCACGGTGCCTGCACTTGGGGGGTACCTATGGCACCCCCCTACATTGCCATGCCCAAGGTGGCAGGCACCGCGCGGTGCCTGCCACGTTGTGCATGGCAATGCACGACGTGCCTCTTTGGCATTGCGGCGGGTGCTGCCTACAGCACCGTCCGCCGCAAAGTTAAAGATGCAAATGCGACCGCCATGGTGGCGGTCGCATCCTAATTAGTGGTGCGGGACTGCCGCACCGCTGGCGGACGGTCCCAGCGTCTGCCCACCATCCTAATAAGCCCCTAAACTTGGACGCTGGGGGTGTGAGTGGGGAGTGTAACATGGTAATCCTAGTGCCGTCCCACATCTAAACCTAAAATGCAGTTTGAAGCACTCGCTGTACCCACAACAAACCCAGAGACAGGTGCCTGGTAGGTCACAAGCACGGTCTTTCGGTAAAAGGCATTATATACACAAGAATTGTCTTGGC
Source organism: Calotriton arnoldi (assembly GCA_963921515.1). Lineage (NCBI taxonomy): Eukaryota > Metazoa > Chordata > Amphibia > Caudata > Salamandridae > Calotriton > Calotriton arnoldi. The sequence goes on from CAWUFW010003964.1 coordinate 1,261,780, forward strand.
ATCCTGTTCTCTCCCTGTCAATTGTTAGATGTGGCTCAGCAGACCTGTTAAGCGGGATTGGACATTACAGTGTCAACAGGATGCCCACAGCCTCCCCTCTGAATATTCTGTAGAATTCTGAGGGGTTATCTCTGCCCATTCAGGTCAGCATATTGTTTGCTCCTGGGATGCAGTTCACACATTTTGCACACCTTTTACCAGGCTTGAGTACAGGCTGGGAGTTGGCAAAAGTTAATACTATTTAGACTTGTGACAGCTCAGGCAGAGTAATGGTAACTTTCTATTTATTATTTCTATTTAATAAAAATAAAAAAACACTGGTTTTATTATATAGGACAGCAAGACCTGCCAAACCGAAAATAGCTTTTAGGGACTTATTGCTTTAGGGACGTTATCATATTAATTTTCAACATGTGACACTTTTAAATACCATCCACCCAAGCTTGTTGGCTACAACGCTTACATAGGGGTGAATTACTAATATTTAAAAGGGAGGTTTTTAGCTATTACAATTTTTTATTTTAACAGTTCGCTGGGCAAACTTTACACTGCAGCAGTCAGGCTACAATGGTAGCCCTGATGTCATGTTTCCTTTGTCGTACTGAGTGGAGTGTACAATAAGTGCTGTAGTTCTCATGTCACTTTTCCATTACCATGCCTTGGGTGTAGTTTCTACATCATACACTATGGACTTCGCATGCCAATCAATGATTAGTCAATGTCTAAAAGTTTTAGGGTTCAGAGCACATACTGTGGGCACTGACAACATTGCCATAGTGTGCAGAGTCTAAAACAGCAATAAATTCCGCAAACAAAAGAGGTTGAGCATGTAAAAAGGAGCAAATACTCATGCCCACTTTATTATCTTAAACAAGAGTTTGTCTTGCAGCAAAATGAGGATTTCATCATGTTTCAGATTTATTTCAAAACATGCCACATTCATTACAATGGATACCACTTCAGCTCAAAGCTTCTCATATTCACTTAAACGTTGACCATATTCATTTTAAATGCAAAAACAGCAATTGATGGACAGAATGCAGAACAATGTCATGCATTCACCCCACTACAGAGATCTGGGCCTAAATCCATCGTTTTTTTGCTCACCATGCCATTCCAGTTTGAACCCAGCCATATGCAAATCAGTCTTGACCCTGTGCCCAATGGGAACAGTCCAGCCCGAACTGTCAGGCCAGGTCCTCCCTGGACTGGAAACAAGCATCCTAGGACCGGTTTTGGGGGTTTCACCCCATATCAGCCAGGATAGCTTGACTCCAGTGGCATGGAGAGCACGGGACCCACGTCTGGGCATACCCGTCCCACTTGGGGTGACAAATGCAAAAACAACAATTGATGGACAGAATGCAGAACAATGTCATAGATTCACCCCAGTACAGAGATCTGGGCCTAAATCCAGCATTCCGTCCATCAAATGTCGCCCTAAGTGGGAAGGGTACGCCCAGACGTGGGTCCCGTGCTCACTGCACCACTGGATTCAAGCTAGCCTGACTGATGAAGGGTGACATACCCTGAAACCGGTCCCAGGATGCTTGTTTCCGGTCCATGGAGGACCTGGCTTGGCAGTTCGGGCTGGACTGTTCCCACAAGGAACAGGGTCGGGACTGTTTTGCATATGGCTGGGTCCAAGCTGGGGTGGTGTGGTGAGCAAAAGAATGATGGATTTAACCCAGATCCTTGTGACTGGGGGTGAATGTTTGCATTGTCCAGCATTCCGTCCATCAATTGTTTCTTTTGCATATGCCGCCCCAAGTGGGAAGGGTATGCCCAGATGTGGGTCCCATGCTCACTGCACCACTGGATTCAATCTAGCCTAGTTGATAAAGGGTGACATACCCTGAAACCGGTCCCAGATGTTGTTTCCGGTCCAGGGAGGACCTGGCTTGGCAGTTCGGGCTGGACTGTTCCCACAAGGAACAGGGTCAAGACTGATTTGCATATGGTTGGGTCCAAGCTGTGGTGGTGTGGTGAGCAAAAGAATGATGGATTTAACCCAGATCCTTGTGACAGGGGGTGAATGTTTGCTTTGTCCAGCATTCCGTCCTTCAATTGTTTCTTTTGCATATGTCGCCCTAAGTGGGAAGGGTATGCCTAGACGTGGGTCCCGTGCTCACTGCACCACAGGGATTCAAGCTATCCTGGCTGATGAGGGGTGAAACCCCGAAACCGGTCCTAGGATGCTTGTTTCTGGTCCAGGGAGGACCTGGACTGGCAGTTCAGGCTGGACTGTTCCCATGAGGCACAGGGTCAATATTGATTTGCATATGACTGGGTCCAAGCTGGGGTGGTGTGGTGAGCAAAAGAATGATGGATTTAACCCAGATCCTTGTGACTGGGGGTGAATGTTTTCATTGTCCAGCATTCCGTCCATCAATTGTTTCTTTTGCATATTCATTTTAAGGCATAACAAATTAATTTCAACTGCGGTCATATTCATATCAACATATGTTAGATTCAGTTCAATGTAGGTCATTATCATTTTAACACTAGTTAGATTAAGTTCAGTGCATGCCATACTTATTCAATTGTGTATCACATTCATTTAACATACGGCAAATTAATTTCAACACTTTTTATGTTTGTTGCTATGCCTGTTTTATCCATTATGACATGAGTAATATTTATTTCAACATATCAAGACAATATAACACTTGTCATATTCCTTTGAAATTGTGTAATTTTTAATTCAATGAATATGTTACTTATGTCAACACGTCATGAATGTTTCAACATGTGTCAGAATTATTCCAAGATGTGCAATATTCATTTCAATGGATGTTGTATTTAATTCAAAGCTTCTTATATTAATTTAAGAGTGGGCCATATTCATTTTAAGGCATGGCAAATTAATTTCAACTGTAATCATCTTCATATGAACGTATGTCATATTTAGTTCAGTGTAGGTCATGTTCATTTTGACACTAGTCATATTTATTTCAACTTATCTTACATGTGTTTGAACATGTGCCATATTCATTTGAACATGGCTTGTAGTCATTGCTGATTGTCTGGCATTCATTTCATGTGGACCACAGTCATTTGAAAAAGTATTGCATTCAATTTAATATGTATCATATTGATTCCAATGCATGTTGTATTCAGTTCAAAGCTTTTCATATTCATTTAAGTGTGGGCCATATTCATCGTAATGCACATCAAATTAATATAACTGCAATCATATTCATGTGAACATGTTTCATATTCAGTTCAGTGTTAGTCATATTCATTTTGACACTAGTCATATTTATTTCAACATATCTTATATTCATTTGGACATGTGTCATATTCATTTGAACATGGCTTGTATTCATTGATGTATGTCTGACATTCACTTCATGTGTGTCAAAGTAATTTTAAAGAGTGTCAAATTCAATTTAATATGTGCCATATTCGTTCCAATGTGGGTCATATTCATTTCAGCACCAGTCTATATAATTTTAATAAGGGTTTTATTCACTTGCTTTTTCGTTGTATTCTTTGCAGCAACAGCCATATTCCTTTCAGCGTAGTTGCTATACATCTCGGTATATCTTTTATCCAATTAAGAGTGTGTGTTATTTCAATTGTCCACTAGGTAGTATATTCATTCTGCCATGTTTCATATTTGTTTTGACACATATTACATTCATTCTGGTGTGTGTCATATTCATTTTGCAGTATGCTATGGATTTCAGGAGGTGTCCTATATGGGGATCTGTAATTTTGACATGAACGGCTTCCCATACTAGACCGCCTAGTAATTTACGAGACAACTTATAGCCTCCACCCCCCCGCTTCCATACTCAAGGGGTCGAGTCCTCCCAGCTGGGATACAGCCGCCACATGTTACTCAGCACTTAGCGTCTCTCTGCTGTCATTCCCCCAAGGTAAACTGACCCCCATTCAGCGCCGCCGTTGCAAGCGTTTTTTATATTTATGTTCTTTGTATAAATGCTGGGGAAAATGTAAGTCTTGCTATTTGAAAGAGGAAAAAAGGTGTTCAATATTTTGCAAATGTTCTCAAAGCCAGTGTTTGGAAAGCGCTGATCAACACAGTTTACTTAGCACTCAACTGTACACACTCAAACCAGGGTCTCTCTACCTAAAATCAATAGAGAAACTCGGTGTTCGAAAACAAGAAAACATTGGGATCATGTTTCCCACTTTACAACTTATGTATCATAAGACTTATCAGTCCTCGTCCCAATTCCCCTGAAACAACCCATAGTTTACTTTCCTGTGTGCTCCTGAGTGGGATAAAGTGAACTTTACCTGAATCTTCCTCAGCGCTATCAGGATTTCTACTTCTGCTTTCCTGCTCTCAGTCTGTGGCCCTCATGTCAGGTGGTTGTGATTAGCAGCAGATGCACTGGCCCACGCACATGGTCCAATGCTACTCAGTCTCTCAGCTGTGACAGAATGTCTAATTTCTTCTGCTCAGCATAACCCACACACTTCTACCTCCCACTTAACTTTTGTTGACATAGACACTGATGGTTAATGCACCTGTTGGTGTCGTGTATGATTTGTCTAGTCACACTTTTGACTGGCCATAAAGTAATATAGAGGGCTAATGCGCCTGCTGCTAAGAACAACCTGTAACATGTAGAGCACAGATTTGTATTTTATGGATGTGTTTCAGTGGGTTACTGCTTTTGTCACCAAGATCCTTTTGTTACTTTTTTTTGTAACATATTTTATTCATTTTCTGCTTTATAGCCAATATCACAGTTATACAGCAAGAATATGCAGATGACATTCAAGCGACATATAGTGATTGTATCATAACAATGTATCCATAATATATTGTTTTGGTTCAAAATAAGTCATTGTAGTGCTTGTTCACGCACTTCTCGTACTGACAGTTGGTGTCAAACCTGCTGTTACAATAATAGGATTACAGTGCATTAAAAAATTATTATATAACAATCAAACATTTCCAAACTATCCCCCCTCCCTCCCTGCTGACGGCTTCGAAATAATGAGAGGAAGAAAGATATAACCCCAAGGAGAGGGGGTAAATTATTAAGATTGCTGCTGGTGTATTCGGTACCATTTAATGATTCTTGTTATAGAATACTGTGTAGATTCATATGGGATACCCTTGTGCCTGTGTTTTGGAGAGTCACTAAGTTCTGGGATCGTGTCTATTATCTGCGAGGTGTATTAATTTCCAGGATTGAGGGCATCAGTTGCTTTAAAGGACGTCAGTATAATGTCCCAGCACATGGCTATAGGATTTTTCGGTAGTCCTCTACTTTCTTGTCTGCGAATGGCTTCACTTTCAGCCAGTCCCCATTTTTCCACTTCCTTCTTCCAATCGTGTAATGTAGGGGCTGTTGGTGATTTCCATCTCCTAGTTATGCCACGCTTGGCTAATGGTAGGGCCAAGTCTGCAAACTTAGCTTGTACCTCATGACCTTTTCGTCGTTTGTATAGTCCTAAAATACAAGCTTCAACTGTTTGGAATCCTCTATCGCCCAGTATTTCTCTTAGTACAGTGGAATCCCCTCCCAGTACCCACGCAGTTTGCCACATGTCCATATTATGTGAACAAGGTCTGCATCTTGTTCAACACATCTGGGACATGATGCTGTGGCATTTGGATATATGGAGTGTATTTTGTGTGGTATTAAATATGCCCTTTGGGTTATCATATATTGGATAAATCTAAAACGCGTGTTGCAGGATACTCGTTTTGGGTATTCTAGTACAGTACTCCACTCCTTGTCCAGTAGCGGTCTATTTATATCTCGCTCCCATTTACTGCGCACTGAATTCAGTGGGGATGGTTGATGTGTCCGTAACCCTTGGTAAAACCATCGCGTAAGGTGGCTACCTGTTCCCATAAGGTACATTAAGTGAACTAGTTCATTTGTTGTGAGTTCCATTCCCTGAGGAGCCCATTTTCTCTTAATATAAGCTACTAGGCTTGCATGAGTTAAGAACAGTGTTTCTGGCACTCCTCGTTCATTAGTGAAATTGGTATGTGTTAAGAGTATTCCCTCTCCAAAGAGATCGCCTATAGTATTCACCCCGGCCTGTGTCCAGGGTTCCAGCTGCGGATTGGTTAACGTTCCGGTGTTGGTGGGGATGCCTAATAATGGTATGTCGGGCGCGTAAGCTGGGGTGCCTGCTGTGTACTTTAATGCCCGTTTCCAGTAATCTATTGCAACTCTAAGCAACATTTGGGACAAGGGCGGAGGCGTGGCATTGGAGCATAACAAACTGTGCAATCTTCCTTGCGCAAGCATTTGTGGTGTATATGCTATTTCATGTAAATTTCGACCTGCTACCCAATATGAGAGCCATTGTAGTTGTGTGGCAAGGCAATATGCATAAAAGTCCGGGGCTCCCATCCCTCCTGCGTTTGATGGGAGTTGCAGCTTCTTTAAGCTCAATCGTCGACGGCCTGTGCCCCATATTAAGCTAATGAATAATGTGTTCAGTGTTGTAAAAATATTTTTGGGGAACACTACTGGCAGGTTTGTGAAAAAATGTAATAGACGCAGTAGCATTACCATTTTTGATATTGCCAGTCTACCTTGAACTGAGAGGGGTAGTGACGTCCAGAATGAGATTTGTGCTCTTAGTGAGCTTATTGCCTTCTGGAGGTTCCCTTCAATAATGTCTTGTGGGTCCCTATATACCTGTATTCCCAAATATCTAAAGATGGTGCGTGCTATTGCTATGTTCCTGTTTCCAAAGGGGATGGTCTGCGTGTCAACATCGTTGCCAAAAGGGAATGCGTAGGATTTTTCATAGTTTATGGCCAATCCTGCAATGGATTCAAATTGTGCATAGGTCTGTGCCGCGCTGATTGTGTTATCTTGCAGGTTACTAGTGTAAAGTACAATATCGTCAGCGTAAAGTGATATGGCATGGTGTGTATAATTAAGCGTAATGTCCCAACCAGCAGATTCTGCTTGTATCTTGTGGGCTAATGGTTCTAGTGCTAGTACGAACAACATAGGTGAGAGGGGGCAGCCTTGTCTTGTGCCTCTTTGTATTCGGAGGGGTTTCGATATGTGTGGTCCGGTGCGCACCCTGGCGGTCGGGAGGTGATAAAGTATTTGTATCCATTTTATGTATTCCTGGGGAATTCCGAATTTCTGTAGCGCGGCTAGCATGTACTCCCAGCTTAAAGTGTGGAATGCTTGGGTTTTGTCGAGTGAAATACACCCTGCCTCTGGTAGGTCCTTGGTGCAGGAAAACATAATATTTTCAGAGTCTGCGTATATTGAGGGATGTATTACATGTTGGGACGAATCCACATTGATTGACATGAATTAGGCCTGTTAGGAGGGATTGTAGTCGGTTTGCAAAAATTTTGCTAAGGATTTTAGATTCAGTATTCGATATGGAGAGTGGGCGATATGCATTCAGTTTAGTGTGGTCGCGTCCAGGTTTGGGTAACGAAGTTATTAGGGCCTGTGCAGCTGAGGGGGTAAGGTACCTGTTTCATATACTGCTGCATATAATTTCTTAAGTTGAGGAGTCAATTGTTGCATGTAGATGACATAGAACTCAGCTGGTAGGCCATCCAATCCTGGGGTCTTATTTTTAGGAAGGCCTTTCACTGCTGCATTTATTTCCCCTTCTGTAATGGAGCTAGCTAGAGTTTTCCGGGCATCCTCAGTTATTTGGGGTAGTTTCACTGTCCCTAGAAATGAGTGGAGCTCTTGCAGGCCTGCTCATCGTAGAGCCGTGATTAGTGCTTGATAGTGGTTATAAAAGGCCTCATTAATGTCTGCCTGTGTAGTTGCTCGGGTATGGTGTGGGGTTATAATTTCTACTATATTTCTACTCGCGCCAACAGTGCACCTGGTCTATCCGCTTCTGTGTGTACTCTCTGCATATAGGAGCGATAAGCTATGACTTGTTTTGAACTAATAGTTCTGCGTATTGTATGCAGGCTTACTGTAGTGCCAGTTTTGCAACAGGATCAAGGGCCGCTTTTGCCTCCAGTGTGGCTAATTTATCTTCAACTTGTTTCAAGTCCCTATTGGTCTGTTGACCGCCTCCTGTAGTGGTGTTGATGGCGGCGCCACGTAGCACCACTTTGAATGCCCCCATTCTGATTCAGTTGAAGTGTCCATGCCTGAATTTTCTGTAAAATAATTTATAATGGTATTAGTCATCGTGTCTTTGAACACTCCATCCTCCAGTTGTTGTGGATTCAATCTCCACGTGGGTACTGGGGATGGGACATGACCCAACGCAACTGTAATTTCTAGTGCGCTGTGATCTGAGATTGTTTTGCCCACATAAGCGGAGCGTGTGGTTTGTGTTATCAGTAATGTACTGCAAAATATATGGTCGATCCTAGTGTGTAAGTCGTGTACAGGTGAGTAATAAGAATATTCCCGCATCTCCTTATTATGACTTCGCCATATCTCTCTTAGGGACCATCCCTGTGCCCAATTTTGCAGTAAATTAGATAATCGTTTTGTGTGGGCCCCGACCAGGGGAGGGTGAGATCGATCCAGTGTGATATCTAGGACTGCATTATAATCACCGCCTAAGATCCAGGGGTATTCGGTCCAACCTGCGAGTACAGAATTCACCTAAGTGTAAAAGGGTTCTTGGTCTGAATTAGGGGCATATAAGCTTCCTATCACTACAGGACTACCATCTAGTGGGCCTCGCAGTAATACATATCTGCCCTCTTTGTCTATTCGTTTTTCTTGTAATACAAAGGGTACTCCTGATCGTATCCACACTGTCACTCCTCGGCCAAAAGCTGAGTAAGCCGTACTATATATTTGTCCTCTCGCTTTTTTTGTAATTTGGTAGCTTCTACTGCATTTAAATGCGTCTCTTGTAACAGCACTATTTGTGCTTTACGCCTAGTCAATTGGGCATGTATTCTGTGTCTTTTGTGTGGTGATCCCATTCCCCTTATGTCCCAGGTGAGACAGTTATAGTGTTGTATTGAGTTCATGTGCATTGTTGTTGTAACACAATGATGACTTATCCAGCCTATAAACAAACAAATTAGAGCTCGTCAGCTTCCCTGAAAAACTACCCAATACTCGTCCAACTTCAGAACTTTGTTCGACCAAACTGGAGAAACAAATCCTAACAATTCTACAATAAAACATTTTGCTATTGCATTAGGGGTCATGGTGATGTCACGGTATACTGGGTTCTCATAAAATCCCATTGGTTTGTTTATTAGGGGAATCGGCCCCCGACCCGGGCACCCACCCGATCCCCGCCTTTGTCAGAGTTCAAGTTTATAGACCGTGGCTACAGTTTATCCTTAAAAGGGTCTGTGTAATATCCCTAATTGGTGCGTGTTTCCTGCGACCTGTATTGGCAACAGTCTTACCTCAGTCTATGATGAACATCTAGTTATCTCAGTGAGGCTCGTTGCACAGCTCAACTGTGAATCTCACTTTCTCTGCATCAGTAGGTAAGTGCTAAGCAGCGTCATGAATGGCTGCTGAGGTCTCGGGTAGCCACCCGTTCCCGTGTATCCAAAGGCCAAACAAACGAGACAGCTGCTGAGGTCACAAAGGTTTTTAGTCACCCCGTCCTCAATTAAGCAAGTCAGTGATTGTTTGTGAAGATATGGATGAAAAGAGCAGTTGGCTGTTGTCTGGCTCCGAGTGTACTGTGTCAGCCGTGGAAAGTTCCTGATCCGTTATTGCTCTGTTCTCATTGAATGTGGCCACAGATATTATGGCCAGTCATTGTCCTTCCAGTACCTGTGCGGGTGTCGGTGTTGGGTCCTCTTCCGGTTTTTGGGTTCTCCTGCGTCGTTGTTGTTGCGTCCGTCTTCTGGGCAGTGAATCTTCATTTCGTCGGTGCGCCGAGTTAATAGGGAAGTCAGGAAAGGTATGTTCCAGTCATTCCCACGCTTCGTCCGGGATGTCAAAGAAATTACTTTTTGGATTGTGTAAAATTTTGAGCTTGGCGGGGTATAGAAGGGCATATTTCAGATTTATGCTTTGCAAATGTTTCTTAACCACTTGGTCGGTGCCCTTTGCTTTTGAACTTGGAGTATATAAATGGGGAAGAGTGATATCCACACATTGTCTTTCATTATCAGGGCTTTCTCACGTGCCACTTGTAGGATTAGGTCTCGATCTCTATAATTGAGCACTCTAGCAACAATTGGGCAAGGTGGCGTACCGGGCACTCTCTGCCTGGTGGGAACTCCGTGAGCCCTCTCGATGCAAAAGGTATCCGTCATTCTTCCCGTCGGCATCGGTGAGCTTAACCATGTTTCGATAAATAACGTAGCATTTTGTCCTTCAACATTTTCAGGCAGTCCTATAATGCGAATGTTATTATGGCGCGAGCGCCCTTCTGCGTCTTCTACACGTTCTTGTAGGATTGTGATCTGGTGCTGCAGGCGCTCTAAATCAGCAGAGTGCTCCTCTTTCGGGGTCAGTTCTTGCAGAGCCTCTTTATTAGTATTTACTTTATCTGATAGTTTTCTGTGGTCGTCTCTGATTAGAGCGACTTCTGCGGCGAGTGAACCGAGCTGTTGCTCCATTGATGTACGGGATTGCAGTATTTCTTGAAGAATAATGTCCAGTTTATCTGGTTGTGTATTTTCTATTGTAGGGGGGACCGTATTCGTAGGTGTAGCACTTGAGGAAGCTCTGGTGTCTTCAGTGTCTTGATTTCCCCCCCCCTTTTGGTTGTCCCATTGTGATATTGCACTTATGGTCAGTTGCAGTGCGAATTGTGGATGGATATTTTGAGGTCCTGGAGGCAGTTGTCTAGTGATCGTTCTCCGTAGGGAATTACATTTTCGTAGTCGCACCGAAGCACTTGTGACGAGCAGGCGTGTTCTTGTTATGTGAGGTACCTTTTTGTTTTTATTACGGAAGTCGGCCGCCGCTCATCCCCTTCTCTTGCCTCAGCAGTGCCCATTAATCGTGTTGTCCCCGTCGCGCCTGACACTTCTGCGTAGTTACACCGATTAATGTGCAGGTAATAGTTCATGTGCGGGTGTAGGAATTATAATTAGTGCGTTATGTCTGGGCCTCGCTTCCTGGTTCCCAATGATATTTAGTTGGTCAGGGGTATCCCAACACTTTTTGTGTTCCTATTTTCTGGGTGGGGTCGAGACCTTCAGCCAGTATACACGGCAACCCTACCCGCTTACCGCTTCGATGAGACTGCCGGTGATTGGGCTCCTGACGCAGGTCCCCACAATGGTATTCAGCCGTCTGTTCGTCGGCCCGGATCACTCCCACTCGCGGCGCACCTCCAGGCCGTCCAAGTCGCGCTAGGCCCTGCAGCAGTTCCACCGTCACCAATGGCAACGCAAGTCCAGTAGCGCAACAATCCCTCCGCTCGAGTGCACAGGCGCTTTGTCGGGCCCCCGCACAGCCAATCCAGCAGCAGTCCGCGGCGAGGGGTTCACCACTTCCTCTTCGACACAGCGCCACAGCGGTATGTGCAGCGAGTAGCTTGTTAAGTTTTGAGGGCCCTACGGGTACCTCGGTGCAGCGCTAGTGTTTCTTGCTCTTCAGGAGTGGAAGGGATCCGCCATTTTGCTGCCTCCTCGTCTTCAGCGCCACGCCGCGGAATTAGGTGTGGCAATAGATGTTGGGCGCCAGTGGTGGTCCCTTGAAGTCCTCTGAGTCTAGCAGGTCATCTCGCTAGCAAGTGGTGGCCGATATTGTGCATTTACGGATAATTTGGCAGGAATAACAGGCTCCAGGCCAGGAGCTCCGTAACTATACATCCGCCATGTTCGCCGGTTAGCCACGCCCCCCCAAGATCATTTTGTTACTTGAAGGTCATAAATACCAGTCATTCTCATATAGCACAGAGAGCTATGAACTGGCATCAAGGAGCTACATGTAAACTGCAAGGCATAGGTTGAGAACCTTTTTGTTTATTTTCATCAATCTTTAGTTATTCTAAAGATGCTAGAAAGGGTTTCTTCGCCTTTTACTAAAAACCTATTAGTACAGATAACCTCAACCACTGTGCTATGTTTTAAATCTTGACTTTGAGTTTCTCCTGGCCAAGCAGTTGTAATATTTAAGGCCTACCAGTGACTCCTACACCTTATAATCCTCATTGTTTTTTATGTAACATTTCCTGTAAACTTACTTGCACACTTGTATGATTCATTGTTTCTGTAGAATATCTGTGATTATAAGCGTTCTAACAGCCTGCATAGGGATGACTAGTGCTATAAAAATAAATTAATAAATAAAGTAGTTAGTGCTATGTAAATAGTTATTAGTGTAACTGCTCCTTAAAACAGATACATCTGACATTCTTTAAAGTGCATGCACATCTCTTATATACAGGGGTTCAACAAATTAAGGATGTGCCTCCAAATCATTTTCTGTCTTTTACGCTCTTATGAAGTGACATCAAGATCTAAGGCATTTCCATCAAGGTGTTAGGATGTAGATAGAGCCCAGCCACGATAAGAGTCAAACAAAGTGAGAGTTGATAGCCCTTTAAGAAAGGTCTTTGTGTTGGGCCCAGGTAGAATTGATAATAAGAAACTTGCCATCACATTTTGCATGTTAGTTCTCCAAATGCATTGCAGACATAGGGCAGGCAGTGCAAAATGTGTCCTGGTGTCAGTAAATTACACTTGGACAAATTCAGCATATCATCATGGGACTGGCCCTAGACTGCATCCGGCTCAATAATAGCTGCAGAAGCAGCTGGATCCCTCTTATTTTCTACACAGGATTAAGGCAATACCACTGGTGTTCTGTGTATCAGTCTGTTTGTTCATTCACTGGTGCCAGGAGTTAAGCTGTTGAGCCCTGCTGCTGTGGGCTGGCTCTGTGCTCTCCTCCTGTGTCTCTTTCTTGAAAGACATAGATGCAGCAGAAAAGCCTCCCAGTTTCACCTTGTGGATAGTCAATGCGACCAGTGCTTAATTTGAAATAGAATAAATGTTGGTGCCCAAAGCTCTGTTTAAACACCCAGAGCCGGTGCTATTACATATCAGCATGCAGAATACCAAGGCTGCATAGCCTTGAATCCACCCAAGACATCTTCAATCAATGCCAGACACTCCCTGCCTCTTTATATCACTTTGCCAGGTCCCTACTTTTTCCATTTTTCACCATCAAGCACGTGCCCCCGATGCCACCAAAATATGTTAGGCCTGGAGTTAGAACAGTAAATGAATCCAGTTCTAGAATATGTGGAAATAACTTTTTTTTTGATAATCAATTTTATTGATTTTGAGTTAACACAGTTGCAGCAAAGAACAAACCAGCTTTTCGCACATTGGTCAGTACCAAACAGTGACAAAAATGGGAAATAATACTCTCACATGCATGAGTCCAGCTAGGAATAGCAAGCAACATTGTCCACAACCCTGTCCATAGAGAAGCCTCGGGAAGTTCAGTCTTCCACCACCCGATCCATTTACCCCACACCCTTCGAAACTTTTTGGGACAGCCGCGGGTTACATACATTGGTCGCTCCTGCGCCGCACACCAATCCACCCCCCTGCGCCACCGTGTCACAGAGGGGGTCGACGGGTCCAGCCAAAGGGCTGCGATATCTCGTTTAGCTACCATCAGTGCCGTGGTGAGACAGAGCTTCTCGGCCCTGTTCCCATTCAAGCCATCAGTAACCCCTAAAAGGATGGTCAGTGGATTCAGTGGGACCTCCCTGCCCAGGACCTCCGTAAGTTCAGCTGTCACTAATTCCCAGTAGCGCGTAATAGCGGGACAGAGCCATACCATGTGATAGAAATCCGCTTGGGAGCATTGGCAGCGGGGACAGGACGCACCAGGCCGGAGCCCAGAGCGATGAAGGCGCAGTGGCGTGAGGTAAGCCACGTGTAAATAGTATATTTGAACTAATCGGAGTCGCGCTGAAGCTGTAACAATTTTAGGGGCCATCAGCGCGTCTCTCCAATCAGCATCATCTAGGGAGCCTATCCAGCCCTCCCACTTATCCCGGAGAGAGGAGAGGGAATTGGGGGTGTTATTCGTGAGGGAACGATAAATACGAGAAATCCCCCCCTTTCCCAGGTTGCCAGTCATGACCTGTGCCTCCGGCGGGCTGTATGCAGGCAGGGAGGTCCCCTCCGAGATGTGGACATGAAGTGCATGGCGCAGCTGAAGATAGCGGTAGAACTGAGAGGCGTGGAGGGAGAACCGGGTCTGCATGTCTGAGAATTCGCGAATATGGCTTCTCCCAGCTGAGAAATGCCGATGAGATCCCAGACTCTGAACCCAGAGAGAGAGGCAACGTCGTTGAGCCATGTTCCACTCCACAAAGGGGTACATTGGGTTAGTCTGCCTGACCAGCGGGTATGGCGCAGGGCGGCTCGCCAGGCCAAAAACACCCCACGAGTAATCTCTGGCATGGTGTGGGGGATAGCGGTTCCGTACAGCATCCCTTGAATACCGGAAAAACCCAGGGCATGTAGTTCCAGTCGGTAGGCCGGATCCGCCCAGCCACCATTAAACCAGTCATGCACGGTGAGAAGCCTGGTCGCCAGGTAATATAGGTGTAAATTCGTCATTCCCAGCCCCCCATCAAAGGGTGGAATTCTGCAGTGACTGAGGGCCAATCTCGGCCGCCGCCCTCCCCATAGGAATTTAGTGGCCAAGCCATCCATCTCTCTGAACCAGGACTGCGAGAAGGTGAGGGGCGTGTTTTGGAGCATATAGAGAAATCGGGGTAGGACCATCATCTTAAAAAGAGCGATCCTGCCCATAAGGTTCAGCGGCAGCGTTTGCCATCGAAGGAGATCCGCGCGTACCCGTTTCACCAGTGGGGTGACGTTGAGAGCCCAGGCGAGATCAGTAAAGAGCGTCACCCAGATCCCCAGGTATTTAAACGACTGGCGCCGGAGAGGGATCGAGGACTGCCAATCGAAGCATTCTCTCGACAAGTGAAGGGGGACCAGGACCGACTTGGCCGCATTCAATCTGAGACCAGAGACACGCTCGAAGAGACGTAGGGCTCGGAGACATCGAGGCCCTGAACTGGCTGGGTCCGACAGGAAGATCAGGACGTCGTCGGCGTAGAGGGCAATTTTGTCCTCCGCCAGACCGGGCCATTGCCACCCCGTGAGTAACGAGTCGGCGCGGACGAGAGAGGCAAAGGGCTCCATCGCTAACGCGAAGAGGAGGGGCGAGAGGGGGCAACCCTGCCTCATGCCTCTCCCAATGGGGAAGGGGCGGGAGAGACCTCCGTTAACCATCACCTGGGCCTGCGGCTTGCAGTAAAGGGTCTTGATCAAATTGCGAAAGGGGGTTCCAAATCCCATCTCCGACAACACTGCCTCCAGGTACCGCCAGTCCACAGAATCAAATGCTTTCTCGAAATCCACGAGGAGCAAAGAGAGATAGGGAGTCAGTTGTTGTCGGTGTGCCAGAGCCAGGTAGAGCCGTCTCAGGCAGTGCCTGGTACCCCGGGCGGGCATAAAGCCGCACTTGTCCATCTGGACCAATTTGTCCAGGTGAGGGCGTATGCGGTGTGCCAAAACTGAAGCAAATATCTTGAGTTCTGAGTTGATAAGGGAAATAGGGCGGTAGTCAGAGCAATGGACCGAGGGGGGTTGAGACTTAGGGATCACCACAATGGTAGCCAGATCCGTTTCAGGACGGAAGGAACCACGATCTGCTGCCTCGCGGTACATTGCCAGGAGATGGGGGATCAGCATGGCCCGGTAGGACGCGTAAAATTCCTGCGGGAGGCCATCTGGTCCCGGCATTTTACCCGCCGCCATGCGGGAGATAGCATCGTTAATTTCTTCCGGAGTAATCGGGAGATCAAGATCCCCCGCCTCAGCGTCAGTGAGCCGCGAAAGCGAGAATCTTTCACTCCGGAGGAGTTCTGATTGGGCGAGGTCTGGAGGCCGGGCGGAGTACAGAGAAGCGTAATAAGAGGCAAAGCACTGGGCCACCGCCGTGGGGGTCTGATGTGTCTGCCCCTGGGAGTCCATCACTTCGGGAATAATACGGTTAGCCATAGGATAAGTGGCCAAACGGTGGAGGAGCTTCCCATTTTTATCCCCCCATCCATACACTCTCGCCACGGAGGACCTCCACAGCAGCTTAGTGGACTCCATGGAGGCCTGTCTGAGCTCGTCTCTGAGAAATGTGAGTCTCCCATACTGTGCCTCCGTTCTTTCCCCGGGCGGATGGGCCTCCAGCCGGGCAGCTTGGGCCTCTAGGAGTGTGAGCCGGGCCTCCTGCTTCGTACGCTGGATTTTAAGTTGGCCTTTGGCGAAACCGCGAATGGTTGCCTTAGCGCCTTCCCACAAGGTACCAGGGGACGAAACCGAGTCTTGGTTAGCGGCGAAGTAGTGCCGTAGCTCAAGCCCTACATGCTTCCGGAAGTCTTCATCCTGGAGAAACCAGGCGTTAAGCCGCCAGATCGGGCGTGAAGAGGCCGGGAGGCTACCTAGGTGCATAGAAACTGGGGAATGGTCTGAGAGGCCTCTGGGAAGGATAGTGATGGCTTGGATCGATCGACAGTCCAGGGCCGGAAGAAACAGATGGTCCAGTCTGGCCTGTGTGTGGTGGGCGGCCGATGTGTGAGTGAACATACAAGTGGTCGGGTGCCAGAGTCGCCAGGCATCACTAAGCCCCAGATTCGCAGCCCAATTCGAAAGGAGTGCGGATTGGGAAACCCGAGAGACAGAAGGGGCCGCAGCAGAATCAAGGTCTGGAGCCATGACCGCATTAAAATCCCCCCCAACTACAGTGGTCCCCGGAGGCAGGGCGGCTATTAGTGGAGTAAGACGCTGGAGCGTGGAGGACAGCAGAGAAGGGGGAGAGTACACAGTTATCAGGTTCAGGGCTTGGGTCCCAATGTTCCCTTCCAGGATGACAAAGCAGCCTCCCGGATCATGGATTACTTTACGCTCGACAAAAGGAAGGGCGCGGCGCAGCAGGACCGCCACCCCTCGAGATCCCCGGGTAAAACCAGAGTGCCAAACCCCACTGTAGCCATAGCGCGCAAGGAAGGGGCAACGGTTGCCTACTAGATGGGTCTCCTGAAGCAGCAATATGTCTACATTGTGTCGCTGTGCATACCCCAGGCTGCAGTGCGCTTAACCTTGTCGAGGAGGCCATTGACGTTCCAGGACATAATATGAAGTGATGTTAAACCGGTGTGGCCGTCAGACATGGAGAGGCTGGGTAAGTGGAAATAACTTTTTATTGAGATTTCCGAGTTGCTCGCATGTTGCAATTCAAACATATTACAGAGAGAGGATTTTAAGTCAATTATTTTTTTTTGTACATTAAAGCAAATCAGAGCAATTCCATAATAAATAGATTGGTAGGGCAATCCCCCAAACAGTGTGCAGTGACAGTACAACAAGACAAAAACATAATATCTGGTGCCCTTGTAGTATCGGGTAAGCTACCAATTATAAACATACCCTTTATAGGGAAAGTGAAGAGAATAGGTCTCAAATAGGGAGTGCACTCGTCAAGAATCAGACCTAGCAGTGGTTTCATTTGTCAAGAATCTAAACCCTACTAGCAGGCTATAGAGCCCTTGGTGTTAGTTAGGGTCTATATTTCTGTCAGTTGATAGAATTCTCCAGGTTCCTGCAGGAACATCTCGCAGGGAGTGCAGTGTTGCAGAGCAGAGTGGTGCAGAGTGGAGTGGCGTAGAGTGCAGTGGTGAAGAGTGTAGTGGTACATACTAGAGTAGTGTAGAGTAGAGAGCATTGGAATAGAGTAGTGGTGCAGAGCAGAGAGGCATAGAGTGTAGTGGCATAGAGCAGAGTGGTGCAGAGTAGAGTGTGGCGTGGAGTGGAATAGTGTGGAGTGGTTTAGAGTGGAGTGGAGTAAAGTGGAGTATGCATGGTGTGGCAGCGCACTGTTATTCCAGACAACACATCTTCAATTGAAATAAACATTACATTTACACAGATATACAGGTTTACTAATAAAAGTATACAGCGCACAAATGATAATGTGTGGAAATGTCATCACCTAGTGTATTGATTTGTTTTGATCGTATTCAAATATTTGTTTACGCCACACTTCAGAATTACCAAAAAAATGTACTACATTTGTGCTTTCTAAATCTGATAAATTCTGAAATATCTGCACAGTTCATTTACAGACATTTAAATTCTGCTGTGTGCTAGAAACAAAAGTTGTACAGCCTTCCTCAAGCACAACCCCAGTAGCCAGAATGACTGTCACATAAATCCTCTCACTTTGAAGTCATGGAAAGAAAACACTAAACTCCCTAGAAACGGAACCTGAACTTTGTCCTCTGCCTTTGAATGCATAGCAAATATAGCAAGAACAAGATTGAAAGGCCTGTTTACAGAAATCCAGTACTGGTGGAAAAACACAGTAAATAAGATTTGGGCAACAGAAGGGACAAACTCAACCTGGACAGCTTAGAACAAATACAGCCAGCAAATAGAAAGCAAGCAAATGTGAGTTATGAACCACAAACCCAAATGTAGGCAATGAATGGAATGTATTCCCAGGGAAGCTTTCAAAACGTCCCAAAGATGTCATAAGCAAACCAGGCAGCTGCGCTCTCTGGTAGACTTCGACCTAAAAAGGTGTAATTCTTCTTCACCTATTGTTTCTTGACATTGGCACAACTGGCTTTTTTGCCCTCAAGCAGCCCTGCCAAGTATCACGCATCAGGCGTTAGACTAACGCATTTCAGTGCAGTGGCCCGGATCACCGCACTGAAATGCAAAGTCACGCATAAATGGGATAGCGGCTCCTCGCTGATAGTGATGATTAGCACGGAGACTGCCCTCCTAACAGTGACCGAACATCTGAGGGCAGCACTGAATGAGGGACGTACCTCGGCACTGATCCTACTGGATCTCAGTGCCGCGTTTGATACGGTGTCCCATCAGATCCTGTTGCAAAGGCTGGAAGAGGTGGGCATTGTGGGCCCTGCACTGGACTGGTTCGTCTCCTTTCTCTCGGAGAGGACCTTCCAGGTAACATCCCCCCCTTTCACCTCCAGGGTTCATACTATCAAGCAGGGTGTGCCGCAGGGTTCAGCTTTGAGCCCTACGCTTTTTAATCTGTATGTCCAGCCACTGGCAGCAGTGGCTAGGAGTAGAGGGCTGGCAATTGTGTCGTATGCAGATGACACGCAGTTGGTGGTCGCCCTCTCCGACGACTGTCTGCATGTCGCTCATAAGTTCCGGAGCGGTCTGGCTGCTGTCGCGGAGTGGATGACTACCAACTGCCTCCAGCTTAATGCCAGCAAGTCTGAGGTCTTGTTGGTAGGGAAAGACCCAGGGTTGTGGTGTGAACGCTGGTGGCCTGCCACTCTGGGCTGTGCACCCGCCCCCAAACAGGTGGTGAAAAACCTAGGTGTCTGGGTCGACTCGGCTCTCAGCTTTCAGTTCCAAACTCAGAAAGTGGCAGCGACGTGTTTCGGTATATTACGGGGGCTCAAACCACAGTTGGGTTTTTTCGATCCATCCATCAGCCAGGTGATCGTCCAGGCCTCCGTTTTGTCGAGACTAGACTATGCCAGCTCGCTCTACCTGGGGGCCAATAAGAGGGAGATCATGAGACTGCAGAGGGTTCAAAACGCAGCCACCAGAACTCTCCTTGGCCTTCCCAGAATTTGCTCCATCTCAAGGGCGATTCGTCAGCTGCATTGGCTGCCGGTGGCCAGACAAGTGGAGTTTAAATCCCTCTGTATTGCCTTCAAGATCCTAAACTCTTCCTCTCCTGGCATCTTGGCCAACTTGCTTTCATCATATATCCCTACCCGCCAACTCCGCTCGATTGGCCATCACCTGGCGGTTGTTCCCCGGGTTAGGAGGTTATGTGCTGGTGGGGCTTCCTTCCGCACATTGGCAGCTAAACTCTGGAACTCTCTCCCCTTACACATTCGGAGTATGGATAATTATCTGGCTTTTCGCAAGGCTATCAAGACTCACCTCTTCCCTTCACTATAGGCCTCCTTCTGCCGCTTCACCTTCTTTATGTCCGTCATGTGTGTTCTTGTTTTGTTCTTAGTCCTGTTGCTCTTTAGTTTTGTTCCCTTTCTGCTGCCTGTCGCCCGTCCATTGTTTTTAGCGCCGGGACGCCCCTTTGCTGGGGCAGCTGCGCGCTCTATAAATCTACTTTATTATTATTATTAAACTAAAAGAGTGGCAGCGTGCTGTGTCATGCAGGCTGCTCCTGGCAGGCTTGGGGGCTGACAGTGACTGAGGTAGTAGCTGCTAAGTCACTTGGCTGCTACAATTTATTAATAAAACAAGATGATTTCCCGGTGCGGCATTCATTGTGACTGACGTCACGAGGCAGTGCTGTGCCCAATAAGCGCGCCGCAGGACGTCATATCCTGCTTTCGCTGGCTGCAATTAAGCGTGTGTCAGGCCGGCAAATGTTGGCAGCGCTGGCGCTGCTCGGCGGTAAATTGAAATAAATGACCCCGCGACCGCGGGACCCAATCCACGTACCCAGCGGCCACTGAAGAACATCACTGTGCAGCTGAGCTGTTCCTGCTGCTGACACTGAGTGAGTGAGTCTGATGGCCGGGCGGCTGGCGCACGTTTGTAAGTATCACAGAGACAGTGCCAGACTCAGCGTTTTATTGTTAATCTAATTTGCTTTTTAAATTAAGTGCTTAGCGCGCGATCAGCTGCCTGCTGGTCAGTGTAGTTTTGCCCTTGTCACTGATGCTAGTGTTGGCGAGCAGCTGTGACTTTCAAGTGTGTACCTCAGCTGCCTGTCAAGCTGTCTTGCCCAAATTCAGTGCCGGGTACATGCTGTTTACTGCATCTAATTTGCATAGACGATCAGGACTAGTTCACACTGAGCGTATCCCTTTCACCACAGCAATTACTGCACTGCACTGCACTGCAGGAGGACGACACAGGGTGTTTAACGGCGCCAGAGAGAGCCCTGTGATTACTCTGCTGTGTCTCTTACGGCCGGCCCCCAGAAACTGAATCACCAGCCAGTTAACTCATTTTCTGTAGTAAGTTGTAGTTAGGGGGTGAGTGCTCGGGTGGCAGCTGGGCGAAGAGCACTCAATAATAAAGGTGCCACTGCTACCGGCAAGTCAGGATGAAAAAAAACACTTCTGAGCGAAATCAAATCGCTGTTTGGGAGTCTCCGACATCTGCTCAGGCACACCCTTTAACTATGGCCTGATATTGCAGCCCGTGCCCCCTCAGTCCCCGTGCCAGCCACCCACAGAGCTTCAGCCCCAAGACATCTTAAGAGAAGCTAAGCGGTGAAGCGCCCAGCCTAGTAGATACACTCCCCAAGCTTTTTACTGGCAACAGTCAGGCGAGTCATTCACCCATACTCAGTCTATAGGCTCTGTGTAGCATTGGCTTAACAATACTAGGCCGCAATGCCAGTTAGTTTACACCTGCATAGGAATGTTTCTTTAAATTATAGTTCAGGCTGAGCCCGGGAGTTTACTTGGTTCACGCAAAGCATGAATTATATTAACGTTGTTAGTGATGAATGATGTCTGGCAATTTCCAGCCCCATGCAGCTGTAAACGCCAAGCTGTAAGCATCCCTACTGTAAAGGCACTCTTAAATTGGTGGTCATATTTGAAACTGCACAAGTCATAGGGGGTTCTAAAAATATATTATTGTATGCCTTCGTGATGAAAGTTATATTAAACAGAATGATTTTTTCTTTGCTGCGGCGGCTGCTGCAGGCAGTGAGCGGGGGTGGTGCCCTCTGGCCAAAGCGGCGCGACCCCAGTCTAATTGGAAGTACAGTGTTAGCATGCCTAGTCCAGTAAGCGAGTGTGACTCGCACAACTTGTGACACCAGCAGATCCTCATTGATCGAGGCCCTAAAAAGGGAGCTCCAAGCACTGCACAGAGTGAGAGCTCACTGACACAGCGCAACACTTGCAGCAGCCCTGAGCCTCTGAGAGAGAGCCTCAGCTCCTGCTTACAGTGCAAAACCAGACAGCACTCCATAGCACAGCAGGCCCTGCAGAGACCAGAGGCAGCTCCACACCTTTTCTGAGTGGTAAGTGAACCCGCAAATGCTGGAGCTCAGGACCTGTTAACTACCGCAGTTTAAGCAATAATCAAAAATCGTCAGTCCAGCCCATATGTGAAGAGACACTGCCTTGTAATACTTTCTGTGGCTAACTTTTTATCCCGAAACACTTTGCATGGTGGGACTTGTAGTTTTCTCTTTTTCCTATCCTACAGAACGGGCATGATACAAATTCCAGCATGCAAAGTATACCTGACTTAAAAAAACAAAAACTGGTTGGAATAAACTTCTAAACCTACTACCTCGTCTGTTTCCTGATTCATACCCCTTCACTACACTGGTCTTTGTGGACCTGGGTTGCTTCTTCACTGGGCTACTGGAGTTTGGGGAGCTCCTGGGCACATGTGACCTTCCATTTCAAGTGCTTGAAGCAGTTTCAAGATCCTTTTAGAGCTTCTCATTGCTCAAAATGGTGTAATTTCTGATATGTATCTATTTCCATTGACTTCACTGCTTGGTTTTACTAGTGAGAAAGTGTCACTAAGTGTCACCCATTTGCCCATTGAGCATCACTCATAAGTACGAGACCATAGAAATGTTGCACATGAGCAATCTGAAAACTTGGAAGCTATATAAATATTCCATTGCCACCAGTTGAACCTGAAATATTCAGGTCCTAATGGAAGCAGACCCTTTGAAAGTCAGCAGTACAGTAATATATTTATATAGCTCTCCCAACCAATTGTACCTACCTGAACCTGCGGCGCTGGTATATAGTAGTTCAGCTTACTTGCTGTGGCTACTATTAATAAATAAAATTAATGCTTCTATCATTCTGAGCTGCCTGTGCCCTCTGCCTTTAGTGTACTGTGTCGGAGAACTGTGCAGTCACGCTGTCTTGACTCCGTTCTGCTCAGTTTTCAGTTGCATGCCATTAGTGTACTTTAGTTCAGTGACTTTGTAGAGTTTCTAGTTGCTCAAATGGATGTAATTTTATGTTTCCCTTGTCTTCATTGCGTGACTTTGCTCTCGAGAAAGTGTCACTCATAATCGTTGAAATGTCACTCATAATTACACTGAAATTATGAAAATGTCACACATAGCAATTTGAAACCTTGGCAGCTATGGGTCCGGGAGGAGGTTCTGGCAGATGTAAACAAAACTTTTAACACCACACTCTCCAGATACCCAGCATTCATACTCCTAGGCCTACCAAATAAGCAGACATACACCCTACAGTCTCCTAGGGGGAAAACATTCTCACTTTCCCTGTGTGCAGCAGTGCAAACCATCACAATCCTGTGGGGGACGGAATACGTACATGAGCACCGGAGCTGGCTATACCATATGTGTGAATTATTGGGTATCGAAAAGGTTTAAGTGGCACTGGACCCAAGGGCGGATAAATCAGAAGGTCTCTGGGCCCCATGCATACCCTTCTTATCACCAGGAATTTAACATGCCACAATTTCTCAGAGATACCCAATCAGCATGTTACAGAGAGAGCCAAAGGACAGGACGACATATATAGTGAGAGGTAAGACACTGACCCTCAGAACAAAGGCAAATCCTTTCCTGGACAATGACTTGTCTTCTGGATGACCAAGCTGGATTCGGACAACTCTCTGTCTCTCTAGCAGATTTGGGTGCAGCTTTGAGCTCTTTCAATATGTAAGAACCCCTTTCTCGGCACCCAGAGCTCCCTAGCCGAACTCAGAGGTGTAGCTACCAATAGGGCTACATGCCCATAGAACAGCAGCATCATTAGAACTGCTTGCCATGTATCCGCTTGCCAGGGTTCAGATTGAGGTCAATGGCAAGACGGCCATGGTTGATGTCAGGGTAAAGGAAAAGGAATGTGCTGGATATCTTATGGGCAATTATTTGATTGCCCCTGGCTTCATGCCGGGACTAGGAGCTTGTAAGGCTTGAACCACGTCAGCTGTGTTGACCAGTGCACAGACCGCACATCAGTCTCAGAGTGGGACTGGGTTGATTCTTGATTTGCAAGGACCAGGACAAGGTAGTTTGCAGGAAAAGGCAGATGCTGTGAAGGCAGTGGCCATAAGGGTCATCACTTCCCCAAAGGGAGAGGAGGATGCAGCTCCTGAAGTGGACCAGGTGCCTCAGTCTGGGTGGCTTCCAGAGCTGTTGGGTCTGTTAGCTAATGGAAGGCATAGCCGGAAAGATTTCTGCAAGGCACAGGAAAATTGTCTGATGCTTCCTGTGTGTAGGGAACTCTTCCCGTGTAGAATCAAAGGCGTGATCGGGAAACATTATGTTGGCTAGGAGAATGGACTAATGTATAGTGAGTCAGTGAATCCAGAGGCAGGAACTTGCAGGAGGCTAGTGCTTCCACTACTGCACAGGAATTTCCTGTTGTCACTGGCCCATGATGTGCCGGACACTTTGTCATTAGAAAATCCCAGGATAGGTTGAAACCTCTGTTCTACTGGCCAGGGATGCTTGGCGGGTGCAGCAGTGCCTCCTGCGTGCAGCTGACTCTCCAAGTTGGACCAGAGCCTTGCAAGTGCCCTTGGATGGGGCTCCCGCTGAGACGCTGCACTCTTCCTTGATGTTTGGAATGGGTTAGACTGGTAATGGGCCTGTCGGCCCTCGTGAGACCCGCTGCTAAGAGCGCTGCGCTGCCAAGACACTTATCACTACTTTCTAAGAGTTGAAGTGGACTCTTGAGTTAAGGCTACAAGTGAACATTCCCTGGAGGCAGCCACCAGTGAATGGGGAATAACCCCAACCACATTACGTAGAGCGGGTGGAACAGGGATCTGCCAGTGAAACACTAGAGCCCGAACCACAAGGGGAAATGTGTTATTGTTTATATATGTTGTAACATTTCACTGAATGTGAAGAGTTAGAAATAAAACGGTTTTTTTTATTATGAAAATGAGTATTTGACTGGACATTGATTGATTGATACTGCTGTGCGCTCTTGAGTTATAAATCGTGTTCATTAATATGTATTCATACATCCCCCCACCCGAGGGAGCCTTTGACTGCTCGTCCACAGCTACCACAGAGAGTCAAGTGCAGAAGGGGGTACTTGGTCCAGTTGCTCAGGATCCATAGTAGGCTGGGCCCCGGGACATCAGCAGTAGAAGGTTGTAGCCCACACAATTGGGTCCAGTAATCCCTACGTGCCCCTTGGCTCTCTGAAAGTGGTTCTGACAAGGGGTTAAAGAAGAGACTAAAGAAGAACACTGCTAGAGACCCTCAGGAGGAAGTGGGATCTTTTCCTGCCATGACTCCTCTTTGCATTCCATAGAAGTGGGTAGGGTTCGGTCCCTTTGAGCTTCTGTATTTATACCCAGTGAGGGGTCCACTCACCTTATTCGGAGGAGGTTGGGGAGGAACCTCAGAGTCTCTAGAGAAGGAAGTGGTGGTCTATGTGATTGACCTAAGGAAGCTGGTGGCACAATACATTAGTCAGGCAAAGGAAAACCTTCAGACTAGCCAAGCACTGATGAAAATGGTTCAGTCATAAAGCTACACTAAGTAGGTATCAGGAAGGTCAGAAGGTGTTGGTGCTAAAGTCCATTTGTCCTAGGGCTTTGGAGGACAAATGGTGTGAGCCATACAAGGTAGTTCAGAAGGTTTCTGAGGTTAACTACTTGGTGGACACATCTGTGACGTAACAAAACTTGAGGGGGACCCCCTGCACGGTACATGGAGGGGACCCCCTCCAGACTCGATCAAGAGCTCTCCGGTCAGGGTACTGTGATGAGAAGGCCCCTGGAGCTTGGGCCCCCCAGGCACTGCGGGGGCTGCTGGGGCCTATGTTACGGCACTGGGACACATGTGCCACAAGGTAACTCAAAAGGGTCTTCCATGTGAACACCTGATGATCAAACTAGAATCTCACTCTTCGCCCCTTATCTGCTCCCTCACCTACAGAGCGCCAGAATACTTACAGCATTTCCCTCAGTTATTCTTTGAATCCATCTTCCCCTTCTTCGTCGACAATGCCAAAAGTCTACTGATAGAAGACTTTAATTACTGGGCAAATAATGAGAAGGAAGGACATCTATCCTCAGATTTCACTGATCACCTCCCATTACGCTCTGCTCACCTCTTATCAGTGCCTAATTTTAAGAGGCAGAGACTGGGTCGCACCAGATTTTCAGTCATTGCCCCCAAACTCTAGAACTCCTTTCCCATTGAGTCAAGATCGGAATCTTCCTCCCCAGAATTTAGAAAATCATTAAAAAGCTGGCTTTTCAGACAAACTTATAACTAACCCCCTGCCATTCTGCATTGCACCCCTAGTTTCCGCTATAGTGCCATGAAACTGTTTGGTGTACGCGCTCTACAAACTCAGTTAACAGAACGTAACATAACATAACAGCTGAAGCCTTAACTCCAGAGGGATTACACAGTGAATATCATGGCTATAGCAGAGAAAGGAGAAGATAGTAAGCCTCTTCCTGACTTGCTGCATAGTAACCTGAGGAATTCCACTGTGGAAGGGGTTTAGCTGTACAGACCAGGTGTCTCCAACCAGTCGATTACACACTACCAATAATTCACCGGAATCCTTGGAATAGCTCAAGGCCATGTGTTTGCTAAAGTCATTAAAAGCTTATTGAAAAAAGAAACACATCTTGCTTACATTTTAATAGTGATTAAGCCTTATTTCATTATGCATGCAAGCCTTTGCAAGTGAATGCTATGGGCTCTGGCTCTGGTTTGTCCAAGGCCGGAACGACACTAGCAGCAGCCAAGCACTGGAGTCTTGTGACTGGGGCTGTGGCTGTGCGGCTGATGCTGGGGCTGTGCCTGTTGGCAGAGCCCAGCATACAGTCCTGTCATCGGGCTGCAGGAAGCAGGGCCTTACATTAAGCCGTGCCTGAATCAGTTTTCACTACTGCACTGTATTAGGGTGCTAAAATAAAACTTGAGGCTAAATAAATTATGAGAGCAAGATGCTGTGTGTGAATGCTTTTAACTAGGAGAAAAATAAAATGAAGAGTTAACTTAAACATTAAGTTAATTCTTCATTTACATTTTCTACCATTTCAAAGTGTTGCATTTACAAACATGCAGGCATCTTGCACTCAGTGGATGGTAGACACAGTCCCATATTTAGCAGAGTAAAATACAGCCATTGTTTTAAGGGGAGAAGTTGAAAGTAAAAAAATATATAAAGCATGGGGGCTTTGTCATTAAGGGATGCCGATCACCCAGGTCAGAGTAAATGGGGTGGCATCACAGACTTTTGATATAAGGAGATGCATGACACAGGACTACTTTTTGCCCTCTACATGTAGCTTCTCTTGGAGAAAGTGTGACGTAAGGAAGATATACAGATTAAACAGCCTCTAAAATCGTGATGGCGAGCTTTTGTACATGCATTTCTCACATAGACTCCACAGGAAGATACATCATAAGCCAAGGACATCAGGGAAGCATCATTAGGTTAAACCCTCACAAGAGGAAGGCCATATATTAGATAACTCAGGAAACACCCAGTAGAACCTCTGGCAAAGAAATATTGGTAAAAATAACTTCCTAATGGTTCTACATCCTGGTGAGTGTTTAGGAACGGAGTCCCTGAAAATAAGTTGAGTGTTGGAGGAAGTGTGGAGGAGCAGACACATTACACCACCTAATGTAGAATCTAATGTGGTGGCTTTGCCGGGACATGTTAAAGATATACCAATTGGCACCCGCCGGCTGATGGCGATGAGGCTGCTGCTAGCCAAAAGAAACATGGCGATGCACTGCGGACACTACACTAATCCACGCTTGAAAGACTGGCTGGCTGATGTGACTTTCTGTCAGGAGAGATTGGAAGACTACTGGGAACTAATGGCAGCAAAAATCTCTCCCCAAGGACATCTAGAGCCCCTTTAGCGCCTACATGGCTCTACATAATAGACAAGAGAACTCACAAAGACGGAGAAACTACATATACACTAACCGGAGGAGGGGTGAGGGAGGTCGATGCTATGGGCTATACAGATTGCATATTGAATGTGTGCAATATTTCTAGAGTCGCATTGAGACTTGTCTATGCAACTTGAAAACTGTGCCAACTACATGTCATACCCCATTTCAAAGTAAAATGATGCATTTAAACATGGAAATTGAAATGTTTACTTTTCCTTTTGCTTTCTTTATCATAGAACTTTAATTAAAAATAAATATGTGGTGCTTACTATGACATTGCCCTAAACTGAAAAAGGTCCGGGAGAAGGTTCTGGCAGATGTAGACACAATCTTTAACACCATACCCTCCAGGTTCCCGGCATACATACTCGTAGACCTACCAAATAAGCAGACATACCTCTGACAGTCAATCAACCAATCAGCATTTAAGATTGCGGCACTGTCATCCCTGGGGGTA
This sequence comes from Calotriton arnoldi, assembly GCA_963921515.1. NCBI lineage: Eukaryota > Metazoa > Chordata > Amphibia > Caudata > Salamandridae > Calotriton > Calotriton arnoldi. The sequence goes on from CAWUFW010003964.1 coordinate 1,290,049, forward strand.
TGTGGGCACTGTGGTACGAGGTATCCATCGTGCCAGCCCCCCCTGCAACAGGTCTTGAGGAAACGGTGGGAAGAGGGAAGAAACGGGCAGAAACAACACCAAGCAGAAAAGGCAAAACTGAGGGCAGAAAAAAGAGCCGGGAAGGCAAAACAGAGCAAAAGAGGGCAAAACAGAGGAAATAAAAATTAGCAGAAAAGGCCAAACACAGACAGAAAAACGAGCAGAAAGGCAAAAACAGAGGGAAGAAAAACGAGCAGAAAAGTTAAAATGGAGGGCAGAAAAACCAGCAGAAAAAGGCAAAACAGAGGGCAGAAAGATGAGCAACAAAAGGCGAAACAGAGGGCAATAGAACGAGCAGAAAAGGCAAAACAGAGAAGAAGAAGGCATAACAGAGGGCAGAAAAACGAGCAGAAAGGCCAAACAGAGGGCAGAAAAATGAGCAGAAGAGGGCAAAACAGAGGACAGAAAAACAAGTATGAAAGGCAAAACACAGAGCAGAAAAACAAGCGGAAAAGGCAAAACAGAGGGCAGAAAAACAAGCAGGAAAGGAAAAACAGGGGGCAGAAAATCGAAGAGAAAAGGAAAAACAGAGGGCAGAAAAATGAGCAGAAAAGGCAAAACAGAGCAAGAAACGAGCAGAGGAGGTGCAAACAGATGGCAGCAGGTAGACAGGCAGCAGAGGGTAGCGGACTGCAGGCAAACTGGACAGGAGAACTGTTGCAGGGGGAGCTGGCACGAAGACCTGCTCAATGGGGTTGCACGGCGGCCTCCATTAAGTAGGCCCTGGGGGACAGCAGGGCGCTGGGTGGCGGGAGAAGGGAAACGGCGGGAGAAGGGAAACAATGGGAAGATGAAAAAACTAGCAGAAAAAGGCATAACAGAGGGCAGGAAAATGAATAGAAAAGGCAAAACAGAGCAGAAGAGGGCAAACCAGAGGGCAGAACATTGTGCAGAAAGGCAAAACAGGGCAAAAAACAAGCAGAAAAGGCCAAACAGAGCACAAGAGGGAAAACCAGGGGGCAGAAAAATGAGAAGAAAGGCAAAACAGAGGCAGAAAAACGAGCAGGAAAGGCAAAACAGAGGGCAGAAAAAGAAGCAGGAAAGGCAAAACAGAGGGCAGAAAAATGAGCCGAACAGGTAAAACAGAGAGCAGAAATGACAAAACGGATTAAGAAACGAGCAGAGGAGGCGCAAGCAGAGGGCAGCAGGTAGACAGGTAGCAGAGGGTAGTGGACTGCGGGCAAGCTGGACAGGAGAACTGCTGCATTGGGAGCTAGCACAAGGACCTGCTCAATGGGGTCGAGGCAGAAAAAGGCAAAACAGAGGGCAGAAAAATGAGCAGAAAAAGGCAAAATAGAGGGCAGAAGAACGAGCAGAAAATGCAAAACAGAATAGAAAAGGGCAAAATAGAGGGTGAAAAAATTAGCAAAAAAGGCAAAACAGAGGGCAGAAAACGAGCAAAAAAGGGAAAAAAAGAGGGTGGAATAACGAGCAGAAAGGCAAAACAGAGGGCAAAAAAACTAGCAGGAAAGGTAAAACAGAGGGCAGAAAACGAGCAAAAAAGGGAAAAAAAGAGGGTGGAATAACGAGCAGAAAGGCAAAACAGAGGGCAGAAAAATGCAAAATGGAGGGCAGAGAAACAAGCTCAAAATGCAAAACAGAGGGCAGAAATAAGAGCAGAAACAGGCAAAACAGAGGGCAGAAAAGGCAAAACAGAGCAAGAAGCGAGCAGAGTGGGTGCAAACAGAGGGCAGCTGGTAGACAGGCAGCAGAGAATAGCTGACTGAGGGCGAGCTGGATAGGAGAGCTGTCTCAGGGGGAGCAGGCACTAGAACCTGCTCAATGGGGTCGTGCTGTGGCCTCCATTTAGTAGGTCCTGATGGGAGGGCAGGGCACTGGATGGTGAAAGGAGGGAAATGGTGGGAGGAGGGAAATGGTGGAAAGAGGGAAGAAACAAGCAGAAAAAAGCAAAACGGAGGGCAGAAAAACAAGCAGAAAAGGCAAAACAGATGGCAGAATAAAAGAGCAGAAAAACCAAAGAGAGGGCAGAAAAACGAGCAGAAAGGCAAAACAGAGGGCAGAAAAATAAGCAGGAAAGGCAAAACAGAGCACAAGAGAGCAAAACAGAGGGCAGAAAAATGAGCAGGAAAAGGCAAAATGGAAGGCAGAGAAACAAGCAGAAAATGCAAAACAGAGGGCAGGAAAATGAGCAGAAAAGGCAAAACAGAGGGCAGGAACACGAGCAGAAACGGGCAAAACAGAGGGCAGAAAAACTAGCAGAAAAGGCAAAACAGAGCAAGAAACTAGCAGAGGAGGTGCAAACAGAAGGCAGCAAGCACTAGAGGATAGCAGACTGACGGCGAGCTGGACAGGAGAGCTGTCTCAGGGGGAGCTGGCACGAGGACCTGCTCAATGGGGTCGAACTCCAGCCCCCATTAAGTAGGTCCTGAGGGAAGGTGAGGCGCTGTGTGGCGGGAGGAAGGAAATGGCGGTAGGAGAGAAGCGTCAGGAAGATAGAAGAAACTAACAGAAAGGGGCAAAACAGAGGACAGAAAAAAGAGCAGAAATGCAAAACAGAGGGCAAAAAAAGAGCAAAAAAGACAAAACAGAGGGCAGAAAAACAAGCAGGAAAGGGAAAACAGAGGGCAGAAAAACAAGCAGAAAAGGCAGAATGGAGGGCAGAAAAACGAGCAGAAAGGCAAAACAGAGGGCAGAAAAACGAGAAGAAAGAGCCAAACAGAGGGCAGAAAAACAAGCTGCAAAGGCAAATCTGAGCAAAAAACAACCAGTGGAGGCACAAACAGAGGGCAGCAGGTAGACAGACAGCAGAGAGCAGTGGACTGTGGGCAAGCTGCACAGACATACCGTCGCAGGGGGAGCTGCCACGAGGACCTGCTCAATGGGGTCGCGCTGCGGCCTCCATTAATTAAGTCCTGGGGGAGGGTGGGGTATTGGGTGGCGGGAGGAGGTAAACGGCAGGAAGAGGGAACGGCAGGAAGAGAGAAGAAACAAGCAGAAAAAGGAAAAACAGAGGGCAGAAAAATTAACAGAAAAGGCACAATGGAGTAGAAGAGGGCAAAACAGAGGTCAGAAAAATGAGCAGAAAATGGCAAACAGAGGGCAGAGAAACGAGCAGAAAAGGCACAATGAAGTATAAGAGGACAAAACAGAGGGCAGAAAAATTAGCAGAAAAGGCAAAACAGAGGGCAGAAAAAGGTGCAGAAAGGCAACACAGAGCAAGAAACAAGCAGAGGAGGCGCAAATAGAGGGCAGTAGGTAGACAGGCAGCAGAGGGAAGCAGACTACAGGCAAGCTGGACAAGAGAACTGTCGCAGGGTGAGCTGGCACAGGACCTGCTAGGACAGTCTACTAGGGAGAAAACTATCTCACTTTCCCTGTGTGCAGCAGTGCAAACAATGACAGGCTTGTGGGGAACAGACAAAAGCACCAGAGTCCCGGAGCTGGCAAAATCATATGTGGGAATTATTGGGCATTGAAAAGGTTGAAGTGGCACTGGACCTAAGGGAGGATCAATCTGAAGGTCTGTGGGCCCCATTCATACGCTTCTTACCACAGGAATTTAACATGCCCCAAATTTCTCAGAGTACTTGGGATACCCAATCAGCATGTTACAGACAGAGCCAAAGGACAGCAGGACATATATAGTGAGAGGTAAGACACTGACTCTTGGAACAAAGGTCAATAACGTATACTCTGAGATCCACCAAGGTTAAACGGAAAAACTGCAGGTATCAGTTATGGGGGATTTGAGAGGGAAAGAAGAGTATGTTAAAATTGAGAGTATGTCCCCGAGACTGTCCACTCCTCTAGTCAGTCGATGTAGGTTGGCATATGTGTTATGAGGCAGAAAAACCCATAACAATAGAACTGAACCACAAAATCACGCCTGGCATTCCTGCACCTGGAAAATCGGGGGCTGGGACACTGGGTCTGGTGTGATTGGGCAGAGTGGTATCTCACCTGGGAATAGCGCTCTGCACACTCATAATCGGGGCCAAAGGTGTGAAGTCTGTTAAACGGGCGTAAGAGTTGCTGGGCTATTTTTAAATAAGCGCTATGAGAGAGGAGAACTTCTAGGCACATGAAACTGAAGTGATATTAGAAGAAAATTGAAGAATGGACTACCAGTCAACCGGTATCGCGGTTACAGGCAAATCCTTTCCTGGACGATGACTTGTCTTCTGCACGACCAAGCTGCACTGCGACAACTCTCCCTCTTTTCAAGCAGACTTGGGTGCAACTTTGGGTGCGGAGTCCTAGTCTCTGGTGCTAAATGGCAACGAGAAGTGGCTGCTTGAAGATTTGGGCTACAACTCGCCCCAGCAAGCTTCTTCAGCTGTCATGGCCCTGTGCTACGAACAGGAGGTCAGCCAACTAACCCTTGGAGTCTCGTGCACGGTGCAGTCTTTCTTTGCCGGTTCCACGGTGCACCAGGGCAGTCCTTCTTCCGGTCCAACGAGATCTGAGTTTGGGGTGCCAGGGCTAACAATAATTAGCCAGGTGCCCTCTCTCCTGATGGCCACTTCCTGCAAAGTGTGGCATCCGGCTATGCCAGGATGCACTATTTTGCCCACTTCAAATATGTCTGAACCCCTTTCTCTGCATTCAGAGCTCCCTCGCTCCCAGAGGTGTGACTACCAAGTGGGATACACGTCCCAAGGAAAGCAGCATCATGAGAACAGAGGACAGAGAAGTTCTTCCAAGTCCAAGGTGGTGACTTGCTACAAGTGCCACCAGGTGGGACATTTCAAAAGGGATTCTCAGATGAAAGACCCTGTCCCAGCAACTTCTGTAATTGCAAGGGTTCACTGATAGAATATCGATGGCATAAATATCGATGTTCAAAATATCGAAAAAAAGTATAGACTACAAAAATATCGACTCCCATACCTAAACAGGTAAGTATAAAAATATTGAATCAAAAATATCGATGTAAAAAATATAGATGTGAAAAATATCGATATAAATATATATATAAAATAAAATAATATATATTAAATATTAGTATTAATTTTAACAAAATAAATTACATTTAATATACATTTTAACAACACATAACAAATAAACTTAATTAAAAAAAGATAAACACACAAACATAATAATTTATACATATATATATATATTTACTTTAAAATAATTAATAAACAATTATCTTTAATTTATTTTAAAAGTTTAAAATAATATAAAAATTAAATATAAATAAATATATATATATATATAACTGTCCAGTCCACAGTTACACCTCTGGGTTTAACAGTGTGAACAGGCCACTCCACAACTTTGTATGTTATTTATGGAATGTCTCTCTCCCATTACCTGATCGCTATCTTTTATATTTGCGTAATCCGGTGTTCATTAGGGTTGGCAGGCTATAATCCTACTGGTACTGTGTACATTGCCTATTCTTCTCTATTATTGGATCTATCCGGTCTTGTTTTTAAATGCTCTGAATCATGTTGTTGTCATGGTCTCGTCTTGAACCTATTGGTAACATTTGTCTTGAACCTATTTGTAACGTTTGTACTTGTCACACTTTGTTATCCTACCTACCTCAACTGTGAAGTGCTCTGATACCCTCCTGGGTCGTGTTTGCGCTATACAAAACTTTATAAATAAAATAAATAAATATCAATAATTTAAAATATAAAAAAAAACTTTCTATAATAAATTAAAACATTAAACTATTAAACATTATTTAAACTTAAATTTCCCAATACAATCAGTGCAACAGTAGGGAAAGTGTTGGATAGCGGAATAATTAAATTTACAATTCCAACTCCAGTGAGTGCAACAGTAGAATAACTGTTGGATAGCGGAGGGGTTAAAAAATGTATTCCCACTCCAGTGAATGCAACAGTAGGGAAAGTGTTGGATAGCGGAGGGGTAAAAATTACTATTCCCACTCCAGTGAGTGCAACAGTAGAGAAAGTGTTCGATAGTGGAGGTATAAAAATTACTATTCTAACTCCAGTGAGTGCAACAGTAGGGAAAGTGTTGGATAGCGGAGGGGTAAAAATTAGTATTCCCACTTAAGTGAGTGCAACAGTAGAGAAAGTGTTGGATAGTGGAGGGGTAAAAATTACTATTCCAACTCTAGTGAGTGCAACAGTAGGGAAAGTGTTGGGTAGCGGTGGGGTAAAAATTACTACTCCCACTCCAGTGAGTGCAACAGTAGGGAAAGTGTTGGATAGCGGAGAGGTAAAAATAACTATTCCCACTCCAGTGAGGGCAACATTAGGGAAAGTGTTGGATAGCGAAGTGACAAAAATTACTATTCACACTCAAACAGTTAAAACAAAAATAAAAAACATTAAAAGTTATATAAAATCATAAAAATAAATAAACAATATTTAGACTTGAAAAATTAAATATATTAAATATATATCAGTTTCAGAGTGGGACTGGGATGGTTATCGATTTCAGGCACCAGGACAAGGTAGTTTGCAGGAAGAGGCAGATGCTGGGAAGAAACTGGCCGTGAGGGTCGTCACGTCTGAAACACTTGAACCGCAACCTCAAGGGGAAATGTGCTATTATTTATCTATGTAGTAACATTTCATTGAATGCTGAGAGAAAAAAATAAAAGACTACTTTTTATTATAAAAATTTGTATTTGACTGGACATTGATTGATTGACACTACTGTAAGCTCTTAGTTATGAATCGTATTCACTAATCTGTATTTGCACATCCCCCGAGAGAGCCTTTGACTGCTCGTCCACAGATACCACAGTGAGTCAAGTGCAGATGGGGTATTTGGCCCAGTTGCTCAGGATCCATAGTAGGCTGGGCCTCGGGACATCATAAATAAAACGTCTCAAGCCGCACGGTTGGGTCCAGTAATTAGGGGTGTGCAGTAAACTCCGCTCCACCAGCGGAGTTTGCAGAGTTTTGGTACTCTGTGCGGAGAGGAGAGTTTGACAAACAAACTCTGCCAATCGCCAACAGAGCAGAGGTTACAGCGCGCGCCGATCACCCTACATGGTTGACCTTTACACTACATTGTCCAAAAGGCCAAGTGGCTGGAGAGGACATTAAACGTGCGCCTTCTCCTTACCCTCTCTCCCGCCTTCTCTCCCTGCTTCCAAGTTTGGAATGTTGCGTTGAGCCGACAGCCCCAGCCGATCATGTAGCCACCGCAGCTCCAACACCATTTCTGGCAGTAAACAAAGACAATGATCGCTTAGAGGGTCTCTGTTTTGCCGAGACACAAGACTGGGGAGGGCAGCTCTTGGTACGGGCTCTTCTGGGGATACCTGCGTGCTGTCTTTGCCTGTGGGGGTCAGACCGGCTGTCCTCAGAAGAATGCACGAGCCATAAATTCGAAGAAATCCTAAGGCAGCTGGGGCTGAGGCAGCTGAGGCTTTAAGAACTGTATTTTTTTAGAACTATCCCATGTCCTGAATGCCAAACCTAAACGCAATCATGTGTCCTGGTATCTATTAGTGCAGGTCATGCTAAACAAATAATTTCATTGGCTTTCAAACATATTTTCATGCCAGAAGAAGCCTATTCCTAATTTAAAAGATAAACATTGTTTGACCGAGTCCCGGAATGGGAATTTAAGGAGAGTGCATGTTTACTGGTGCACACAGCAGCGCAGGACATACTAGTCTAATCGTTTTTATGCCTTCTGTAAATCGTGGGAAGGAAGTGGGTGTCGTATTTTATTATTGCAAATCTAGTTTGCTCTCCAACTTTAAGACGATTTTAGATATTAATTTGTAGGTGCCTATGTTTGCCTGTGGATTTTGCATGTGGCTGAAGTTACCGGAGATGGGCAGTGGTACTGCTGTGTGTGCGGTGGAGGTGGAGGTGGGGAGGGTGCACGGCCACAGCTGTCACACACACGCATGCATATTTAGAATGTGTTGCATCGATTCTGAGTAGGCACAGAACTATGCTTGGGACCATAGAACCTTAGTATGCAGGGACTGAGTCATCCTACCACCTTAGTATCCATGTGCCCGGGACCAACTAGCCATAGTGTCTCACTTGCCCTCATACTCACTCACAGAGGAACAAGTGATTAAACACCCCAGAACACAACACTACCGATTCTCTCAAGAATCGCGGTTACAGGACACACCCTTTTGCTCTCATACTTGTACTAGTCCCCAATAAGATCTGACAGAGCCACGAGAAAAGTTTAAAATGTTTATTTTTAACTATTGTTTGCTAGTATACGTGCCGCAATAAGTAAGAAAATGCCTAACACAAATACGATCAGCATAATAAGTAGTCCATAAATCATAAAAGGAGCTGTCATTATATAAGACAGGGTAGCCAACTCTCCTCCCCTTCTACAGAAGCAAAGTGATTATATATCAAAAGACCTCTGGGTGTTGTCAGCAGACCTGGTACCTTAGCATGCACAGATGAAAGTGCTACATCTCAGGTGCCGTCACGATCTCTTCCCTGGAAACATCCCTGTCCAAGTGTGTTATTACCTATGTGTGTATACCTATATGACAAAAGTACGTGTTCCCAAACAACAGCTGCATTTGCATGTTTTGTCTAGGTGCTAGGGCCTGACCACAACAGAATAACAAGGGGTATTGTTGTTTGACCTTGTCTACTGTGTTCAGACTAAATCCCAGGAAAGAACAGAATGCGAAAACAACAGCAAGTTCCGTGTGAAAGTACAGTGTGGCACAAAGCAAAATAAGTTTGTATAGGAACGTGTGCAAAGCAGAGGGCAGTCTGCAACATGCTCATGCTAACATAGGGAAAACGACAATAAGTACCCCATATCTCAACCTGCACGGGACATATGACACCCTCCCCTTGGTCAGGATGGTAGCACCAAAATGATGACAGAAATCAGGTGATAAGCAGAACCAGAGCAGAAAAAAAAATCGTAGTCAGTATTTCCTACAGGGACTATGGCCAAATCGGAAGCAAAGGTTTTTAGTTAAAAATGTATTCAATTACAGCATATCGCCGGGACCCAGGATGTGGGATGCCAAGTGAAAAGACGAGGATTCCAGTAAGAAATCCGAGCCTTCCAAATTAGAAATGTCAGCCTTCCAGTTGAGTAGGTCAAAGGAACAAACATGCTCCTCGTATCCAGTTGTCGACAAGACCATCAAAGTACAACCAGTGTTTATTTAGATGAAACTGAGATCCAGAATACGCTGCTCAGTTGCACAGGGATCACCTCCAGCCACTGACCATAACGCTGGGTTGTACACATACCCAAGGAACAGTCCTGTTTATGGGCCACTAAGGGACCCATCAACAGTTCGAAATCCAGGGCAGTGTGAGATGGTATAGCCAGGCAGACGTCCAGGGCCCATTGAAAGGGGAACCGGATACAGTGGAACACACATGTGAAGTAAGCATAGCGGAAGGTTAGACAAAGTTCGGCATCCAAAGCATAAAGGTTGTAGCATTCGCCTATGGTGCAGTTGCAGTGATGCCTGTCCGGAAGGGACCACAAATGGAGCAGCCATTTCAGAATAGCAGAAACAGCACAAGAATGCCGCAAATTAAGACGAGCATCAGCAGGAACCCAACGAACACGCTGGAAAAAATAGAATGTATAAAGCTCAGATTACTCCAAAAATTGTTTGAAAAGATGTCACGAGGCCCGAGACCACAAGTTTAAAAAAATGTGCCTGGCCCGTGGTATCGGACGCATTAAATATTTGATGTATCAATTTATCGAAATATAGGGGGAGATTTTTATCGAAATATAGGGGGAAAACAATGATTGTGTTTCACTAGATGTTCTCACCATCTGCAATTTGAAGGTCTCGCGTGCTGAAGTGAGAGACACTTCTTGTTGAAACATTAACGCTTTGAGTCTGCTTAGCTTATTGAAATCTGTATTTAATGTTGGAATGGAAGGCCATAATGAAATATCTACACTCCCGTGTGGAGGGGGAAACAGGATGTTGTTGCAACAAGTAACTAACTGGAAAACAGATACCACATACGGGATTCCCACCCGCGGACCGCAACAGTCCTGATTATTAAGAACAAGATAGCTTCCGTTCGAAAGCAATGTGAGAGTGGGAATAATTGTGTGAACAGGAGTGCCTTTCAAACAACAAGCCAGATTGGGGGCAGAAACATTAAAGGTGCCGTGAATTTTTACTTGTTGATACACAAAGGAATGACCAGCAGTGGAGTCACACTCCTACCCGTAAGAAAAACTTCTCTTTCAGCTCATTGACAATGATATGTAAAGGGCATGGACCATAAACAATGTATGTAGCTGCTCCCAAAGGGTTCATATCTATCTACTGGGAAGTATTTCATGCAGGCAGTGAACTGAAACGTCGAAATGGGCAACAAGATAACCCCATGTATTACCCATACCGCAGAATGAGTTTCCGCTATAGTGAAGGGAAGTTGATCAAGTTTCTCTATGTATAGCATGGCGTAACTAGCGTCTTTTATAGTCATTGACTGCTGTTTACGTGTCAAATTAAATGGTAAGAACAATGCGCTACAATTAACGTAATGCCAAGGAGCGCCTCCATTCTTAAGTGTTTACAGTGTCCAGCTAAATTGCACAACTGATCTAAGTTGATTCTGACCATGATACAAGGTAGAAACCTCATTTTGTACAATATAAATTATTGATGACACAATTTTATTTAGAGTATAAATACGAGATGACAGTGTATTAATACTGTTGTCGACAACAGCAAGCACTTTATCTAAATTATCTTGATCAATTTGGCTTAAACGTACTGAAGCTTCCAGTTGCGACATTTTCCAAAGTTCATTATAGGCAACATAAACAAATCATAAACATGGGGATATTGGACCCAAAAGGAAATCAGGTAGGTTTATATCTTCGGACAGGAGAGAAAGATGTTGTTTCACTGCAGACAATGTGAAATGTTCTAACCATTGTTGACATAATTTACCAAAGGAATAAGTAGTAACAGTGTTGGAATGCGGGGTTCGTGGATAACGTGGTTCAGGTCTATTTAATTTGAACCCAGAAGTGGTGTTCACATAAAGGCCATAATGACCACCCAGTAAGCCCGGGCGGAGACCTCCGCTCCGCCCGCGGAATGTGCAGAGATTTGCCTCCTCCACATTCCGCGGAGAACGCAAATCTCTACACACACTGCGGCGGAACGGAGTTGGCCAGCCCCTGCCTCCACCCCCCCTATTAACAATTAATTATAAATGACATAAAAGTAAAGAAAAACAACTTACCTGGACTGCGGCGTCCCCGGGCTGCCCTCCTCTTCCTCGCCATCTCTGCGAAAACTGCGCATGCGCGCGCGCCCGCGCATTTCTTGCAGTTTTTGCAGAGATGGCGAGGAAGAGGAGGAGGGCAGCACGGGACACCGCAGTCCAGGTAAGTTGTTTTTCTTTACTTTTATGTCATTTATAATTAATTGTTAATAGTGGGGGGGAGGCGGGTAGCGGAGCGGAGTTTGTTCTCAACTCCGTTGCCCTCCGCGTAGCCCCGCTACCCACACTACGCCTGGGGTTACCACCCAGTCGGAGCTATCATACCATTTAGTTGGTCTTCAGTATAATTTGTATAAGATTGCCAATTATCAAAACGTGCCAAGGATGGAATAGCTGGAGTTTTTCAATTCTTTAATTTTAGCCAACCCCAGACAAGTAGTCTGTTTGACTATGTCATTAAGAAAGATAATTTGCGTAGGTATCAGACATGCACGGAATAGTGATTCATGTACCTTGGACTTGCCAGGACTTAGTGCCCCATACCGATTTCAAGTCAATATTGTCCTTCCAGTAATCATATCCTTTCAGGGCTAGGTTATCAATAAAAAGAAATGCATATATTAACTTGGTTTGAGTAAGCATATATTTTTTCGAGAGATTGGGAACCAATTTAAAATAGTATGATACCGGGTCCAAAGGGTCATAACCGGTGAAATATGTATACTTCATCTTTTGTGTATTGGAAGTACCCTGAGATGGAGTTGGGCAATGTTCCCATTGAATGTAATTATATTGGGGATGCTGTCCATTAGCTCTATGCAAAAAAAGGTGTCCATAATGTTTCTAACAGAACAAATTGGCATAGTTAGCAGAATTCAAATATAAATCCTCAGTGTCAAAGACAGTATAATATTGCAATTCAGAAAGCATAAATTCACAGCATCGCAGTCCCAATCATCCGATTGCAACCCAGGCACTATCACATCACCCATGGAAACACGGAATACATGTGGTATCTGCAGGGTCTCCGTAGGACCGAATACATCAAATGGTACTTTATCCCATACAATTCCATCAGTAACTGGGACTGCTGAAATACAAAGAGGAATGTGGGGCCAACACTCCGTCGACAAGTTCTGTAGCCGGACGTTCGGGGAGGTAATGGCCATTAATCAAAAGGAAAAAAAGGGTAACAAATCCAATCCACATGAACAACAAAACCATGGAAAACACGATTCAGGCATATATCCAAGGTGGAACCAGATAAGTGCATTTTAACCAGGAGATGAAAACACAAATCCGCGCTGGCGGTGGGGATAAAACTGAAGACAATAAAGAACTGTCTGAAGAAAAGGTATCTTGATCGATATAGTAACCAGAAGAACTCAGCTGGAATAACTGAGGTTCGGATTCTGGATGCAGACTCGAGGCCTACACTCCTGAAGGGACCTCAAGGGGTGGATCAAAATAAACGATTCCCATTGTAGGGTGTGAAGAAGGTAAAAGAGGTACCAGGTCAACTGAAGACTCGATATCCCCCTCCGGCAGCCGGGAAGAATCAGAAGTAATGGAGCTCACAGGCTGTATGGGAACATCCAGTGTTGGGACACCCCTAGGCATACTAATAAGGATTGGCCAAATGGTGTAACTTGACATGCACCAAATAAAAAGATTCACACACAACAAGGGTGAGTAATTCAGGATCAGAATACTCGAGAGCTAAAACAAGGGCCCTCACCTCGGCCATCTGGGCCGTGCAGTCCCAACGGGACTGCGTGAACATCAGGGTAGAGTGAAAAACTCCATCCTTCATAGTACCTATGACAATAACCCAAGCTGCAGAATAAGTCTGCTTAGAACCAATGGCCAGTTGAACCGAACCATCAGTGTAAATGATACATTTGTACTGATCAAGAGGAAGAACTAAAGAAGGCAGAGGGTGAACATGTTCATACTGAAGAAACTCTTGCATTTGCAAGCAAGGGTCAAAAACAAAGCTGACATCAACGGATGTTAAAGACATAGCCCATTGAATCCAACAAGGATGCAGAGCTTTAGAATCAGGAACACTAGCTTTCGTGACTGCCTCTAAGGCCGGTACAGGTGAAATGACAAAAATGCATTTACCTTGTGCACAAGGGCGTCTTTTAAGAATAGCCATCTGCACAAACAAATTTCAGTAGAAGAGAAACGCATTTCCACAGGAGTATACAGGCACTATTTATAAGCAATTGGTACAGTGTCACCCTCATTAAATAAATGTCACATAAGTGAAGCCGATTGCACCAGGCAAAATTCGGATGACCAAATTGGTAGTATTCAACCTAGCCTGTAAGTATTGCGTAGCAAGCAAATCAGATTGTAAAGCACGCGGTGTGTTCTGGAAGCTAAGAGGATGCAGAAAAGAATGGGTGCATCAAAGCATAAAGAGGTTTGATACGCTGAGTATAGCCAGGAATGTAAGTCCCGCCGAAATAAAGAAGACCAAGCAGAGACTGACATTTTTTAAGGGCAGAAAGTGGTTGCAATTGAGCACATTTCTCTAAAAAATGATGTAACAAACCCCTACCCTCATTTGTCAATTAATAACCAAGAAAGAGAACGGCCAGAAATGCAATATGCGACTTTGCAATATTGAACTTGTAGCCAAGAGCAGCAAATCATGTGATGATGCGATCAAGTCTCGCGAGATGGGGATTTAATTAATCATCCGTCAGGTATAAGTCATCGACATACGAGAAAGCGTCAGGATCAATATCATGAAAAGGGACACAATAAGTGCTGCAAAGACCCTGGGGCTATTCTTATACCCCATGGATAGTCCCGCTTATCACTTCTGGGAACCAAAGGCGCTAAACGCGGAGAAGTTCCGGCTCTTAAGAGCCAGGTTATGACTGAAAAATCCATTAGAAATATCTAGTGTAGTTTTGAACTTTTTACACACAATATGATTTATGAAACTGTACTATTCGTGTTTTGCACAGCAAAAGTACGGGTATGACTATTCAAATGTATATAATCTAAAACTATGCAATAAGAACCATCAGGTTTCAGAACCGGAAAGAGAGGATTATTCAGCGCAGAGACACAGGGTTTAATTACACACTGATTTTCTAATTGAGTACGAATCTCTTTCACGGACGCCTTAACGTTACGTTTAATTGGATAGGGAGGCTGCGGCTGAGGACAAGAACATATGGGAACAACATGTAAAGGACAATCCTTATCCCAACCAGCCTGGTTGCGGTATAAGGCAGGGGCCAAAGCAAGAGCCCATTCAGAAGCATAAGCATGCTTAGTCTCATCAGGGACGAACTGCGAAAAGGAAGGAATAGTCACATCCTCCCTCAAGGACACGCAAGAACAAACGGGGGAGACCAATCGACCTCTGCCAGTAAAATATCATACGAAGAGGTCAAGTTGTCCCAAAAAATAGCATTAATGGTGAGTTTAATGTCACCTTCAATCTGTATGTCTATATGGTAAAGTCTATCAGGTGGAGCTACACGGGTGTCCGCGGTTTCAACAGTTACAAAGGTGTCAGTTGCTTTTGCCTCCAGAAACTGGCGGAGTGTCTGGTGCACCATGGAAACTTCCGCCAAGCTATCGAGGAGAGTCACTGCCCAACTCCTGTCCAGGAGGATGGTTCTCACCGTCTGGGGCATATTTCGCTGTTAAAGCAGCAACTTTCTTCTTCTGGAATGGGCTCTAAATGGAGATGGTCCCTCTCTCTTAACTTTCACGTCAAAAGAGCGCTGCAGGTCCCGCTTGGTTGTGCGGACTCACCTTGTCTGCAATCTTGCCGTCCTCCTCTGTCATACTGTCGATCAGATGAATCCTGAAAGGAACAAGGAGAACGAGGATCAGGAGCCTGAAACCTCTCAAGAGTCCTAATTTTAGAGCATTCACGTAAATCATATCTACGTTTAGAAGCGTCTGGCTACGGTGACCCACTACGAGACCTAGGCTTCTGCTGCTGCTTAGATTTGTCCCATGTTTTTTTAGGAAAGAAAGGACGACCCTCCTTTTCAGGAGGAGGCTTACTTGAGACTGAGTAGATGGTCTGACCCCCAAGTTATTATGACCTAAGGATGTGTAAACATCGGCAATAATATCTGGCAACTCACGTTCACGGTCAAAGTCAGCCACAGCTAAAAGGCGTTTATGAACCATCAAGGACACTGCCCCACCTGTAACATTAGAAAGAATCATTTCGGAGACAATGGGAAAAATACCCATTAGCTTCATCCCCAAATCTAGGGCAGGACCTACTCCATGTTTATTCAGTACCTGTTTGAGGTCGCTCGGAAGAACACTTATCAAGGGGGTGCCATAACAAAGTGCATTCACTGACGCAAACACCGTCCCCCAAGTGTTGTAGTCGGCCAAGGGGGGAATCAGACAACTAGGCAAGCACATAGTAACGATCCTATGTTTTTCTACAGGACCCGTAAGAGGAAAAAAACGCATCAAGTTGATCAATTTTCTGAGCAATCCAAAAGGGAAGGTCCTCACGATTCTGAGGACATTTGGCAATTATCAAATTAATAATACCGGGGCTAATAACAAGACCCCCCACTATGCGCAGCCTGCACAGGAGGCGCAACCGTCAGAAAAGCAGGAGCAACAAATTGGATCAGGCGTCTATATAGGAGAATAACCTGAGCATATAACTAACATACGTCTGCCAAATAGGCGTTGAGATAATTAGGGTACAGAGTAAAACCGGTCAAAACAGGCCAAGTGGCCCGTCAACACTCAAGGAGCCCATTCAAAGTTTCAATAGGATGGGATAGGGCAGCATTAAACCAAATCTGGTGCTCACAGGCCGTAAGAGGAACTTCAACAACTGCATAAGGGCATTAAGCTGCCGGAACAGCGGCAGCAGTGTAATGATGAAAAGCATTATCATTCGCATTCACAGCGGGAAACGTAACCCAGGAGGAAATTACTTCGAAATGGTACGCAGAGTCTGCCTCGACCACAAAAAGAACCGGAGACCCCGCATTGGGGACTCCATGTTGCAATAAATGTTCAGTTATCGCCGCGGGGCAGCGAGCCGGAATCACAATCGGTTGAGCCAATAATTAGAACAAAGGATTCAAACAGTAGCACTAAAATCAATCAATCAGGGGTTTGTTAAAGCGCGACTACTCACCCGTAAGGGTCTCAAGGCGCTAGGGGTGGGGGGGGTGCAGGTTCCATTCCATCAAGGAGGGGGTCTGTCGAAGAGCCAGGTTGTGAGGTTTCTTGCGAAGATGGTGAGCGATGTTGTCTGTCTGAGGTGGAGCGGAAGGGCGTTCCATGCTTTGGCCGCGAGGAAGGAGAAGGAGCAGCCTCCTGATCTGGTCTTTCTGGTGCGGGGCACCACGGCGTAGGAGAGCTGGGCTGATCGTAGGGACCTTTGGAGTGTGTGGAATTTGAGTCGGCTGTTCAGGTATGCTGGTCCGGTGCCGTGGAGGGCCTTGTGTGCGTGGGTGAGCATCTTGAAGGTGATTCTTGCCTCGACGGGGAGCCAGTGGAGTGTGCGCAGGTGCTGGGAGATGTGGCAGTGTTTTGGCAGGTTGAGGACCAGTCTGCGGCGGCGTTCTGGATGTTCTGTAGCTTGCGGGTGAGGTTTTTGTTTATTCCGTCGTAGAGTGCGTTGCCATAGTCGAGTCTGCTGGTGACCAGGGCGTGAGTGACGGTCTTTCGGTGTTCGAGGGGGATCCATTTGAAGGTCTTACGAAGGAGGCGGAGGGTGTGGAGGCAGGAAGAGGAGACAGAGTTGATCTGGCGGTCCATTTTGAGCTCTGAGTCCAGGATGATTCC
This sequence comes from Calotriton arnoldi, assembly GCA_963921515.1. Lineage (NCBI taxonomy): Eukaryota > Metazoa > Chordata > Amphibia > Caudata > Salamandridae > Calotriton > Calotriton arnoldi. The sequence continues at coordinate 1,307,043 of CAWUFW010003964.1, forward strand.
CAGGTTGCGTGCGTGGTCCATGGGGATTGGCGGGTTTCCGAGGGCGGGGGGCCACCAGGTGTCGCTCCAGGCTTCAGGGTTTGGGCCCATGATGAGTACTTCTGTTTTGTTGGTGTTTAGTTATAGGCAGCTGTTTTTCATCCATTTGGCGACAGCTTCCATGCCTTCTCGAAAGTTGCGTCTGGCGGTGTTGGGCTCGTTGGATAGGGAGAGGATGAGCTGGGTGTCGTCTGCGTATGACACAATGTTGAGTCCATAGGTTCTGACGATGGGGGCGAGTGGAGCCATGTAGATGTTGAAGAGCGTCGGGCTGAGGGAGGAGCCCTGGGGGACTCCGCAAGTGGTAGGTGTGGGGTCCGAGAGGAAAGGGGGGAGTCTGACCCGCTGCGTCCTGCCAGAGAGGAAGGAGCGGATCCAGTCGAGGGCCTTGTCCTGGATTCCTGCGTCGTAGAGTCTGCGTATTAGGGTGCGGTGGGAGACTGTGTTGAACGCCGCTGATAGGTCGAGGAGGATGAGGGCTACTGTTTCTCCTTTGTCCAGTAGGGTGCGGATGTCGTCTGTTGCGGGAGGAGGGCGGTTTCCGTACTGTGGTTTTTTCTGAAGCCGGATTGGGAGGACTCGAGGATGTTGTGTTCTTCAATGAATGTGGCGAGTTGGCTGTTGATGGCTTTCTCGATGACTTTCGCTGGGAACGGGAGCAGGGAGATGGGTCTGTAGTTTTTGAGGTCGGTGGGGTCCGCTGAGGGTTTCTTTAGGAGGGGTTGACCTCGGCGTGTTTCCAGTCGTCGGGGAACGAGGCGGTCGCCAGGGAGCGGTTGATGGTGTGGCGGAGCATGGGTGCGATGGTGTCGGCGGCTCTGTTGAAGATGTGGTGGGGGCAGGGGTCCGTGGGGGCCCCTGAGTGGATTGACTTCATTGTCTTCAGTGTGTCTTCGGTGGTGAGGGCTGTCCAGTCGTCAATCGCTGGTTTCCGGGTGTCGGGGGTGGTTGGTGAGGGTTCAGTGTGTTGGTTGTCTTCGTCGAAGTTGTCGTATATGCTCTTGATTTTGTGGTGGAAAAAGGTGCTGAGTTTGTCGCAGAGGTTTTGTGAGGGAGGGATGTCGGTAGACTCGCTGGTGGGTTGGGCGAACTCCTTGATGATGCTGAAGAGTTCCTTGCTGTTGTGCGCGTGGGTGGAGATTCCGTCTTCAATCGCTTTTTTCCTCGTTTCTCTGATGAGTTGATGGTGGGCGTTGGTGGTGGCTCTGAAGTTGTTGTGGGCTTCTGTGGATTTGGTGTTCCTCCAGGCCTTTTCGAGGCAGCGGCATGTGCGTCTGGACTCTCGAAGTTCGGTGGTAAACCATCTGGCTTTCTTGGTGCGGATATTGTTGTTTTTCTTGAGGGGGGCTATGGTGTTGGTGCTGTCCGAGATCCATCTATGCAGGGTTCGAGCTGTGGTGTTGGGGTTGTCGTTTTCCGCGATGGTTGGGGTGGAGTTGTTGAGTGAGGAGGTGAGCTGGTCGTCGGTGATTTTGGTCCAGTTTCTTCGTGGAAGCAGGTGTTGGTGTCTGTGGATAGTGGGTGTTCTGAAGGTGAAGTGGACGCAACGATGGTCGGTCCATGGGAGTTCGGTGGTGTGGCTGAAGGTGATGGAGTTTCCTGTAGTGAAGAGGGGGTCGAGGGTGTGTCCTGCTGAGTGCGTGGGCTCAGTCACGATCTGGCGGAGTCCAATGTTGTGGAGGTTGTCCAGGAGGGATGTGGTGTTGGGGTCCAGTTGGTTGACGAGGTGGAAGTTGAGGTCTCCCAGCAGGGTGTAGTTGGTGGATGCGTTGGCCTGCGGGGAGATAATGTCCGTGATGGAGTTGGCGAAGGGTCCGCGGGGTCCAGGGGGTCAGTAGATGAGGGTTCCTCGGAGGGTGGCGTTGGGGCTGGCCAGTATCTTGAAGTGAAGGTGTTCCATCAGTTCTGTGGGCTCGTGGGGGAGTGTGCTCAGGCAGAGGCTAGATTTGTGGACGATGGCGATTCCTCCTCCTGGGCGGGTGGGGCGGTCCTTCCTGGAGATCTTGTATCCTTGGGGGATGGCGATGTCCGGTCCCGAGGTGGTGTTGGTCCAGGTTTCGGTGAAGAACGCTACGTCCGGGGTGGTGCTGTCGAGGAGGTCCCAGATTTCTGTGGCATGTTTGTGGAGGGATCGGACGTTGAGGAGGATGCATTGCAGGGTCTTCGGTTCGGTTGTGTTCTTGTGTGCGGGTTGTGCTGGATCCGTGTTCTTGGCGGTGCTGCAGGTGTGCCGGCAGCAGTGACAGCTGAAGGGACCGTGGGTGTCGGCTGGTGATGCTAGCTTGCAGTTGTTGTTGCGGCCTGGGTTGAGTGCATGGAGTGCTTCTGGGTCGTAGCGTTGGCGGGGCGGAGGTCCAGGGTTCCTGGCGCTGGTCGTGGTTGGGTCGCAGACGGGTGCAGACGGGCTTGCCTTTGACGCGCCTTCGGCATGCCAGCGGCGCGCCCGCTACAGTGGCCGCCATTAAGTAGGGGTCGGGGAGGGCTGGACAGCTGGGAGGCGGGAGGGGAGCTGGATTGGGCCGGTCGCGCTGGGGGGGAGGGGCCGTGGGGGCAGCAGCGGCTGGGAAAGGTAAAGGGAGGAAATAAGGGATAAAGAAAAAAGGGAAAATAAGCAGAAATAAGGCACAAAAGAGCAGAGATGCAGAAAAGTGCAGAAAGGTGAAAGATAAAAGAGGGTAGAAAAACGAGTGAAAACAAGTGAAAGAGCAGAGCGAGAGTAAGGGAAAATGAGCAGAAATAAGGCACAAAAGAGCAGAGATGCAGAAAAGTGCAGAAAGGTGAAAGATAAAAAAGGGTAGAAAAACGAGTGAAAATGAGTGAAAGAGCAGAGTGAGAGGAAGGAGACAGAGGTCCACTGGACCACCAGGGATGAGGCGCAGGGAAACCTGCGGGTGGAGGAGGCCCTCAATCACCAACACTCGAGAGTGCAGGGGCAGGGGCAGGCCTCACTTAATGGTGGAGCTGCGAGGGTGGGAGAGCAATTTCATTGACAATGAGTCAGTGGTCTTGCTCGCCTGTCCCCGCAGCGGCCGCCATTAAGTAGGGGTCGGGGAGGGCTGGACAGCTGGGAGGAGGGAGCGGGGAGGGAGCTGGATTGGGCCGGTCGCGCTGGGGGAGGGGCCGTGGGGGCAGCAGCGGCGGGGAAAGGTAAAGGGAGGAAATAAGGGATAAAGAAAAAGGGAAAATAAGCAGAAATAAGGCACAAAAGAGCAGAGATGCAGAAAAGTGCAGAAAGGTGAAAGATAAAAGAGGGTAGAAAAACGAGTGAAAACAAGTGAAAGAGCAGAGCGAGAGGAAGGGAAAATGAGCAGAAATATGGCACAAAAGAGCAGAGATGCAGAAAAGTGCAGAAAGGTGAAAGATAAAAATGGGTAGAAAAACGAGTGAAAGAGCAGAGTGAGAGGAAGGAGACAGAGGTCCACTGGACCACCAGGGATGAGGCGCAGGGAAACCTGCGGGTGGAGGAGGGCCTCGATCACCAACACTCGAGAGTGCAGGTGCAGGCCTCACTTAATGGTGGAGCTGCGAGGGTGGGAGAGCAATTTCAAAGACTTTTTACAATTCAAGCTTGAAAAATGTACAGCAATAGGTATTCCCTACAAAGTGAGGAGGCAAAGCCCTCCCACCACGGACGTCTCTGGGAAACGGTGTGAGGGTATTGTGGACAAGCACAAGTGCTACTCAGGGGTCCCTTGAATAAGTACAAGAACAAACGTTGGGGGGCGCCATGTTGCAGGGATTCTGCATAGGCACAGAACTATGCTTGGGATCATATAACCTTAGTAAGCAGGGACTGAGTCATCCTACCACCTTATTACCCATGTGCCCGGGACAGACTAGCTATAGTGTCTCACTTGCCCTCCTACTCACTCACAGAGGAACACAAATATGGTCAGCATAATAAGTAGTCCGTAAATCATAAAAGGAGCTGTCATTATATAAGACATGGTAGCCTAACCCCCTCCCCTTATACAGAAGCAAAGTGATTATATATCAGAAGATCTCTGGGTGTTGGCAGCAGACCCGTACCTTTGCGTGCACAGATGAAAGTTCTACATCTTAGGTGCCGTCACGATCTCTTCCCTGGAAAGATCCCTTTCCAAGTGTGTAGGTACCTATCTGTGCATACCTATATGACAAAAGTACGTGTTTCCGAACAACAGCTGCATTTGCGTGTTTTGCCTAGGTGCTAGGGCCTGACCAGAACAGAATAACAAGGGGTATTGTTGTTTGACCTGGTCTATGGTGTTCAGACTAAATCCCAGGAAAGAACAGAATGTGAAAACAACAGCAGGTTCCGTTTGAAAGTACAGTGTGGCACAAAGCAAAAGATGTTTATATAGGAACGTGCAGAGGGCAGTCTGCAACGTGCTTATACTGACATAGGGAAAATGACAATGGGCCTGCACGGGACATATGAAAAATGCAGGTGCCAGGGCAGTGTTATGTTATGTTAGCAGGTATTTATTAAGCGCACAGCTACTCCCAGGAGTGTCCCGGCACTCCCAGTGCACCCTCCTAGAGCGAGAGAGAGAGAATTCTCTACCTTGGGTCATGTTAAAAATGAACTTACTATCTATTACTAATAAAGTGCTCTGATGCACTGCAAGACTTCATGTTGTGCTATAAAGGAGGCTTCATTTCCGGGGCCAAGGAGGACAGAGACCTCGGGTCAGCACAGCAGTTGAGAGGGGTCGGGCAGACAATGACTGTTGTTGTTTTGGTGGGAATTTGGGAACTGTATAGTGAGTCAGTGAATCCAGAGGCAGGTACTTGCAGGAGGCTAGAGCTTCCACTACTGCACAGGAATTTCCTGTTGTCACTGGCCCATGATGTGCCGGACTCTTGGGAATTAGAAAAACTCAGGATAGGTTGAAACCTCTGTTCTACTGGCCAGGGATGCTTGGACCAAAGCCTTGCAAGTGCCCTTGGATGGGGCTCCCGCTGAGACGCTGCACTCTTCCTTGATGTTTGGAATGGGTTAGACTGGTAATGGCCCTGTTGGCCCCCGTGAGACTCGCTGCTAAGAGCGCTGCGCTGCCAAGACACTTATCACTACTTTCTAAGAGTTGAAGTGGACTCTTGAGTTAAGGCTACAAGTGAACATTCCCTGGAGGCAGCCACCAGTGAATGGGGAATAACCCCAACCACATTACGTAGTGCGGGTGGAACAGGGATCTGCCAGTGAAACACTAGAGCCCCAACCTCAAGGGGAAATGTGTTATTGTTTATCTATGTTGTAACATTTCATTGAATGTGAAGATTTAGAAATAAAATACTTTTATTATGAGAAAAATAAGTATTTGACTGGACATTGATTGATTGATACTGCTGTGCGCTCTTGAGTTATAAATCGTGTTCATTAATATGTATTCATACATCCCCCCACCCGAGGGAGCCTTTGACTGCTCGTCCACAGCTACCACAGAGAGTCAAGTGCAGAAGGGGGTACTTGGTCCAGTTGCTCAGGATCCATAGTAGGCTGGGTCCCGGGACATCAGCAGTAGAAGGTTGCAGCCTACACGGTTGGGTCCAGTAATCCCTACGTGCCCCTTGGCTCTCTGAAAGTGGTTCTGACAAGGGGTTAAAGAAGAGACTAAAGAAGAACACTGCTAGAGAACCTCAGGAGGAAGTGGGATCTTCTCCTGCCATGACTCCTCTTTGCATTCCATAGAAGTGGGTAGGGTTCGTCCCTTTGAGCTTCTGTATTTATACCCAGTGAGGGGTCCACTCACCTTATCCGGAGGAGGGTGGGGAGGAACCTCGGAGTCTCTAGAGAAGGAAGTGGTGGTCTATGTGATTGACCTAAGGAAGCTGGTGGCACAATACATTAGTCAGGCAAAGGAAAACCTTCAGACTAGCCAAGCACTGATGAAAATGGTACAGTCATAAAGCTACACTAAGTGGGTATCAGGAAGGTCAGAAGGTGTTGGTGCTAAAGCCTATTTGTCCTAGAGCTTTGGAGGACAAATAGTGTGAGCCATACAAGGTAGTTCAGAAGGTTTCTGAGGTTAACTACTTGGTGGACACATCAGTGACGTAACATAACTTGAGGGTGACCCCCTGCAAGGTACATGGAGGGGCCCACCCCCAGACTCGATCAAGAGCTCTCCGGTCAGGGTACTGTGATGAGAAGGCCCCTGGAGCTTGGGGGCCCACCGCACTGCGGGGGCTGCGGGGGCCTATGTTACGCCACTGGGACACATGTGCCACAAGGGGAACCCAAAAGGGTGTTCCATGTGAACACCTGATGATCAAACTGGAATCTCACTCTTCGCCCCTTATCTGCTCCCTCACCTACAGAGCGCCAGAATACTTACAGCATTTCCCTCAGTTATTCTTTGAATCCATCTTCCCCTTCTTCGTCGACCATGCCAAAAGTCTACTGATAGGAGACTTTAATTACTGGGCAAATAATGAGAAGGAAGGACATCTATCCTCAGATTTCACTGATCACCTCCCATTACGCTCTGCTCACCTCTTATCAGTGCCTAATTTTAAGAGGCAGAGACTGGGTCGCGCCATATTTTCAGGCATCGCCCCCAAACTCTAGAACTCCTTTCCCATCAAGTCAAGATCGGAATCTTCCTCCCCAGAATTTAGAAAATCATTAAAAAGCTGGCTTTTCAGACAAACTTATAACTAACACCCTGCCATTCTGCATTGCACCCCTAGTTTCCGCTGTAGCGCCATGAAACTGTTTGGTGTACGCGCTCTACAAGGAGGACAAATAGTGTGAGCCATACAAGGTAGTTCAGAAGGTTTCTGAGGTTAACTACTTGGTGGACACATCAGTGACGTAACATAACTTGAGGGTGACCCCCTGCAAGGTACATGGAGGGGCCCACCCCCAGACTCGATCAAGAGCTCTCCGGTCAGGGTACTGTGATGAGAAGGCCCCTGGAGCTTGGGGGCCCACCGCACTGCGGGGGCTGCGGGGGCCTATGTTACGCCACTGGGACACATGTGCCACAAGGGAACCCAAAAGGGTGTTCCATGTGAACACCTGATGATCAAACTGGAATCTCACTCTTCGCCCCTTATCTGCTCCCTCACCTACAGAGCGCCAGAATACTTACAGCATTTCCCTCAGTTATTCTTTGAATCCATCTTCCCCTTCTTCGTCGACCATGCCAAAAGTCTACTGATAGGAGACTTTAATTACTGGGCAAATAATGAGAAGGAAGGACATCTATCCTCAGATTTCACTGATCACCTCCCATTACGCTCTGCTCACCTCTTATCAGTGCCTAATTTTAAGAGGCAGAGACTGGGTCGCGCCATATTTTCAGGCATCGCCCCCAAACTCTAGAACTCTTTTCCCATCAAGTCAAGATCGGAATCTTCCTCCCCAGAATTTAGAAAATCATTAAAAAGCTGGCTTTTCAGACAAACTTATAACTAACACCCTGCCATTCTGCATTGCACCCCTAGTTTCCGCTGTAGCGCCATGAAACTGTTTGGTGTACGCGCTCTACAAACTCAGTAACATAACGTAACATAACATAACAGCTGAAGCCTTACCTCCAGAGGGATTACACAGTGAATATCATGGCTATAGCAGAGAAAGGAGAAGATAGTAAGCCTCTTCCTGACTTGCTGCATAGTAACCTGAGGAATTCCACTGTGGAAGGGGTTTAGCTGTACAGAACAGGTGTCTCCAACCAGTCGATTACACACTACCAATAATTCACCGGAATCCTTGGAATAGCTCAAGGCCTTGTGTTTGCTAAAGTCATTAAAAGCTTATTGAAAAAAGAAACACATCTTGCTTACATTTTAATAGTGATTAAGCCTTATTTCATTATGCATGCAAGCCTTTGCAAGTGAATGCTATGGGCTCTGGCTTGCCGCTTGTCCAAGGCCGGAATGACACTAGCAGCAGCCAAGCACTGGAGTCTTGTGACTGGGGCTGTGGCTGTGCGGCTGATGCTGGGGCTGTGCCTGTTGGCAGAGCCCAGCATACAGTCCTCTCATCGGGCTGCAGGAAGCAGGGCCTTACATTAAACTGTGCCTGAATCAGTTTTCACTACTGCACTGTATTAGGGTGCTAAAATAAAACTTGAGGCTAAATAAATTATGAGAGCATGAGAGCAAGATGATGTGAGTGAATGCTTTTAACTAAGAGAAAAATAAAATGAAGAGTTAACTTAAACATTAAGTTAACTCTTCATTTTAAATTTCTACCATTTCAAAGTGTTGCATTTACAAACATGCAGGCATCTTGCACTCAGTGGATGGTAGACACAGTCCCATATTTAGCAGAGTAAAATACAGCCAATGTTTTAAGGGGAGAAATTGAAAGTAAAAAAATATATAAAGCATGGGGGCTTAGTCATTAAGGGATACCGATCGCCCAGGTCAGAGTAAATGGGGCGGCATCACAGACTTTTGATATAAGGAGATGCATGACACAAGACTAGTTTTTGCCCTCTACATGTAGCTTCTCTTGGAGAAAGTGTGACGTAAGGAAGATATACATATTAAACAGCCTCTAAAATCATAAAGGAGAGCTTTTGTGCATTCATTTCTCACATAGACTCCACAGGACGATAAATCATAAGCCAAGGACATCAGGGAAGCATCATTAGGTTAAACCCTCACAAGAGGAAGGCCATATATTAGATAACTCAGGAAACACCCAGTAGAACATAGAGCCGTTGTTCACATCACTACGAGCTGAAGCATCCCAGGGTGACTATAAGAATGTGTTCATCATCAATGGAATACGCTGGGAACAGCAATACGTTTGGGCCTTAAGGGGTCCATCAGTACTTCACTGTCCAGTGGTGCAACCAATTCTGATCCGAGACATAAATCCAGGATGCATTCTTGGCTGCAAAGCAGGCAGTGGAAGACAGGTTGAATGCAGTTAAGCCAGACTGGCCTGAACAACAAGAACCAGTGCTCATTCAGTTCTTGAAGCCGAAGTGTGCCAAAGCAGTGTATCATGCACTCACGGCAACGCAGCACTAACAGTGCCATCTCCATTCCTAGTTGAACTAGGATGTACATTGTGGAGCAGATAGAATACAATCAGTACTCCCGCCACAAGCAGCAGGACTAGCGGGAACCCTCCAAAAACGCTTCCCAACACGGAGTGTATGAAAGATGGTATAACTCCAAATACCGTCTGAAAGGTGCTAAACAAACCAGAACCAATACATTTAAAAATGTGCACTATTCCTTATATATAAGACATGTTAAAGTTACAATGGACCAGCTACCCAAAATGCAGCGGGAAGTTAGTGTGGAGTAGTGTCTGTATCTCAGACGAGGACCTTGCAATCTGGTGATCAAATGTGTCTTTGGTTGAAGTTCAGGCCACATCCTTCTGTAAAAGCATGGCTTTCAGTTGGCTCAGGGAGTCAAATTTTATGTTGGAAACATTTATCGAAGGCCATTGCACTGCCTCCCTAACTGTGTGGGCAGATGGAAACAGTACTTGTGTACAACAAGTGACAATGGAATTAACCGTGACTAGATAAGCGATCCCTGGTTCCAATCCGCAGCAACCTTGATCATTCCGCATCAAATAGCTCCCATTCGAGAGTAGCCTGAACACAGGATGAATCACGGCAGCTGGGGAACCCTTCAGATAACAAGAAAAGTTCACCATTAGAGCACTGCACGCTCCATGGAGAGAAATGTCCTTGCAAACCAAAAAACAGCTCAAGGCGTCTTCCTAGTCGGAGCCACTAAGGAAAACTTCTGTGTCCCCATTCCTACATCTAAATCTGAATGGTAATTCCCAATACTCGTGCACATATCCTTCCCCTAGCACTTCGTATCTGCCTACCTGTTGGTATTGGAGACAATATTGGAAATGAAAGGTTGTGACCAGTAAGGTGATGTAACTATGGATTATCCAGTCAGTGGATGGTGTCTCAGCCACAGTGAAAGGTAACTGGTCTAATTTTTCAATGTGCAACATGGTGTATTTCGAATCTCAACACGCAATTGTCATCTGTCTTTCTGTTAGATCCTATGCTGATAACAGATTTCTACTGTTAATGTAATGCCATGGCACGTGGCCAGAACGTAATGATTGTAACGTCCGGCTCAATATTACTATTGACCATAATAGTGACTGTCCATGTTGTAATATAGACACATCTTGTTGTATTACGTCAATTACGGAAAACACTATGTTGCCCAGTGAATAAACGATGGATGATAAAGTGGTCATACCTAAATTAACCCTATCAATCTCACGCAATCTCTCAGCAGCTTCCTGTTGATAATCTTCCACAGTTCATTGTATATCTGTACAAAAAGCACTATTAACGTGGGTTCCAGGGACCTAGTAGAAAAATCCCTGAGATCCATGTCATCAGAAAAAAGGGACAAGTGTTGTTTCACCTGGGAGAGTGTTGAGGTCTTTCGCCAATCTAGGCATAACTTCCCAGCAGTATATGACGTCACCACCCCTGAGTGTTCTGTCTGTACATATCTTTGATCTGGCCTATTGATCCTAAACCCATCGGTCCATCAGATAGATATCATCTGCATAGGACAATGCCTCCTCATAAAACTTGTGAAGTAACTCTGTAAACCTGGCTGCAAACAACCCGGGGCTGTTCTTATACCCCTGGGGTAATCGACAAAATTGACTTTAAGAGCCTAGCACCGAGAATGCTGTCAAATAGCTGCTTCCAGGTGCTATATTTTGGCAGAAAAATCCATTTGAGATGTCTAGTGTTGTTTTGTATTTTTTACGCACAATGTTATTCATTAGTGCGGCACTGTGTGCATTCTGTACTGCAAATGTGCGTGTGGATGTGTTTAAATGTCTATAATCTAAGACCAAACTATATGAATTATTGGGTTTCATTACTTGAAAGAAGGGATTATTCATAGGTAGGCTTTCCTGTTTTCAGTTTCTATTTTTGGTACAGTCTGGTGTGACTTCTTCAGTGTTTTCAAGTGATTTCAATACCTTAAAAAACTGTGGTTATCAGTGGTTACACATTTTTGCGCCATTAAAACAACAGAAACAGTGTTTTTCCGGTGTTTATGGAACATTTTGCTTTTATTATTGCTTGCTTTCTGCACTGATAGTGCATGGTATATACACAGTGTGCGTACAATGTATATGAGGTCCAAATACATTAGAAATCAAACTTATTGTTGTACACCTTACAATATTTCTTCAGTGAGTATTTGGTCATGCGCGCTCACTCTTTCCTTCCCATGTAAACTTTTATCTGTGAAATGGCCCTCTCAACATTGGCACTTGAGACTGGCAATGCCAAAACAGACACTACACAATTTGCTGACTCTGGCCACCAACATAGCTTTCCATGCCAGTACTGGTGCACCTGAAGATTGAGATTCTCTGGGACAGGTTCTGCAACATATGCGTTGAACTGGGCACATATGCCCTCAGAGTTATTGAAGCTGTCAAAAATGAAGTAGCACTTTTGAAACTCCCGAGAAAATTCCCCTTTATGTAAGGGATCTAGAACTTGTGCAGAGTACCACAGTGAGGCTTCATTGACTTCAAATGCCATGGTTGGTGAAGGGACATTTCTACGCATCATTGCAAACCATTTCTGATACATTGTAAAATAAGAGTTCCTGAATAGCTCCTCAACATTCCTCTGCTTACTAAGTGGCAAACAATCTAACATGGAAAATGTTGCAGTGCCAAAGTCACCTAAAGTGTCGCCCAGCCTATTCTCAAGGAGATGTTTCACATCTACTCCAATTATGCTGAACACTTGGTAGACAAGGGTGTTTACAGACTCTAGTTTTTTTATCTCCACTACAGCAGTCATGGATTCCTGTAAAAATCTAAGAATGCAGTAGAGTGTACTTTTTCACATCCCTATCAATATGCGTCCAAAAAGCCTCCCATTTCTTGCATTTGGCATTATCACTCAGCAAAAATTCTGTAAACGGTTGCAACATGGATAATATAGCATTCACAGCCTCTAGGAGTGAGAACCACCAGCTAAGTGACACAGTTGGGATGACTCTTTCTTTGATGTCACACAAAGCACAAAATGAGAAATATTTACATTTTAGTTTCTGCGCATAACAAAACAGTGCACCAGAATGGACTAAAAAGTCAATAGCATTCTTCATTAACTCTGAAGATTGTAAAGATGCTTTCAGCATACCATCTAATAAGTAGCAAGGATCTCTTACAGGGAAGCACTTGAGCTCAGGTATCGATTTTTACAGGTCATCACACAACTTTTTCATATACATAGTGTCATGTATTTTAGGATAGTCCTGTCATGTATCCCCTATTTTACATACATTGTCCCATCCACACAACAATAACGATTCTAAACAGGTGACCTTTTACCTAGTAGCTTGCTCCTGTCTCTTCGACACCGGGCTCTCGGTATTCTATCATAAGCCCTGTACCGAAGTACATAAACATGTCCTCAGGCACGGTATAATTATTCTGTACAAGGGTCATCACTTTTTTCATCCTTGGCCAACAGCCAGCAGTGCATGATCGCATTTGTTTGGAAAAACATTCATGATTGTTTTCAAAACATTTATGGTTGTTTTCAAAAGATATCGATTCTAGAAGAAACCCTGGAGTGACCACTTTAGTATAAAAGACCCTCACTCCCCCCTACAAATTAGAAGAGAATTCCTTCCAAGCTGACACGGGGTCCTGCATGCTGAATCTTCAACACGCAGTTGTCTGACATCCCGTGCGGGGTGTCATTCCCCAAGCAGAGACGGGGTCCTTCGTTCTCAACCATCAGGTGAGGCGGCTGGTTCTTCCCTAGGAGTTTTTGGGCTACACACATATATACATATACATGCTACATATACAGATCAAGGCTAGGTACATTTAGGCAAATTACTTAGGGCGCGCATTTTAGGAATATGCAAGTGCTACTGTTTTTATCTGAATTGCTTATGTTCATCTTATTAGCACTATGGTAGAAATGTATCTACTATTTACTATATTGGTACTAGCAATCTCTTTTGAATGCTTCTGTCTCCTGATTGTCGCAGCACACATGTTTTACACAAGGCTGTCGCTGGACCAATAAATACTTATTGAAACATCCTAATCGCCATCCTGTGTATTTTCTGAGAGAAAGCAAGCACAAGTGTCTGAGCGAAACGTTCTGTACTGTTTTCCACGGTCCCTGAGGAATCTTGGTTGTCATGTTCAGTGGTTGCCAGAGACAGCCTACACCACTGAAGAATACAGGGGGGTGGTAGTGGCACTGTAGAGCTAGCTGGTCTAACGGCTGGCATATCCTGTGGGGGTGTCCGGAAGCGGTCGGGACACCAAGCCCTCAGTTTAGGTCATCCAAAACGCACAGGTCCTGGGGGACTCCTAGGAACTACACGACATGGCGCCGCCAACGTTGGTTTGGTTCTTATAATAACAGTGAAAATCTGAGTAGTTCAGTCGTGCTTTCTCAGAAAGCCCTACTCACACCTTTCAGAGTGGAAGGGAAATCCGCCTCAGCTGAGCAGATATACTCTGTGTATTGGCTGAAGGTTTAGCAAGCTTGCAAGGATAAACGGTTCCCCGCTGGGAACAGGAATACGTATGGGCCTTAAGGGGTCTATCAGTACTTCAATGTCCAGTGGTGCAACCAATTCTGATCCGAGACATATATCCAGGATGCATTCTTGGCTGCAAAGCAGGCAGCGGAAGACAGATTGAATGCAGTCAAGACAGACTGGCCTGAACGAGAAGAACCATTGCTCATTCAGTTCTTGAAGCCGATGTGTGCCGAAGCACTGTATCATGCACTCAAGGCAACGCAGCACTAACAGTGCCATCTCCATTCCTAGTTGAACTAGGATGTACATTGTGGAGCAGATAGAATACAATCAGTACTCCCGCCACAAGTAGCAGGACAAGCGGGAACTCTCCAAAAACGCTTCCAAACACGGAGTGTATGAAAGATGGTATAACTCCAAATAACGTCTGAAAGGTGCTAAACAAACCAGAACCAATGCATTTAAAAATGTGCACTATTCCTTACATATCAGACATGTTAAAGATACGATGGACCAGCTCTCCAAAATGCAGCGCAAAGTTAGTGTGGAGTAGTGTATGTATCTCACAAGAGGACCTTGCAATCTGGTGATCAAATGTCTCTTTGGCTGAAGTTCAGGCCACATCCTTCTGTAAAAGCATGGCTTTCAGTTGGATCGGGGAGTCAAACTTTATGTTGGAAACATTTCTCGAAGGCCATAGCACTGCCTCCCTAACTGTGCGGGCAGATGGAAACAGTACTTGTGTACAACAAGTGACAATGGAATTAACCGTCACTAGATAAGCGATGCCTGGTTCCATTCCGCAGCAACCTTGATCATTCCGCATCAAATAGCTCCCTTTGGAGAGCAGCCTGAACACAGGATGAATCACGGCAGCTGGGGAACCCTTCAGATAACAAGAAAAGTTCACCATTAAAGCACTGCACGCTCCATGGAGAGAAATGTCCATGCAAACCAAGGAAACGCTCAAGGCGTCTTCCCAGTCGGAGCCACTAAGGAAAACTTCTGTGTCCCCATTCCTACATCTAAATCTGAATGGTAATTCCCAATACTCGTGCACATATTCTTCTCCTAGCACTTCGTATATGCCTACCTGTTGGTATTGGAGACAATATTGGAAATGAAAGGTTGTGACCAGTAAGGTGATGTAACTATGGATTATCCAGTCAGTGCATGGTGTCTCAGCCACAGTGAAAGGTAACTGGTCTAATTTTTCAATGTGCAATATGGTGTATTTCGAATCTCTACACGCGATTGTCATCTGTCTTTCTGTTACATCCTATGCTGATAACAGATTTGTACTGTTAATGTAATGCCATGGCACGTGGCCAGAACATAATGATTGTAACGTCCGGCTCAATATTAGTATTGACCATAATAGTGACTGTACATGTTGTAATATAGACACATCTTGTTGTATTATTTCAATTACGGAAAACACTATGTTGCCCAGTGAATAAACTATGGATGATAAAGTGGTCATACCTAAATTAACCCTATCAATCTCACGCAATCTCTCAGCAGCTTCCTGTTGATAATCTTCCACAGTTCATTGTATATTCTGTACAAAAAGCACTATTAACGTGGGTTCCAGGGACCTAGTAGAAAAATCCCTGAGATCCATGTCATCAGAAAAAAGGGACAATTGTTGTTTCAGCTGGGAGAGTGTTGAGGTCTTTAGCCAATCTAGGCATAACTTCCCAGCACTATATGACGTCACCACCCCTGAGTGTTCTGTCTGTACATATCTTTGATCAGGCCTATTGATCCTAAACCCTTCGGTCCATCAGATAGATATCATCTGCATAGGACAATGCCTCCTCATAATAATTGTGAAGTAACTCTGTAAACATGGCTGCAAACAACCCGGGGCTGTTCTTATACCCCTGGGGTAATCGACAAAATTGACACTAAGAGCCTAGCATCGAGAATGCTGTCAAATAGCTGCTTCCAGGTGCTATATTTTGGCAGAAAAATCCATTTGAGATGTCTAGTGTTGTTTTGTATTTTGTACGCACAATGTTATTCATTAGTGCGGCACTGTGTGCATTCTGTACTGCAAATGTGCGTGTGGATGTGTTTAAATGTCTATAATCTAAGACTAAACTATATGAATTATTGGGTTTCATTACTTGAAAGAAGGGATTATTCATAGGTAGGCTTTCCTGTTTTCAGTTTCTAGTTTTGGTACAGTCTGGTGTGACTTTTGCAGTGTTTTCAAGTGATTTCAATACCTTAAAAAACTGTGGTTATCAGTGGTTACACATTTTTGCGCCATTAAAACAACAGAAACAGTGTTTTTCCGGTGTTTATGGAACGTTTTGCTTTTATTATTGCTTGCTTTCTGCACTGATAGTGCATGGTATATACACAGTGTGCGTACAATGTATATGAGGTCCAAATACATTAGAAATCAAACTTATTGTTGTAGACCGTACAATATTTCTTCAGGGAGTCTTTGGTAATGCGCGCTCACTCTTTCCTTCCCATATAAACTTTTATCTGTGAAATGGCCCTCTCAACATTGGCACTTGAGACTGGCAATGCCAAAACAGACACTACTCAATTAGCTAACTCTGGCCACCAACATAGCTTTCCATGCCAGTACTGGTGCACCTGAAGATTGAGATTCTCTGGGACAGGTTCTGCAACATATGCGTTGAACTGGGCACATATGCCCTCAGAGTTATTGAAGCTGTCAAAAATGAAGTAGCACTTTTGAAACTCCCGAGGAAATTCCCCTTTATGGAAGGGATCTAGAACTTGTGCAGAGTACCACAGTGAGGCTTCATTGACTTCAAATGCCATGGTTGGTGAAGGGACATTTCTACGCATCATTGCAAACCATTTCTGATACATTGTAAAATAAAAGTTCCTGAATAGCTCCTCAACATTCCTCTGCTTACTAAGTGGCAAACAATCTAACATGGAAAATGTTGCAGTGCCAAAGTCACCTAAAGTGTCGCCCAGCCTATTCTCAAGGAGATGTTTCACATCTACTCCAATTATGCTGAACACTGGGTAGACAAGGGTGTTTACAGACTCTAGTTTTTTTTATCTCCACTACAGCAGTCATGGATTCCTGTAAAAATCTAAGAATGCAGTAGAGTGTACTTTTTTCACATCCCTATCAATATGCGTCCAAAAAGCCTCCCATTTCTTGCATTTGGCATTATCACTCAGCAAAAAATCTGTAAACGGTTGCAACATGGATAATATAGCATTCACAGCCTCTAGGAGTGAGAACCATCAGCTAAGTGACACAGTTGGGATGACTCTTTCTTTGATGTCACACAAAGCACAAAATGAGAAATATTTACATTTTAGTTTCTGCGCATAACAAAACAGTGCACCAGAATGGACTAAAAAGTCAATAGCATTCTTCATTAACTCTGAAGATTGTAAAGATGCTTTCAGCATACCATCTAATAAGTAGCAAGGATCTCTTACAGGGAAGCACTTGAGCTCAGGTATCGATTTTTACAGGTCATCACACAACTTTTTCATATACATAGTGTCATGTATTTTAGGATAGTCCTGTCATGTATCCCCTATTTTACATACATTGTCCCATCCACACAACAATAACGATTCTAAACAGGTGACCTTTTACCTAGTAGCTTGCTCCTGTCTCTTCGACACCGGGCTCTCGGTATTCTATCATAAGCCCTGTACCGAAGTACATAAACATGTCCTCAGGCACGGTATAATTATTCTGTACAAGGGTCATCACTTTTTTCATCCTTGGCCAACAGCCAGCAGTGCATGATCGCATTTGTTTGGAAAAACATTCATGATTGTTTTCAAAACATTTATGGTTGTTTTCAAAAGATATCGATTCTAGAAGAAACCCTGGAGTGACCACTTTAGTATAAAAGACCCTCACTCCCCCTACAAATTAGAAGAGAATTCCTTCCAAGCTGACACGGGGTCCTGCATGCTGAATCTTCAACACGCAGTTGTCTGACATCCCGTGCGGGGTGTCATTCCCCAAGCAGAGACGGGGTCCTTCGTTCTCAACCATCAGGTGAGGGGGCTGGTTCTTCCCTAGGAGTTTTTGGGCTACACACATATATACATATACATGCTACATATACAGATCAAGGCTAGGTACATTTAGGCAAATTACTTAGGGCGCGCATTTTAGGAATATGCAAGTGCTACTGTTTTTATCTGAATTGCTTATGTTCATCTTATTAGCACTATGGTAGAAATGTATCTACTATTTACTATATTGGTACTAGCAATCTCTTTTGAATGCTTCTGTCTCCTGATTGTCGCAGCACACATGTTTTACGCAAGGCTGTCGCTGGACCAATAAATACTTATTGAAACATCCTAATCGCCATCCTGTGTATTTTCTGAGAGAAAGCAAGCACAAGTGTCTGAGCGAAACGTTCTGTACTGTTTTCCACGGTCCCTGAGGAATCTGGGTTGTCATGTTCAGTGGTTGCCAGAGACAGCCTACACCACTGAAGAATACAGGGGGGTGGTAGTGGCACTGTAAAGCTAGCTGGTCTAACGGCTGACATATCCTGTGGGGGTGTCCGGAAGCGGTCGGGACACCAAGCCCTCAGTTTAGGTCATCCAAAACGCACAGGTCCTGGGGGACTCCTAGGAACTACACGACATGGCGCCGCCAACGTTGGTTTGGTTCTTATAATAACAGTGAAAATCTGAGTAGTTCAGTCGTGCTTTCTCAGAAAGCCCTACTCACACCTTTCAGAGTGGAAGGGAAATCTGCCTCAGCTGAGCAGATATACTCTGTGTATTGGCTGAAGGTTTAGCAAGCTTGCAAGGATAAACGGTTCCCCGCTGGGAACAGGAATACGTATGGGCCTTAAGGGGTCTATCAGTACTTCAATGTCCAGTGGTGCAACCAATTCTGATCCGAGACATATATCCAGGATGCATTCTTGGCTGCAAAGCAGGCAGCGGAAGACAGATTGAATGCAGTCAAGACAGACTGGCCTGAACGAGAAGAACCATTGCTCATTCAGTTCTTGAAGCCGATGTGTGCCGAAGCACTGTATCATGCACTCAAGGCAACGCAGCACTAACAGTGCCATCTCCATTCCTAGTTGAACTAGGATGTACATTGTGGAGCAGATAGAATACAATCAGTACTCCCGCCACAAGTAGCAGGACAAGCGGGAACTCTCCAAAAACGCTTCCAAACACGGAGTGTATGAAAGATGGTATAACTCCAAATAACGTCTGAAAGGTGCTAAACAAACCAGAACCAATGCATTTAAAAATGTGCACTATTCCTTACATATCAGACATGTTAAAGATACGATGGACCAGCTCTCCAAAATGCAGCGCAAAGTTAGTGTGGAGTAGTGTCTGTATCTCACAAGAGGACCTTGCAATCTGGTGATCAAATGTCTCTTTGGCTGAAGTTCAGGCCACATCCTTCTGTAAAAGCATGGCTTTCAGTTGGATCGGGGAGTCAAACTTTATGTTGGAAACATTTCTCGAAGGCCATAGCACTGCCTCCCTAACTGTGCGGGCAGATGGAAACAGTACTTGTGTACAACAAGTGACAATGGAATTAACCGTCACTAGATAAGCGATGCCTGGTTCCATTCCGCAGCAACCTTGATCATTCCACATCAAATAGCTCCCTTTGGAGAGCAGCCTGAACACAGGATGAATCACGGCAGCTGGGGAACCCTTCAGATAACAAGAAAAGTTCACCATTAAAGCACTGCACGCTCCATGGAGAGAAATGTCCATGCAAACCAAGGAAACGCTCAAGGCGTCTTCCCAGTCGGAGCCACTAAGGAAAACGTCTCTGTCCCCATTCCTACATCTAAATCTGAATGGTAATTCCCAATACTCGTGCACATATTCTTCTCCTAGCACTTCGTATATGCCTACATGTTGGTATTGGAGACAATATTGGAAATGAAAGGTTGTGACCAGTAAGGTGATGTAACTATGGATTATCCAGTCAGTGGATGGTGTCTCAGCCACAGTGAAAGGTAACTGGTCTAATTTTTCAATGTGCAACATGGTGTATTTCGAATCTCTACACGCGATTGTCATCTGTCTTTCTGTTACATCCTATGCTGATAACAGATTTGTACTGTTAATGTAATGCCATGGCACGTGGCCAGAACATAATGATTGTAACGTCCGGCTCAATATTAGTATTGACCATAATAGTGACTGTACATGTTGTAATATAGACACATCTTGTTGTATTATTTCAATTACGGAAAACACTATGTTGCCCAGTGAATAAACTATGGATGATAAAGTGGTCATACCTAAATTAACCCTATCAATCTCACGCAATCTCTCAGCAGCTTCCTGTTGATAATCTTCCACAGTTCATTGTATATTCTGTACAAAAAGCACTATTAACGTGGGTTCCAGGGACCTAGTAGAAAAATCCCTGAGATCCATGTCATCAGAAAAAAGGGACAATTGTTGTTTCAGCTGGGAGAGTGTTGAGGTCTTTAGCCAATCCAGGCATAACTTCCCAGCACTATATGACGTCACCACCCCTGAGTGTTCTGTCTGTACATATCTTTGATCAGGCCTATTGATCCTAAACCCTTCGGTCCATCAGATAGATATCATCTGCATAGGACAATGCCTCCTCATAATAATTGTGAAGTAACTCTGTAAACATGGCTGCAAACAACCCGGGGCTGTTCTTATACCCCTGGGGTAATCGACAAAATTGACACTAAGAGCCTAGCATCGAGAATGCTGTCAAATAGCTGCTTCCAGGTGCTATATTTTGGCAGAAAAATCCATTTGAGATGTCTAGTGTTGTTTTGTATTTTTTACGCACAATGTTATTCATTAGTGCGGCACTGTGTGCATTCTGTACTGCAAATGTGCGTGTGGATGTGTTTAAATGTCTATAATCTAAGACTAAACTATATGAATTATTGGGTTTCATTACTTGAAAGAAGGGATTATTCATAGGTAGGCTTTCCTGTTTTCAGTTTCTAGTTTTGGTACAGTCTGGTGTGACTTTTGCAGTGTTTTCAAGTGATTTCAATACCTTAAAAAACTGTGGTTATCAGTGGTTACACATTTTTGCGCCATTAAAACAACAGAAACAGTGTTTTTCCGGTGTTTATGGAACGTTTTGCTTTTATTATTGCTTGCTTTCTGCACTGATAGTGCATGGTATATACACAGTGTGCGTACAATGTATATGAGGTCCAAATACATTAGAAATCAAACTTATTGTTGTACACCGTACAATATTTCTTCAGGGAGTCTTTGGTAATGCGCGCTCACTCTTTCCTTCCCATATAAACTTTTATCTGTGAAATGGCCCTCTCAACATTGGCACTTGAGACTGGCAATGCCAAAACAGACACTACTCAATTAGCTAACTCTGGCCACCAACATAGCTTTCCATGCCAGTACTGGTGCACCTGAAGATTGAGATTCTCTGGGACAGGTTCTGCAACATAAGCGTTGAACTGGGCACATATGCCCTCAGAGTTATTGAAGCGGTCAAAAATGAAGTAGCACTTTTGAAACTCCGGAGAAAATTCCCCTTTATGGAAGGGATCTAGAACTTGTGCAGAGTACAACAGTGAGGCTTCATTGACTTCAAATGCCATGGTTGGTGAAGGGACATTTCTATGCATCATTGCAAACCGTTTCTGATACATTGTAAAATAAAAGTTCCTGAATAGCTCCTCAACATTCCTTTGCTTACTAA
This sequence comes from Calotriton arnoldi, assembly GCA_963921515.1. NCBI lineage: Eukaryota > Metazoa > Chordata > Amphibia > Caudata > Salamandridae > Calotriton > Calotriton arnoldi. Next base: position 1,328,275 of record CAWUFW010003964.1, read on the forward strand.
GTGGCAAGCAATCTAACATGGAAAATGTTGCAGTGCCAAAGTCACCTAAAGTGTCGCCCAGCCTACTCTCAAGGAGATGTTTCACATCTACTCCAATTATGCTGAACACTTGGTAGACAAGGGTGTTTACAGACTCTAGTTTTTTTTATCTCCACTACAGCAGTCATGGATTCCTGTAAAAATCTAAGAATGCAGTAGAGTGTACTTTTTTCACATCCCTATCAATATGCGTCCAAAAAGCCTCCCATTTCTTGCATTTGGCATTATCACTCAGCAAAAATTCTGTAAACGGTTGCAACATGGATAATATAGCATTCACAGCCTCTAGGAGTGAGAACCACCAGCTAAGTGACACAGTTGGGATGACTCTTTCTTTGATGTCACACAAAGCACAAAATGAGAAATATTTACATTTTAGTTTCTGCGCATAACAAAACAGTGCACCAGAATGGACTAAAAAGTCAATAGCATTCTTCATTAACTCTGAAGATTGTAAAGATGCTTTCAGCATACCATCTAATAAGTGGCAAGGATCTCTTACAGGGAAGCACTTGAGCTCAGGTATCGATTTTTACAGGTCATCACACAACTTTTTCGTATACATAGTGTCATGTATTTTAGGATAGTCCTTTCTTGTATCCCCTAATTTACATACATTGTCCCATCCACACAACAATAACGATTCTAAACAGGTGACCTTTTACCTAGTAGCTTGCTCCTGTCTCTTCGACACCGGGCTCTCGGTATTCTATCATAAGCCCTGTACCGAAGTACATAAACATGTCCTCAGGCACGGTATAATTATTCTGTACAAGGGTCACCACTTTTTTCATCCTTGGCCAGCAGTGCATGATCGCATTTGTTTGGAAAAACATTCATGATTGTTTTCAAAACATTTATGGTTGTTTTCAAAACATATCGATTCTAGAAGAAACCCTGGAGTGACCACTTTAGTATAAAAGACCCTCACTCCCCCCTACAAATTAGAGGAGAATTCCTTCCAAGCTGACACGGGGTCCTGCATGCTGAATCTTCGACACGCAGTGGTCTGACATATTGTGCGGGGTGTCATTCCCCAAGCAGAGACGGGGTCCTTCGTTCTCAACCATCAGGTGAGGGGGCTGGTTCTTCCCTAGGAGTTTTTGGGCTACACACATATATACATATACATGCTACATATACAGATCAAGGCAAGGTACATTTAGGCAAATTACTTAGGGCGCACATTTTAGGAATATGCAAGTGCTACTGTTTTTATCTGAACTGCTTATGTTCATCTTATTAGCACTATGGTAGAAATGTATCTACTACTTACTATATTGGTACTAGCAATCTCTTTTGTATGCTTCTGTCTCATGTTTGTCGCAGCACACAAGTTTTACACAAGGCTGTCGCTGGACCAATAAATACTTATTGAAACATCCTAATTGCCATCCTGTGTATTTTCTGAGAGAAAGCAAGCACAAGTGTCTGAGCGAAACGTTCTGTACTGTTTTCCACGGTCCCTGAGGAATCTGGGTTGTCATGTTCAGTGGTTGCCAGATACAGCCTACACCACTGAAGAATACAGGGGGTGGTAGTGGCACTGTAGAGCTAGCTGGTCTAATGGCTGACATATCCTGTGGGGGTGTCCGGAAGCGGTCGGGACACCAAGTCCTCAGTTTAGGTCATCCAAAACGCACAGGTCCTGGGGGACTCCTAGGAACTACACGACATGGCGCCGCCAACTTTGGTTTGGTTCTTATATTAACAGTGAAAATCTGAGTAGTTCAGTCGTGCTTTCTCAGAAAGCCCTACTCACACCTTTCAGAGACGTCTGAAAGTGGAAGGGAAAACCGCCTCAGCTCAGCAAATATACTCTGTGTATTGGCTGAAGGTTTAGCAAGCTTGCAAGGATAAACGGTTCCCCGCTGGGAACGGCAATACGTATGGGCCTTAAGGGGTCCATCAGTACTTCAATGTCCAGTGGTGCAACCAATTCTGATCCGAGACATATACCCAGGATGCATTCTTGGCTGCAAAGCAGGCAGCGGAAGACAGGTTGAATGCAGTCAAGACAGACTGGCCTGAACGACAAGAACCAGTGCTCATTCAGTTCTTGAAGCCGATGTGTGCCGAAGCAGTGCATCATGCACTCAAGGCAACGCAGCACTAACAGTGCAATCTCCATTCCTAGTTGAACTAGGATGTACATTGTGGAGCAGATAGAATACAATCAGTACTCCCGCCACAAGTAGCAGGACAAGCGGGAACTCTCCAAAAACGCTTCCAAACACGGAGTGTATGAAAGATGTTATAACTCCAAATAACGTCTGAAAGGTGCTAAACAAACCAGAACCAATACATTTAAAAATGTGCACTATTCCTTACATATCAGGCATGTTAAAGATACGATGGACCAGCTCCCCAAAATGCAGCGTGAAGTTAGTGTGGAGTAGTGTCTGTATCTCAGAAGATGACCTTGCAATCTGGTGATCAAATGTCTCTTTGGCTGAAGTTCAGGCCACCTCCTTCTGTAAAAGCATGGCTTTCAATTGGCTCGGGGAGTCAAATTTTATGTTGGAAACATTTATCGTAGGCCATAGCACTGCCTCCCTAACTGTGCGGGCAGATGGAAACAGTACTTGTGTACAACAAGTGACAATGGAATTAACCGTCACTAGATAAGCGATGCCTGGTTCCATTCCGCAGCAACCTTGATCATTCCGCATCAAATAGCTCCCATTGGAGAGCAGCCTGAACACAGGATGAATCACGGCAGCTGGGGAACCCTTCAGATAAGAAGAAAAGTTCACCATTAAAGCACTGCACACTCCATGGAGAGAAATGTCCTTGCAAACCAAGGAACCGCTCAAGTCGTCTTACCAGTCGGAGCCACTAAGGAAAACTTCTGTGTCCCCATTCCTACATCTAAATCTGAATGGTAATTCCTAATACTCGTGCACATATCCTTCTCCTAGCACTTCGTATATGCCTACCTGTTGGTATTGGAGACAATATTGGAAATGAAAGGTTGTGACCAGTAAGGTGATGTAACTATGGATTATCCAGTCAGTGGATGGTGTCTCAGCCGTAGTGAAAGGTAACTGGTCGAATTTCTCAATGTGCAACATGGTGTATTTCGAATCTCAACGCGCGATTGTCATCTGTCTTTCTGTTACATCCTATGCTGATAACAGATTTGTACTGTTAATGAAATGCCATGGCACGTGGCCAGAACGTAATGATTGTAACGTTCGGCTCAATATTACTATTGACCATAATAGTGACTGTCCATGTTGTAATATAGACACATCTTGTATTATTTCAATTACGGAAAACACTATGTTGCCCAGTGAATAAACTATGGATGATAAAGTGGTCATACCTAAATTAACCCTATCAATCTCACGCAATCTCTCAGCAGCTTCCTGTTGATAATCTTCCACAGTTCATTGTATATTCTGTACAAAAAGCACTATTAACGTGGGTTCCAGGGACCTAGTAGAAAAATCCCTGAGATCCATGTCATCAGAAAAAAGGGACAAGTGTTGTTTCACCTGGGAGAGTGTTGAGGTCTTTAGCCAATCTAGGCATAACTTCCCAGCACTATATGACATCACCACCCCTGAGTGTTCTGTCTGTACATATCTTTGATCTGGCCTATTGATCCTAAACCCTTCGGTCCATCAGATAGATATCATCTACATAGGACAATGCCTCCTCGTAAAAATTGTGAAGTAACTCTGTAAACCTGGCTGCAAACAACCCGGGGCTGTTCTTATACCCCTAGGGTAATCGACAAAATTGACATTAAGAGCCTAGCACCGAGAATGCTGTCAAATAGCTGCTTCCAGGTGCTATATTTTGGCAGAAAAATCCATTTGAGATGTCTAGTGTTTTGTATTTTTTACGCGCAATGTTATTCATTAGTGCGGCACTGTGTGCATTCTGTACTGCAAATGTGCGTGTGGATGCGTTTAAATGTCTATAATCTAAGACTAAACTATATGAATTATTGGGTTTCATTACTTGAAAGAAGGGATTATTCATAGGTAGGCTTTCCTGTTTTCAGTTTCTATTTTTGGTACAGTCTGGTGTGACTTTTTCAGTGTTTTCAAGTGATTTCAATACCTTAAAAAACTGTGGTTATCAGTGGTTACACATTTTTGCGCCATTTAAACAACAGAAACAGTGTTTTTCCGGTGTTTATGGATCGTTTTGCTTTTATTATTGCTTGCTTTCTGCACTGATAGTGCATGGTATATACACAGTGTGCGTACATTGTATATGAGGTCCAAATACATTAGAAATCAAACTTATTGTTGTACACCTTACAATATTTCTTCAGTGAGTCTGTGGTCATGCGCGCTCACTCTTTCCTTCCCATGTAAACTTTTACCTGTGAAATGGCCCTCTCAACATTGGCACTTGAGACTGGCAATGCCAAAACAGACACTACACAATTTGCTAACTCTGGCCACCAACATAGCTTTCCATGCCAGTACTGGTGCACCTGAATATTGAGATTCTCTGGGACAGGTTCTGCAACATATGCATTGAACTGGGCACATATGCCCTCAGAGTTATTGAAGCGGTCAAAAATGAAGTAGCACTTTTGAAACTCCGGAGAAAATTCCCCTTTACGGAAGGGATCTAGAACTTGTGCAGAGTACCACAGTGAGGCTTCATTGACTTCAAATGCCATGGTTGGTGAAGGGACATTTCTATGCATCATTGCAAACCATTTCTGATACATTGTAAAATAAAAGTTCCTGAATAGCTCCTCAACTTTCCTTTGCTTACTAAGTGGCAAGCAATCTTACATGGAACATGTTGCAGTGCCAAAGTCACTTAAAGTGTCGCCCAGCCTACTCTCAAGGAGATGTTTCACATCTACTCCAATTATGCTGAACACTTGGTAGACAAGGGTGTTTACAGACTCTAGTTTTTCTTATCTCCACTACAGCAGTCATGGATTCCTGTAAAAATCTAAGAATGCAGTAGAGTGTGCTTTTTCACATCCCTATCAATATGCGTCCAAATAGCCTCCCATTTCTTGCATTTGGCATTATCACTCAGCGAAAATTCTGTAAACGGTTGCAACATGGATAATATAGCATTCACAGCCTCTAGGACTGAGAACCACCAGCTAAGTGACACAGTTGGGATGACTCTTTCTTTGATGTCACACAAAGCACAAAATGAGAAATATTTACATTTTAGTTTCTGCGCATAACAAAACAGTGCACCAGAATGGACTAAAAAGTCAATAGCATTCTTCATTAACTCTGAAGATTGTAAAGATGCTTTCAGCATACCATCTAATAAGTGGCAAGGATCTCTTACAGGGAAACACTTGAGCTCAGGTATCGATTTTAACAGGTCATCACACAACATTTTCATATACATAGTGTCATGTATTTTAGGATAGTCCTGTCATGTATCCCCTATTTTACATACATTGTCCCATCCACACAACAATAACGATTCTAAACAGGTGACCTTTTACCTAGTAGCTTGCTCCTGTCTCTTCGACACCGGGCTCTGGGTATTCTATCATAAGCCCTGTACCGAAGTACATAAACATGTCCTCAGGCACGGTATAATTATTCTGTACAAGGATCACCACTTTTTTCATCCTTGGCCAACAGCCAGCTGTGCATGATCGCATTTGTTTGGAAAAACATTCATGATTGTTTTCAAAACATTTATGGTTGTTTTCAAAACATATCAATTCTAGAAGAAACCCTGGAGTGACCACTTTAGTATAAAAGACCCTCACTCCCCCCTACAAATTAGAGGAGAATTCCTTCCAAGCTGACACGGGGTCCTGCATGCTGAATCTTCGACACGCAGTGGTCTGACATCCCGTGGGGGGTGTCATCCCCCAAGCAGAGACGGGGTCCTTCGTTCTCAACCATCAGGTGAGGGGGCTGGTTCTTCCCTAGGAGTTTTTTGGCTACACACATATATACATATACATGCTACATATACAGATCAAGGCAAGGTACATTTTGGCAAATTACTTAGGGCGCGCATGTTAGGAATATGCAAGTGCTACTGCTTTTATCTGAACTGCTTATGTTCATCTTATTAGCACTATGGTAGAAATGTATCTACTATTTACTATATTGGTACTAGCAATCTCTTTTGAATGCTTCTGTCTCCTGATTGTCGCAGCACACATGTTTTACACAAGGCTGTCGCTGGACCAATAAATACTTATTGAAACATCCTAATTACCATCCTGTGTATTTTCTGAGAGAAAGCAAGCACGAGTGTCTGAGCGAAACGTTCTGTACTGTTTTCCATGGTCCCTGAGGAATCTGGGTTGTCATGTTCAGTGGTTGCCAGAGACAGCCTACACCACTGAAGAATACAGGGGGGTGGTAGTGGCACTGTAGAGCTAGCTGGTCTTACGGCTGACATATCCTGTGGGGATGTCCGGAAGCGGTCGGGACACCAAGCCCTTAGTTTAGGTCATCCAAAACGCACAGGTCCTGGGGGACTCCTAGGAACTACACGACATGGCGCCGCCAACGTTGGTTTGGTTCTTATATTAACAGTGAAAATCTGAGTTGTTCAGTCGTGCTTTCTCAGAAAGCCCTACTCACACCTTTCAGAGACGTCTGAAAGTGGAAGGGAAAACCGCCTCAGCTGAGCAGATATACTCTGTGTATTAGCTGAAGGTTTACAAGCTTGCAAGGATAAACGGTTCCCCGCTGGGAACAGCAATACGTATGGGCCTTAAGGGGTCCATCAGTACTTCAATGTCCAGTGGTGCAACCAATTCTGATCCGAGACATATATCCAGGATGCATTCTTGGCTGCAAAGCAGGCAGCGGAAGACCGGTTGAATGCAGTCAAGATAGACTGGCCTGAACGACAAGAACCAGTGCTCATTCAGTTCTTGAAGCCGATGTGTGCCGAAGCAGTGTATCATGCGCTCAAGGCAACGCAGCACTAACAGTGCCATCTCCATTCCTAGTTGAACTAGGATGTACATTGTGGAGCAGATAGAATACAATCAGTACTCCCGCCACAAGTAGCAGGACAAGCGGGAACTCTCCAAAAACGCTTCCAAACACGGAGTGTATGAAAGATGGTATAACTCCAAATAACGTCTGAAAGGTGCTAAACAAACCAGAACCAATACATTTAAAAATGTGCACTATTCCTTACATATCAGACATGTTAAAGATACGATGGACCAGCTCCCCAAAATGCAGCGCGAAGTTAGTGTGGAGTAGTGTCTGTATCTCAGAAGATGACCTTGCAATCTGGTGATCAAATGTCTCTTTGGCTGAAGTTCAGGCCATATCCTTCTGTAAAAGCATGGCTTTCAGTTGGCTCGGGGAGTCAAATTTTATGTTGGAAACATTTATCGTAGGCCATAGCACTGCCTCCCTAACTGTGCGGGCAGATGGAAACAGTACTTGTGTACAACAAGTGACAATGGAATTAACCGTCACTAGATAAGCGATGCCTGGTTCCATTCCGCAGCAACCTTGATCATTCCGCATCAAATAGCTCCCATTGGAGAGCAGCCTGAACACAGGATGAATCACGGCAGCTGGGGAACCCTTCAGATAAGAAGAAAAGTTCACCATTAAAGCACTGCACGCTCCATGGAGAGAAATGTCCTTGCAAACCAAGGAACCGCTCAAGTCGTCTTACCAGTCGGAGCCACTAAGGAAAACTTCTGTGTCCCCATTCCTACATCTAAATCTGAATGGTAATTCCTAATACTCGTGCACATATCCTTCTCCTAGCACTTCGTATATGCCTACCTGTTGGTATTGGAGACAATATTGGAAATGAAAGGTTGTGACCAGTAAGGTGATGTTACTATGGATTATCCAGTCAGTGGATGGTGTCTCAGCCACAGTGAAAGGTAACTGGTCTAATTTTTCAATGTGCAACATGGTGTATTTCGAATCGCAACGCGCGATTGTCATCTGTCTTTCTGTTACATCCTATGCTGATAACAGATTTGTACTGTTAATGAAATGCCATGGCACGTGGCCAGAACGTAATGATTGTAACGTCCGGCTCAATATTACTATTGACCATAATAGTGACTGTCCATGTTGTAATATAGACACATCTTGTATTATTTCAATTACGGAAAACACTATGTTGCCCAGTGAATAAACTATGGATGATCAAGTGGTCATACCTAAATTAACCCTATCAATCTCACGCAATCTCTCAGCAGCTTTCTGTTGATAATCTTCCACAGTTCATTGTATATTCTGTACAAAAAGCACTATTAACGTGGGTTCCAGGGACCTAGTAGAAAAATCCCTGAGATCCATGTCATCAGAAAAAAGGGACAAGTGTTGTTTCACCTGGGAGAATGTTGAGGTCTTTAGCCAATCTAGGCATAACTTCCCAGCACTATATGACATCACCACCCCTGAGTGTTCTGTCTGTACATATCTTTGATCTGGCCTATTGATCCTAAACCCTTCGGTCCATCAGATAGATATCATCTACATAGGACAATGCCTCCTCATAAAAATTGTGAAGTAACTCTGTAAACATGGCTGCAAACAACCCGGGGCTGTTCTTATACCCCTGGGGTAATCGACAAAATTGACCTTAGGAGCCTAGCACCGAGAATGCTGTCAAATAGCTGCTTCCAGGTGCTATATTTTGGCAGAAATATCCATTAGATGTCTAGTGTTGTTTTGTATTTTTTACGCACAATGTTATTCATTAGTGCGGCACTGTGTGCATTCTGTACTGCAAATGTGCGTGTGGATGCGTTTAAATGTCTATAATCTAAGACTAAACTATATGAATTATTGGGTTTCATTACTTGAAAGAAGGGATTATTCATAGGTAGGCTATCCTGTTTTCAGTTTCTATTTTTGGTACAGTCTGGTGTGACTTTTTCAGTGTTTTCAAGTGATTTCAATACCTTAAAAAACTGTGGTTATCAGTGGTTACACATTTTTGCGCCATTTAAACAACAGAAACAGTGTTTTTCCGGTGTTTATGGAACGTTTTGCTTTTATTATTGCTTGCTTTCTGCACTGATAGTGCATGGTATATACACAGTGTGCGTACAATGTATATGAGGTCCAAATACATTAGAAATCAAACTTATTGTTGTACACCTTACAATATTTCTTCAGTGAGTCTGTGGTCATGCGCGCTCACTCTTTCCTTCCCATGTGAACTTTTACCTGTGAAATGGCCCTCTCAACATTGGCACTTGAGACTGGCAATGCCAAAACAGACACTACACAATTTGCTAACTCTGGCCACCAACATAGCTTTCCATGCCAGTACTGGTGCACCTGAAGATTGAGATTCTCTGGGACAGGTTCTGCAACATATGCATTGAACTGGGCACATATGCCCTCAGAGTTATTGAAGCGGTCAAAAATGAAGTAGCACTTTTGAAACACAGGAGAAAATTCCCCTTTACGGAAGGGATCTAGAACTTGTACAGAGTACCTCAGTGAGGCTTCCTTGACTTCAAATGCCATGGTTGGTGAAGGGACATTTCTATGCATCATTGCAAACCATTTCTGATACATTGTAAAATAAAAGTTCCTGAATAGCTCCTCAACTTTCCTTTGCTTACTAAGTGGCAAGCAATCTAACATGGAACATGTTGCAGTGCCAAAGTCACTTAAAGTGTCGCCCAGCCTACTCTCAAGGAGATGTTTCACATCTACTCCAATTATGCTGAACACTTGGTAGACAAGGGTGTTTACAGACTCTAGTTTTTTTTATCTCCACTACAGCAGTCATGGATTCCTGTAAAAATCTAAGAATGCAGTAGAGTGTGCTTTTTTCACATCCCTATCAATATGCGTCCAAATAGCCTCCCATTTCTTGCATTTGGCATTTTCACTCAGAGAAAATTCTGTAAACGGTTGCAACATGGATAATATAGCATTCACAGCCTCTAGGACTGAGAACCACCAGCTAAGTGACACAGTTGGGATGACTCTTTCTTTGATGTCACACAAAGCACAAAATGAGAAATATTTACATTTTAGTTTCTGCGCATAACAAAACAGTGCACCAGAATGGACAAAAAAGTCAATAGCATTCTTCATTAACTCTGAAGATTGTAAAGATGCTTTCAGCATACCATCTAATAAGTGGCAAGGATCTCTTACAGGGAAGCACTTGAGCTCAGGTATCGATTTTAACAGGTCATCACACAACATTTTCGTATACACAGTGTCATGTATTTTAGGATAGTCCTGTCATGTATCCCCTATTTTACATACATTGTCCCATCCACACAACAATAACGATTCTAAACAGGTGACCCTTTACCTAGTAGCTTCGACACCGGGCTCTGGGTATTCTATCATAAGCCCTGTACCGAAGTACGTAAACATGTCCTCAGCACGGTATAATTATTCTGTACAAGGATCACCACTTTTTTCATCCTTGGCCAACAGCCAGCTGTGCATGATCGCATTTGTTTGGAAAAACATTCATGATTGTTTTCAAAACATTTATGGTTGTTTCAAAACATATCGATTCTAGAAGAAACCCTGGAGTGACCACTTTAGTATAAAAGACCCTCACTCCCCCCTACAAATTAGAGGAGAATTCCTTCCAAGCTGACACGGGGTCCTGCATGCTGAATCTTCGACACGCAGTGGTCTGACATCCCGTGCGGGGTGTCATCCCCCAAGCAGAGACGGGGTCCTTCGTTCTCAACCATCAGGTGAGGGGCTGGTTCTTCCCTAGGGGTTTCTTGGCTACACACATATATACATATACATGCTACATATACAGATCAAGGCAAGGTACATTTAGGCAAGTTACTTAGGACGCGCATTTTAGGAATATGCAAGTGCTACTGTTTTTATCTGAACTGCTTATGTTCATCTTATTAGCACTATGGTAGAAATGTATCTACTATTTACTATAATGGTACTAGCAATCTCTTTTGTATGCTTCTGTCTCCTGATTGTCGCAGCACACATGTTTTACACAAGGCTGTCGCTGGACCAATAAATACTTATTGAAACATCCTAATTGCCATCCTGTGTATTTTCTGAGAGAAAGCAAGCACGAGTGTCTGAGCGAAACGTTCTGTACTGTTTTCCATGGTCCCTGAGGAATCTGGGTTGTCATGTTCAGTGGTTGCCAGAGACAGCCTACACCACTGAAGAATACAGGGGGTGGTAGTGGCACTGTAGAGCTAGCTGGTCTTACGGCTGACATCCTGTGGGGATGTCTGGAAGCGGTCGGGACACCAAGCCCTCAGTTTCGTTCATCCAAAACGCACAGGTCCTGGGGGACTCCTAGGAACTACACGACATGGCGACGCCAACGTTGGTTTGGTTCTTATATTAACAGTGAAAATCTGAGTAGTTCAGTCGTGCTTTCTCAGAAAGCCCTACTCACACCTTTCAGAGACGTCTGAAAGTGGAAGGGAAAACCGCCTCAGCTGAGCAGATATACTCTGTGTATTGGCTGAAGGTTTAGCAAGCTTGCAAGGATAAACGGTTCCCCGCTGGGAACAGCAATACGTATGGGCCTTAAGGGGTCCATCAGTACTTCAATGTCCAGTGGTGCAACCAATTCTGATCCGAGACATATATCCAGGATGCATTCTTGGCTGCAAAGCAGGCAGCGGAAGACAGGTTGAATGCAGTCAAGACAGACTGGCCTGAACGACAAGAACCAGTGCTCATTCAGTTCTTGAAGCCGATGTGTGCCGAAGCAGTGTATCATGCGCTCAAGGCAACGCAGCACTAACAGTGCCATCTCCATTCCTAGTTGAACTAGGATGTACATTGTGGAGCAGATAGAATACAATCAGTACTCCCGCCACAAGTAGCAGGACAAGCGGGAACTCTCCAAAAACGCTTCCAAACACGGAGTGTATGAAAGATGGTATAACTCAAATAACATCTGAAAGGTGCTAAACAAACCAGAACCAATACATTTAAAAATGTGCACTATTCCTTACATATCAGACATGTTAAAGATACGATGGACCAGCTCCCCAAAATGCAGCGCGAAGTTAGTGTGGAGTAGTGTCTGTATCTCAGAAGATGACCTTGCAATCTGGTGATCAAATGTCTCTTTGGCTGAAGTTCAGGCCACATCCTTCTGTAAAAGCATGGCTTTCAATTGGCTCGGGAGTCAAATTTTATGTTGGAAACATTTATCGTAGGCCATAGCACTGCCTCCCTAACTGTGCGGGCAGATGGAAACAGTACTTGTGTACAACAAGTGACAATGGAATTAACCGTCACTAGATAAGCGATGCCTGGTTCCATTCCGCAGCAACCTTGATCATTCCGCATCAAATAGCTCCCATTGGAGAGCAGCCTGAACACAGGATGAATCACGGCAGCTGGGGAACCCTTCAGATAAGAAGAAAAGTTCACCATTAAAGCACTGCACGCTCCATGGAGAGAAATGTCCTTGCAAACCAAGGAACCGCTCAAGTCGTCTTACCAGTCGGAGCCACTAAGGAAAACTTCTGTGTCCCCATTCCTACATCTAAATCTGAATGGTAATTCCTAATACTCGTGCACATATCCTTCTCCTAGCACTTCGTATATGCCTACCTGTTGGTATTGGAGACGATATTGGAAATGAAAGGTTGTGACCAGTAAGGTGATGTAACTATGGATTATCCAGTCAGTGGATGGTGTCTCAGCCACAGTGAAAGGTAACTGGTCAAATTTTTCAATGTGCAACATGGTGTATTTCGAATCTCAACGCGCGATTGTCATCTGTCTTTCTGTTACATCCTATGCTGATAACAGATTTGTACTGTTAATGAAATGCCATGGCACGTGGCCAGAACGTAATGATTGTAACGTCCGGCTCAATATTACTATTGACCATAATAGTGACTGTCCATGTTGTAATATAGACACATCTTGTATTATTTCAATTACGGAAAACACTATGTTGCCCAGTGAATAAACTATGGATGATAAAGTGGTCATACCTAAATTAACCCTATCAATCTCACGCAATCTCTCAGCAGCTTCCTGTTGATAATCTTCCACAGTTCATTGTATATTCTGTACAAAAAGCACTATTAACGTGGGTTCCAGGGACCTAGTAGAAAAATCCCTGAGATCCATGTCATCAGAAAAAAGGGACAAGTGTTGTTTCACCTGGGAGAGTGTTGAGGTCTTTAGCCAATCTAGGCATAACTTCCCAGCACTATATGACATCACCACCCCTGAGTTTTCTGTCTGTACATATCTTTGATCTGGCCTATTGATCCTAAACCCTTCGGTCCATCAGATAGATATAATCTACATAGGACAATGCCTCCTCATAAAAATTGTGAAGTAACTCTGTAAACCTGGCTGTAAACAACGCGGGGCTGTTCTTATACCCCTGGGGTAATCGACAAAATTGACATTAAGAGCCTAGCACCGAGAATGCTGTCAAATTGCTGCTTCCAGGTGCTATATTTTGGCAGAAAAATCCATTTGAGATGTCTAGTGTTGTTTTGTATTTTTTACGCACAATGTTATTCATTAGTGCGGCACTGTGTGCATTCTGTACTGCAAATGTGCGTGTGGATGCGTTTAAATGTCTATAATCTAAGACTAAACTATATGAATTATTGGGTTTCATTACTTGAAAGAAGGGATTATTCATAGGTAGGCTTTCCTGTTTTCAGTTTCTATTTTTGGTACAGTCTGGTGTGACTTTTTCAGTGTTTTCAAGTGATTTCAATACCTTAAAAAACTGTGGTTATCAGTGGTTACACATTTTTGCGCCATTTAAACAACAGAAACAGTGTTTTTCCGGTGTTTATGGAACGTTTTGCTTTTATTATTGCTTGCTTTCTGCACTGATAGTGCATGGTATATACACAGTGTGCGTACAATGTATATGAGGTCCAAATACATTAGAAATCAAACTTATTGTTGTACACCTTACAATATTTCTTCAGTGAGTCTGTGGTCATGCGCACTCACTCTTTCCTTCCCATGTAAACTTTTATCTGTGAAATGGCCCTCTCAACATTGGCACTTGAGACTGGCAATGCCAAAACAGACACTACACAATTTGCTAACTTTGGCCACCAACATAGCTTTCCATGCCAGTACTGGTGCACCTGAATATTGAGGTTCTCTGGGACAGGTTCTGCAACATATGCGTTGAACTGGGCACATATGCCCTCAGAGTTATTGAAGCGGTCAAAAATGAAGTAGCACTTTTGAACTCCGGAGAAAATTCCCCTTTACGGAAGGGATCTAGAACTTGTGCAGAGTACCACAGTGAGGCTTCATTCACTTCAAATGCCATGGTTGGTGAAGGGACATTTCTATGCATCATTGCAAACCATTTCTGATACATTGTAAAATAAAAGTTCCTGAATAGCTCCTCAACTTTCCTTTGCTTACTAAGTGGCAAGCAATCTAACATGGAACATGTTGCAGTGCCAAAGTCACTTAAAGTGTCGCCCAGCCTACTCTCAAGGAGATGTTTCACATCTACTCCAATTATGCTGAACACTTGGTAGACAAGGGTGTTTACAGACTCTAGTTTTTTTATCTCCACTACAGCAGTCATGGATTCCTGTAAAAATCTAAGAATGCAGTAGAGTGTGCTTTTTCACATCCCTATCAATATGCGTCCAAATAGCCTCCCATTTCTTGCATTTGGCATTATCACTCAGCGAAAATTCTGTAAACAGTTGCAACATGGATAATATAGCATTCACAGCCTCTAGGACTGAGAACCACCAGCTAAGTGACACAGTTGGGATGACTCTTTCTTTGATGTCACACAAAGCACAAAATGAGAAATATTTACATTTTAGTTTCTGCGCATAACAAAACAGTGCACCAGAATGGACTAAAAAGTCAATAGCATTCTTCATTAACTCTGAAGATTGTAAAGATGCTTTCAGCATACCATCTAATAAGTGGCAAGGATCTCTTACAGGGAAGCACTTGAGCTCAGGTATCGATTTTTACAGGTCATCACACAACTTTTTCGTATACATAGTGTCATGTATTTTAGGATAGTCCTGTCATGTATCCCCTATTTTACATACATTGTCCCATCCACACAACAATAACGATTCTAAACAGGTGACCTTTTACCTAGTAGCTTGCTCCTGTCTCTTCGACACCGGGCTCTCGGTATTCTATCATATGCCCTGTACCGAAGTAGATAAACATGTCCTCAGGCACGGTATAATTATTCTGTACAAGGATCACCACTTTTTTCATCTTGGCCAACAGCCAGCTGTGCATGATCGCATTTGTTTGGAAAAACATTCATGATTGTTTTCAAAACATTTATGGTTGTTTTCAAAAGATATCGATTCTAGAAGAAACCCTGGAGTGACCACTTTAGTATAAAAGACCCTCACTCCCCCCTACAAATTAGAGGAGAATTCCTTCCAAGCTGACACGGGGTCCTGCATGCTGAATCTTCGACACGCAGTGGTCTGACATCCCGTGCGGGGTGTCATCCCCCAAGCAGAGACGGGGTCCTTCGTTCTCAACCATCAGGTGAGGGGGCTGGTTCTTCCCTAGGAGTTTTTTGGCTACACACATATATACATATACATGCTACAAATACAGATCAAGGCAAGGTACATTTAGGCAAGTTACTTAGGGTGCGCATTTTAGGAATATGCAAGTGCTACTGTTTTTATCTGAACTGCTTATGTTCATCTTATTAGCACTATGGTAGAAATGTATCTACTATTTACTATATTGGTACTAGCAATCTCTTTTGTATGCTTCTGTCTCCTGATTGTCGCAGCACACAAGTTTTACACAAGGCTGTCGCTGGACCAATAAATACTTATTGAAACATCCTAATTGCCATACTGTGTATTTTCTGAGAGAAAGCAAGCACGAGTGTGCGAGCGAAACGTTCTGTACTGTTTTCCATGGTCCCTGAGGAATCTGGGTTGTCATGTTCAGTGGTTGCCAGAGACAGCCTACACCACTGAAGAATACAGGGGGGTGGTAGTGGCACTGTAGAGCTAGCTGGTCTTACGGCTGACATATCCTGTGGGGATGTCCGGAAGCGGTCGGGACACCAAGCCCTCAGTTTAGGTCATCCAAAACGCACAGGTCCTGGGGGACTCCTAGGAACTACACGACATGGCGCCGCCAACGTTGGTTTAGTTCTTATATTAACAGTGAAAATCTGAGTAGTTCAGTCGTGCTTTCTCAGAAAGCCCTACTCACACCTTTCAGAGACGTCTGAAAGTGGAAGGGAAAACCGCCTCAGCTGAGCAGATCTACTCTGTGTATTGGCTGAAGGTTTAGCAAGCTTGCAAGGATAAACGGTTCCCCGCTGGGAACAGCAATACGTATGGGCCTTAAGGGGTCCATCAGTACTTCAATGTCCAGTGGTGCAACCAATTCTGATCCGAGACATATATCCAGGATGCATTCTTGGCTGCAAAGCAGGCAGCGGAAGACAGGTTGAATGCAGTCAAGACAGACTGGCCTGAACGACAAGAACCAGTGCTCATTCAGTTCTTGAAGCCGATGTGTGCCGAAGCAGTGTATCATGCGCTCAAGGCAACGCAGCACTAACAGTGCCATCTCCATTCCTAGTTGAACTAGGATGTACATTGTGGGGCAGATAGAATACAATCAGTACTCCCGCCATAAGTAGCAGAACAAGCGGGAACTCTCCAAAAACGCTTCCAAACACGGAGTGTATGAAAGATGGTATAACTCAAATAACGTCTGAAAGGTGCTAAACAAACCAGAACCAATACATTTAAAAATGTGCACTATTCCTTACATATCAGACATGTTAAAGATATGATGGACCAGCTCCCCAAAATGCAGCGCGAAGTTAGTGTGTAGTGTCTGTATCTCAGAAGATGACCTTGCAATCTGGTGATCAAATGTCTCTTTGGCTGAAGTTCAGGCCACATCCTTCTGTAAAAGCATGGCTTTCAGTTGGCTCGGGGAGTCAAATTATATTTTGGAAACATTTATCGAAGGCCATAGCACTGCCTCCCTAACTGTGCGGGCAGATTGAAACAGTACTTGTGTCCAACAAGTGACAATGGAATTAACCGTCACTAGATAAGCGATGCCTGGTTCCATTCCGCAGCAACCTTGATCTTTCCGCATCAAATAGCTCCCATTGGAGAGCAGCCTGAACACAGGATGAATCACGGCAGCTGGGGAACCCATCAGATAAGAAGAAAAGTTCACCATTAAAGCACTGCACGCTCCATGGAGAGAAATGTCCTTGCAAACCAAGGAACCGCTCAAGTCGTCTTACCAGTCGGAGCCACTAAGGAAAACTTCTGTGTCCCCATTCCTACATCTAAATCTGAATGGTAATTCCTAATACTCGTGCACATATCCTTCTCCTAGCACTTCGTATATGCCTACCTGTTGGTATTGGAGACAATATTGGAAATAAGGTGATGTAACTATGGATTATCCAGTCAGTGGATGGTGTCTCAGCCACAGTGAAAGGTAACTGGTCTAATTTTTCAATGTGCAACATGGTGTATTTTGAATCGCAACGCGCGATTGTCATCTGTCTTTCTGTTACATCCTATGCTGATAACAGATTTGTACTGTTAATGAAATGCCATGGCACGTGTCCAGAACGTAATGATTGTAACGTCCGGCTCAATATTACTATTGACCATAATAGTGACTGTCCATGTTGTAATATAGACACATCTTGTATTATTTCAATTACGGAAAACCCTATGTTGCCCAGTGAATAAACTATGGATAATAAAGTGGTCATACGTAAATTAACCCTATCAATCTCACGCAATCTCTCAGCAGCTTCCTGTTGATAATCTTCCACAGTTCATTGTATATTCTGTACAAAAAGCACTATTAACGTGGGTTCCAGGGACCTAGTAGAAAAATCCCTGAGATCCATGTCATCAGAAAAAAGGAACAAGTGTTGTTTCACCTGGGAGAGTGTTGAGGTCTTTAGCCAATCTAGGCATAACTTCCCAGCACTATATGACATCACCACCCCTGAGTGTTCTGTCATTACATATCTTTGATCTGGCCTATTGATCCTAAACCCTTCGGTCCATCAGATAGATATCATCTACATAGGACAATGCCTCCTCATAAAAATTGTGAAGTAACTCTGTAAACCTGGCTGCAAACAACCCGGGGCTGTTCTTATACCCCTGGGGTAATCGACAAAATTGACATTAAGAGCCTAGCACCGAGAATGCTGTCAAATAGCTGCTTCCAGGTGCTATATTTTAGGAGAAAAATCCATTTGAGATGTCTAGTGTTGTTTTGTATTTTTTACGCACAATGTTATTCATTAGTGCGGCACTGTGTGCATTCTGTACTGCAAATGTGCGTGTGGATGCGTTTAAATGTCTATAATCTAAGACTAAACTATATGAATTATTGGGTTTCATTACTTGAAAGAAGGAATTATTCATAGGTAGGCTTTCCTGTTTTCAGTTTCTATTTTTGGTACAGTCTGGTGTGACTTTTTCAGTGTTTTCAATACCTTAAAAAACTGTAGTTATCAGTGGGTACACATTTTTGCGCCATTTAAACAACAGAAACAGTGGGGCATATTATCAAGGAATAGCGATATTTATCGCTAACCGCGCTTAGCGCGCATTGTTTTAACGCCGCCTATTGCTGGAAAATATCGCTGAGATAACACCCTATTAACAAGGTTTATCTCCATAGCGATAATATTTCCAGCGATAGCGGCAAAATGTGAGAATATCGCTGGAAAAGCAGCAATATTCTCGCATTAACGCAAGGATGGATTAAGCCTGACAATACTCCTCCTATACTTTAAACAGGTAAGTCATACTCAGTAGCAGGTGTTAAAATCTAGCGATAAACGCGCTTAGCGCGATTTATTTTATCGCTTCGCCTGCTTTGTTAATAGGGGTTAGTTGTGTTAGCGACTGTTTCCAGTCGTTTTTAGTGGGGAACGCCTACCTTGCATGTCATTAGCGATAATTATCGCTGGCATGCAAGGCGATGGTAAAACCGGCCACTAACGCCTGAAAGCTGTCGCTAACGCCTGTTAGCGACAGCTTGCTGATAGGGCGATAAAATTATCGCCGCTTTAGCGGCAAAAGTGCCGCTAAAGCGGCGATAAAGCCCTTGATAATCTGCCCCAGTGTTTTTCCGGTGTTTATGGAACGTTTTCCTTTTATTATTGCTTGCTTTCTGCACTAATAGTGCATGGTATACACACAGTGTGCGTACAATGTATATGAGGTCCAAATACATTAGAAATCAAACTTATTGTTGTACACCTTACAATATTTCTTCAGTGAGTCTGTGGTCATGCGCGCTCACTCTTTCCTTCCCATGTAAACTTTTACCTGTGTAATGGCCCTCTCAACATTGGCACTTGAGACTGGCAATGCCAAAACAGACACTACACAATTTGCTAACTCTGGCCACCAACATAGCTTTCCATGCCAGTACTGGTGCACCTGAATATTGAGATTCTCTGGGACAGGTTCTGCAACATATGCGTTGAACTGGGCACATATGCCCTCAGAGTTATTGAAGCGGTCAAAAATGAAGTAGCACTTTTGAAACTCCGGAGAAAATTCCCCTTTACGGAAGGGATCTAGAACTTGTGCAGAATACCACAGTGAGGCTTCATTGACTTCAAATGCCATGGTTGGTGAAGGGACATTTCTATGCATCATTGCAAACCATTTCTGATACATTGTAAAATAAAAGTTCCTGAATAGCTCCTCAACTTTCCTTTGCTTACTAAGTGGCAAGCAATCTAACATGGAACATGTTGCAGTGCCAAAGTCACTTAAAGTGTCGCCCAGCCTACTCTCAAGGAAATGTTTCACATCTACTCCAATTATGCTGAACA
Organism: Calotriton arnoldi; assembly: GCA_963921515.1. Taxonomy (NCBI): domain Eukaryota; kingdom Metazoa; phylum Chordata; class Amphibia; order Caudata; family Salamandridae; genus Calotriton; species Calotriton arnoldi. The sequence goes on from CAWUFW010003964.1 coordinate 1,348,081, forward strand.
CTTGGTAGACAAGGGTGTTTAAAGACTCTAGTTTTTTTTATCTCCACTACAGCAGTCATGGATTCCTGTAAAAATCTAAGAATGCAGTAGAGTGTGCTTTTTTCACATCCCTATCAATATGCGTCCAAATAGCCTCCCATTTCTTGCATTTGGCATTATCACTCAGCGAAAATTCTGTAAACGGTTGCAACATGGATAATATAGCATTCACAGCCTCTAGGACTGAGAACCACCAGCTAAGTGACACAGTTGGGATGACTCTTTCTTTGATGTCACACAAAGCACAAAATGAGAAATATTTACATTTTAGTTTCTGCGCATAACAAAACAGTGCACCAGAATGGACTAAAAAGTCAATAGCATTCTTCATTAACTCTGAAGATTGTAAAGATGCTTTCAGCATCCCATCTAAAAAGTGGCAAGGATCTCTTACAGGGAAGCACTTGAGCTCAGGTATCGATTTTAACAGGTCATCACACAACATTTTCGTATACATAGTGTCATGTATTTTAGGATAGTCCTGTCATGTATCCCCTATTTTACATACATTGTCCCATCCACACAACAATAACGATTCTAAACAGGTGACCTTTTACCTAGTAGCTTGCTCCTGTCTCTTCGACACCGGGCTCTCGGTATTCTATCATAAGCCCTGTACCGAAGTACATAAACATGTCCTCAGGCACGGTATAATTATTCTGTACAAGGATCACCACTTTTTTCATCCTTGGCCAACAGCCAGCAGTGCATGATCGCATTTGTTTGGAAAAACATTCATGATTGCTTTCAAAACATTTATGGTTGTTTTCAAAACATATCGATTCTAGAAGAAACCCTGGAGTGACCACGTTAGTATAAAAGACCCTCACTCCCCCCTACAAATTAGAGGAGAATTCCTTCCAAGCTGACACAGGGTCCTGCATGCTGAATCTTCGACACGCAGTGGTCTGACATCCCGTGCGGGGTGTCATTCCCCAAGCAGAGACGGGGTCCTTCATTCTCAACCATCAGGTGAGGGGGCTGGTTCTTCCCTAGGAGTTTTTGGGCTACACACATATATACATATACATGCTACATATACAGATCAAGGCAAGGTACATTTAGGCAAATTACTTAGGGCGCGCATTTTAGGAATATGCAAGTGCTACTGTTTGTATCTGAATTGCTTATGTTCATCTTATTAGCACTATGGTAGAAATGTATCTACTATTTACTATATTGGTACTAGCAATCTCTTTTGTATGCTTCTGTCTCATGATTGTCGCAGCACACATGTTTTACACAAGGCTGACGCTGGACCAATAAACACTTATTGAAACATCCTAATCGCCATCCTGTGTATTTTCTGAGAGAAAGCAAGCACAAGTGTCTGAGCGAAACGTTCTGTACTGTTTTCCCTGGTCCCTGAGGAATCTGGGTTGTCATGTTCAGTGGTTGCCAGAGACAGCCTACACCACTGAAGAATACAGGGGGGTGGTAGTGGCACTGTAGAGCTAGATGGTCTTACGGCTGACATATCCTGTGGGGGTGTCCAGAAGCAGTCGGGACACCAAGCCCTCAGCTTAGGTCATCCAAAACGCACAGGTCCTGGAGGACTCCTAGGAACTACACGACATAGCGCCGCCAAAGTTGGTTTGGTTCTTATATTAACAGTGAAAATCTGAGTAGTTCAGTCGTGCTTTCTCAGAAAGCCCTACTCACACCTTTCAGAGACATCTGAAAGTGGAAGGGAAAAGCGCCTCAGCTGAGCAGATCTACTCTGTGTATTGGCTGAAGGTTTAGCAAGCTTGCAAGGATAAACGGTTCCCCGCTGGGAACAGCAATACGTATGGGCCTTAAGGGGTCCATCAGTACTTCAATGTCCAGTGGTGCAACCAATATTGATCCGAGACATATATCCAGGATGCATTCTTGGCTGCAAAGCAGGCAGCGGAAGACAGGTTGAATGAAGTCAAGACAGACTGACCTGAACGACAAGAACCAGTGCTCATTCAGTTCTTGAAGCCGATGTGTGCCGAAGCAGTGTATCATGCACTCAAGGCAACGCAGCACTAACGGTGCCATCTCCATTCCTAGTTGAACTAGGATGTACATTGTGGAGCAGATAGAATACAATCAGTACTCCCGCCACAAGTAGCAGGACAAGCGGGAACTCTCCAAAAACGCTTCCCAACACGGAGTGTATGAAAGATGGTATAACTCCAAATACCGTCTGAAAGGTGCTAAACAAACCAGAACCGATACATTTAAAAATGTGCACTATTCCTTACATATCAGACATGTTAAAGATACGATGGACCAGCTCCCCAAAATGCAGCGCGAAGTTAGTGTGGAGTAGTGTCTGTATCTCAGAAGAGGACCTTGCAATCTGGTGATCAAATGTCTCTTTGGCTGAAGTTCAGGCCACATCCTTCTGTAAAAGCATGGCTTTCAGTTGGCTCAGGGAGTCAAATTTTATGTTGGAAACATTTATCGAAGGCCATAGCACTGCCTCCCTAACTGTGCGGGCAGATGGAAAGAGTACTTGTGTACAACAAGTGACAATGGAATTAACCGTCACTAGATAAACGATGCCTGTGTCCATTCCGCAGCAACCTTGATCATTCAGCATCAAATAGCTCCCATTGGAGAGCAGCCTGAACACAGGATGAATCACGGCAGCTGGGGAACTCTTCAGATAACAAGAAAAGTTCACCATTAAAGCACTGCACGCTCCATGGAGAGAAATGTCCTTGCAAACAAAGGAACCGCTCAAGCCGTCTTCCCAGTCGGAGCCACTAAGGAGAACTTCTGTGTCCCCATTCCTACATCTAAATCTGAATGGTAATTCCCAATACTCATGCACATATCGTTCCCCTAGCACTTCGTATCTGCCTACCTGTTGGTATTGGAGACAATATTGGAAATGAAAGGTTGTGACCAGTAAGGTGATGTAACTATGGATTATCCAGTCAGTGGATGGTGTCTCAGCCACAGTGAAAGGTAACTGGTCTAATTTTTCAATGTGCAACATGGTGTATTTCGAATCTCTACGTGCGATTGTCATCTGTCTTTCTGTTACATCCTATGCTGATAACAGATTTGTACTGTTAATGTAATGCAATGGCACATGGCCAGAACGTAATGATTGTAACGTCCGGCTCAATATTACTATTGACCATAATAGTGACTGTCCATGCTGTAATATAGACACATCTTGTTGTATTACGTCAATTACGGAAAACACTATGTTGCCCAGTGAATAAACTATGGATGATAAAGTGGTCATACCTAAATTAACCCTATCAATCTCACGCAATCTCTCAGTAGCTTCCTGTTGATAATCTTCCACAGTTCATTGTATATTCCGTACAAAAAGCACAATTAACGTGGGTTCCAGGGACCTAGTAGAAAAATCCCTGAGATCCATGTCATCAGAAAAAAGGGACAAGTGTTGTTTCACCTGGGAGAGTGTTGAGGTCTTTAGCCAATCTAGGCATAACTTCCCAACACTATATGACGTCACCACCCCTGAGTGTTCTGTCTGTATATATATTTGATCTGGCCTATTGATCCTAAACCCTTGGGTCCATCAGATAGATATCATCTACATACGACAATGCCTCCTCATAAAAATTGTGAAGTAACTCTGTAAACCTGGCTGCAAACAACCCGGGCTGTTCTTATACCCCTGGGATAATCGACAAAATTGACATTAAGAGCCTAGCACCGAGAATGCTGTCAAATAGCTGCTTCCAGGTGCTATATTTTGGCAGAAAAATCCATTTGAGGTGTCTAGTGTTGTTTTGTATTTTTTACGCACAATGTTATTCATTAGTGCGGCACTGTGTGCATTCTGTACTGCAAATGTGAGTGTGGATGCGTTTAAATGTCTATAATCTAAGACTAAACTATATGAATTATTGGGTTTCATACTGGAAAGAAGGGATTATTCATAGGTAGGCTTTCCTGTTTTCAGTTTCTATTTTTGGTACAGTCTGGTGTGGCTTTTTCAGTGTTTTCAAGTGATTTAAATACCTTAAAAAACTGTGGTTATCAGTGGTTACACATTTTCACGCCATTAAAACAACAGAAACAGTGTTTTTCCGGTGTTTATGGAACGTTTTGCTTTTATTATTGCTTGCTTTCTGCACTGATGGTGCATGGTATATACACAGTGTACGTACAATGTATATGAGGTCCAAATACATTAGAAATCAAACTTATTGTTGTACACCTTACAATATTTCTTCAGTGATTCTTTGATCATGCGCGCTCACTCTTTCCTTCCCATGTAAACTTTTATCTGTCAAATGGCCCTCTCAACATTGGCACTTGAGACTGGCAATGCCAAAACAGACACTACACAATTTTCTAACTCTGGCCACCAACATAGCTTTCCAAACCAGTACTGGTGCACCTGAAGATTACGATTTTCTGGGACAGGTTCTTCAACATATGCGTTGAACTGGGCACATATGCCCTCAGAGTTATTGAAGCGGTCAAAAATGAAGTAGCACTTTTGAAACTCCGGAGAAAATACCCCTTTACGGAAGGGATCTAGAACTTGTGCAGAGTACCAGAGTGAGGGTTCATTGACTTCAAATGCCATGGTTGGTGAAGGGACCTCTCTATGCATCATTGCAAACCATTTCTGATACATTGTAAAATAAAAGTTCTTGAATAGCTCCTCAACATTCCTTTGCTTACTAAGTGGCAAGCAATCTAACATTGAGCATGTTGCAGTGCCAAAGTCACTTAAAGAGTCGCCCAGCCTACTCTCAAGGAGATGTTTCACATCTACTCCAATTATGCTGAACACTTGGCAGACAAGGGTGATTTCAGACTCTAGTTTTTTGTTCTCTCCACTACAGCAGTCATGGATTCCTGTAAAAATCTAAGAATGCAGTAGAGTGTACTTTTTCACATCCCAATATGCGTCCAAAAAGCCTTCCATTTCTTGCATTTGGCATTATCACTCAGCAAAAATTCTGTAAACGGTTGCAACATGGGTAATATAGCATTCACAGCCTCTAGGACTGAGAACCACCAGCTAAGTGACAGAGTTGGGATGACTCTTTCTTTGATGTCACACAAAGCACAAAATGAGAAATATTTACATTTTAGTTTCTGCGCATAACAAAACAGTGTACCGGAATGGACTAAAAAGTCAATCGCATTCTTCATTAACTCTGAAGATTGTAAAGATGCTTTCAGCATACCATCTAATAAGTGGCAAGGATCTCTTACAGGGAAGCACTTGAGCTCAGGTATAGATTTTAACAGGTCATCACACAACTTTTTCGTATACATAGTGTCATGTATTTTAGGATAGTCCTGTCATGTATCCCCTATTTTACATACATTGTCCCATCCACACAACAATAACGATTCTAAACAGGTGACCTTTTACCTAGTAGCTTGCTCCTGTCTCTTCGACACCGGGCTCTCTGTATTCTATCATAAGCCCTGTACCGAAGTACTTAAACATGTCCTCAGGCACGGTATAATTATTCTGTGCAAGGGTCACCACTTTTTTCATCCTTGGCCAACAGCCAGCAGTGCATGATCGCATTTGTTTGGAAAAACATTCATGATTGTTTTCAAAACATTTATGGTTGTTTTCAAAACATATCGATTCTAGAAGAAACCCTGGAGTGACCACTTTAGTATAAAAGACCCTCACTCCCCCCTACAAATTAGAGGAGAATTCCTTCCAAGCTGACACGGGGTCCTGCATGCTGAATCTTCGACACGCAGTGGTCTGACATCCCGTGCGGGGTGTCATTCCCCAAGCAGAGACGGGGTCCTTCGTTCTCAACCATCAGGTGAGGGGGCTGGTACTTCCCTAGGAGTTTTTGGGCTACACACATATATACATATACATGCTACATACACAGATCAAGGCTAGGTACATTTAGGCAAATTACTTAGGGCACGCATTTTAGGAATATGCAAGTGCTACTGTTTTTATCTGAACTGCTTATGTTCATCTTATTAGCACTATGGTAGAAAAGTATCTACTATTTACTATATTGGTACTAGCAATCTCTTTTGAATGCTTCTGTCTCCTGATTGTCGCAGCACACATGTTTTACACAAGGCTGCCGCTGGACCAATAAATACTTATTGAAACATCCTAATCGCCATCCTGTGTATTTTCTGAGAGAAAGCAAGCACGAGTGTCTGAGCGAAACGTTCTGTACTGTTTTCCACGGTCCCTGAGGAATCTGGGTTGTCATGTTCAGTGGTTGCCAGAGACAGCCTACACCACTGAAGAATACAGGGGGGTGGTAGTGGCACTGTAGAGCTAGCTGGTCTTACGGCTGACATATACTGTGGGGGTGTCCGGAAGCGGTCGGGACACCAAGCCCTCAGTTTAGGTCATCCAAAACGCACAGGTCCTGGGGGACTCCTAGGAACTTCACGACATGGCACCGCCAACGTTGTTTTGGTTCTTATATTAACAGTGAAAATCTGAGTAGTTCAGTCGTGCTTTCTCAGAAAGCCCTAATCACACCTTTCAGAGACGTCTGCAAGTGGAAGGGAAAACCGCCTCAGCTGAGCAGATATACTCTGTGTATTGGCTGAAGGTTTAGCAAGCTTGCAAGGATAAACGGTTCCCCGCTGGGAACAGCAATACGTATGGGCCTTAAGGGGTCCATCAGTACTTAATGTCCAGTGGTGCAACCAATTCTGATCCGAGACATATATCCAGGATGCATTCTTGGCTGCAAGGCAGGCAGCGGAAGACAGGTTGAATGCAGTCAAGACAGACTGACCTGAACGACAAGAACCAGTGCTCATTCAGTTCTTGAAGCCGATGTGTGCCGAAGCAGTGTATCATGCACTCAAGGCAACGCAGCACTAACGGTGCCATCTCCATTCCTAGTTGAACTAGGATGTACATTGTGGAGCAGATAGAATACAATCAGTACTCCCGCCACAAGTAGCAGGACAAGCGGGAACTCTCCAAAAACGCTTCCCAACACGGAGTGTATGAAAGATGGTATAACTCCAAATACCGTCTGAAAGGTGCTAAACAAACCAGAACCGATACTTTTAAAAATGTGCACTATTCCTTACATGTCAGACATGTTAGAGATACGATGGACCAGCTCCCCAAAATGCATCGTGAAGTTAGTGTGGAGTAGTGTCTGTATCTCAGAAGAGGACCTTGCAATCTGGTGATCAAATGTCTCTTTGGCTGAAGTTCAGGCCACATCCTTCTGTGAAAGCATGGCTTTCAGTTGGCTCAGGGAGTCAAATTTTATGTTGGAAACATTTATCGAAGGCCATAGCACTGCCTCCCTAACTGTGCGGGCAGATGGAAACAGGACTTGTGTACAACAAGTGACAATGGAATTAACCGTCACTAGATAAGCGATGCCTGGTTCCATTCCGCAGCAACCTTGAGCATTCCGCATCAAATAGCTCCCATTGGAGAGCAGCCTGAACACAGGATGAATCACGGCAGCTGGGGAACCCTTCAGATAACAAGAAAAGTTCACCATTAAAGCACTGCACGCTCCATGGAGAGAAATGTCCTTGCAAACCAAGGAATCGCTCAAGCCGTCTTCCCAGTCGGAGCGACTAAGGAAAAGTTCTGTGTCCCCATTCCTACATCTAAATCTGAATGGTAATTCCCAATACTCATGCACATATCCTTCCCCTAGCACTTTGTATCTGCCTACCTGTTGGTATTGGAGACAATATTGGAAATGAAAGGTTGTGACCAGTAAGGTGATGTAACTATGGATTATCCAGTCAGTGGATGGTGTCTCAGCCACAGTGAAAGGTAACTGGTCTAATTTTTCAATGTGCAACATGGTGTATTTCTAATCTCTACGTGCGATTGTCATCTGTCTTTCCGTTAGATCCTATGATGATAACAGATTTGTACTGCTAATGTAATGCCATGGCACGTGGCCAGAACGTAATGATTGTAACGTCCGGCTCAATATAACTATTGACCATAATAGTGACTGTCCATGCTGTAATATAGACACATCTTGTTGTATTACGTCAATTACGGAAAACACTATGTTGCCCAGTGAATAAACTATGGATGATAAAGTGGTCATACCTAAATTAACCCTATCAATCTCACGCAATCTCTCAGCAGCTTCCTGTTGATAATCTTCCACAGTTCATTGTATATTCCGTACAAAAAGCACTATTAACGTGGGTTCCCGGGACCTAGTAGAAAAATCCCTGAGATCCATGTCATCAGAAAAAAGGGACAAGTGATGTTTCACCTGGGAGAGTGTTGAGGTCTTTAGACAATCTAGGCATAACTTCCCAAAACTATATGACGTCACCACCCCTGAGTGTTCCGTCTGTACATATCTTTGATCTGGCCTATTGATCCTAAACCCTTCGGTCCATCAGATAGATATCATCTACATAGGACAATGCCTCCTCATAAAAATTGTGAAGTAAATCTGTAAAACTGGCTGCAAACAACCTGGGGCTGTTCTTCTACCCCTGGGGTAATCGACAAAATTGACATTAAGAGCCTAGCACCAAGAATGCTGTCAAATAGCTGCTTCCAGGTGCTATATTTTGGCAGAAAAATCCATTTGAGATGTCTAGTGTTGTTTTGTATTTTTTACGCACAATGTTATTCATTAGTGCGGCACTGTGTGCATTCTGGACTGCAAATGTGCGTGTGGATGCGTTTAAATGTCTATAATCTAAGACTAAACTATATGAATTATTGGGTTTCATTACTGGAAAGAAGGGATTATTCATAGGTAGGCTTTCCTGTTTTCAGTTTCTATTTTTGGTACAGTCTGGTGTGGCTTTTTCAGTGTTTTCAAGTGATTTAAATACCTTAAAAAACTGTGGTTATCAGTGGTTACACATTTTCGTGCCATTAAAACAACAGAAACAGTGTTTTTCCGGTGTTTATGGAACGTTTTACTTTTATTATTTGCGTGCTTCCTGCACTGATGGTGCATGGTATATACACAGTGTACGTACAATGTATATGAGGTCCAAATACATTAGAAATCAAACTTATTGTTGTACACCTTACAATATTTCTTCAGTGAGTCTTTGGTCATGCACGCTCACTCTTTCCTTCCCATGTAAACTTGTATCTGTCAAATGGCCCTCTCAACATTGGCACTTGAGACTGGCAATGCCAAAACAGACACTACACAATTTTCTAACTCTGGCCACCAACATAGCTTTCCATGCCAGAACTGGTGCACCTGAAGATTGCAATTCTCTGGGACAGGTTCTGCAACATATGCGTTGAACTGGGCACATATGCCCTCAGAGTTATTGAAGCGGTCAAAAATGAAGTAGCACTTTTGAAACTCCAGAGAAAATACCCCTTTACGGAAGGGATCTAGAACTTGTGCAGAGTACCACAGTGAGGCTTCATTGACTTCAAATGCCATGGTTGGTGAAGGGACATTTCTATGCATCATTGCAAACCATTTCTGATACATTGTAAAATAAAAGTTCCTGAATAGCTCCTCAACATTCCTTTGCTTACTAAGTGGCAAGCAATCTAACATGGAACATGTTGCAGTGCCAAAGTCACTTAAAGTGTCGCCCAGCCTACTCTCAAGGAGATGTTCCACATCTACTCCAATTATGCTGAACACTTGGTAGACAAGGGTGTTTTCAGACTCTAGTTTTTTGTTATCTCCACTACAGCAGTCATGGATTCCTCTAAAAATCTAAGAATGCAGTAGAGTGTACTTTTTCACATCCCTATCAATATGCGTCCAAAAGCCTTCCATTTCTTGCATTTGGCATTATCGCTCACCAAAATTCTGTAAACGGTTGCAACATGGATAATATAGCATTCACAGCCTCTAGGACTGAGAACCACCAGCTAAGTGACACAGTTGGGATGACTCTTTCTTTGATGTCACACAAAGCACAAAATGAGAAATATTTACATTTTAGTTTCTGCGCATAACAAAATAGTGCACCAGAATGGACTAAAAAGTCAATAGCATTCTTCATTAACTCTGAAGATTGTAAAGATGCTTTCAGCATACCATCTAATAAGCCGCAAGGATCTCTTACAGGGAAGCACTTGAGCTCAGGTATCGATTTTAAAAGGTCATCACACAACTTTTTCGTATACATAGTGTCATGTACTTTAGGATAGTCCTCTCATGTATCCCCTATTTTACATACATTGTCCCATCCACACAACAATAACGATTCTAAACAGGTGACCTTTTACCTAGTAGCTTGCTCCTGTCTCTTAGACACCGGGCTCTCGGTATTCTATCATAATCCCTGTACCAAAGTACATAAACATGTCCTCAGGCATGGTATAATTATTCTGTACAAGGGTCACCACTTTTTTCATCCTTGGCCAACAGCCATCTGTGCATGATCGCATTTGTTTGGAAAAACATTCATGATTGTTTTCAAAACATTTATAGTTGTTTTCAAAACATATCGATTCTAGAAGAAACCCTGGAGTGACCACTTTAGTATAAAAGACCCTCACTCCCCCCTACAAATTAGAGGAGAATTCCTTCCAAGCTGACACGGGGTCCTGCATGCTGAATCTTGGACACGCAGTGGTCTGACATCCCGTGCGGGGTGTTATCCCCCAAGCAGAGACGGGGTCCTTCGTTCTCAACCATCAGGTGAGGGGGCTGGTTCTTCCCTTGGAGTTTTTTTAGCTACACACATACATACATATACATGCTACATATACAGATCAAGGCTAGGTACATTTTTTGATAAACACATTTTTATTGATTTCACAGAGAATACCAGCCAATCACCAAGATACCATGATAACAAAGGATTATTTGCCTGTATCTGGACAACCCACAAGCCAAAGACGTACAAATTCAAAAGGACAGATATTGGAGCAACCCCATCGAGATCAGACCAAACCCCCCAACCACTTCCCCCAGACCCTACGGTATTTCTTGGGGCAGCCACGTGCTATGTACATTGTCTTCTCCTGCGTGGCACACCAGTCCACCCCGGCCCGCCACTTCCTTACGGAGGGAGGTTCAGGACAGTTCCAGGCGAAAGCTATGTCTCTTTTGGCCACAACCATTGCCGTAGTATAAAACAGCTTTTCGTTCCTGGACCCGTCCAATCCGTCTGTGATGCCCAGGAGTGCATGTTTTGGATCGTGTGGGATCTCCCACCCCAACACCTCAGTGAGCTCCTCCTCAATGTCTTCCCAGAAGCGCGCCAAGCGTGGGCACGTCCATACCATGTGAAAGAAGTCGGCGGGCTCATGACCGCACCTATCACAGGAGGGGGTCGGTCGGAGCCCCGCGCAATGCAAGCGCGCCGGCGTCAAATAGGCCGTGTGCAGGAAATAGAGCTGTATCAAACGCAATCTAGCAGAAGCAGTAACTGTCCTGGGGGCCATAAGGGCATCGCGCCAGTCCTCCTCCTCCCAGGAACCCACCCATTCCTCCCATTGAGCCCTTAATCGGTCGAGTGATGTTGGAGTGTTATTAATGAGCGACCGGTAAATGCGGGAGATGCCCCCTCTCCCCAGGTCCCCCAGCATGATTTGTGCCTCGGGAGGACTATGGTCCGGGAGTCGTGTACCAGTCGCTAAGTGTACTTGAAGGGCGTGGCGAAGCTGCAAATATCTATAAAACTGTGAGTGATGCATTGAATGTCTAGCCTGGAGGTCCTGGAAGGAGCGCATGTGGTCACCCGCCCAAATGTCACCTAGCTGGGAAATGCCTATGAGGTCCCAGGACCGAAAGCCTTGTAGCCCGTTGACTTCTTTGAGCCAGGTACCCTGCCACAGGGGTGTGCACTGGGTCAGCTTGCGGGTCCACCCGGTGTGGCGCAGCGCGGCTCGCCAGGCCAGAAACACCGAACACGTCACTTCCGGCAGGCGAGACGAGACAGGCGCCCCGTACAACATCGACTGGAGGTTGGACAAGCCCAGTTCACTGAGTTCCAGTCTGTATGCCGGATCCGACCATCCTCCATTGAGCCAGTCGTGCAGGGGGAGCAGGCGTGTAGCTAGGTAATATAAGTATAGATGGGTCATCCCTAAGCCCCCGTCAAAAGAGGGGATCCGACAAACGCCCAGGGCCAGTCGGGATCTGCCCCTTCCCCAGAGGAATTTGGAAGCCAGGCTGTCAAGTTCTCGGAACCACGTTCTCGGAAAATTAACGGGGGTGTTTTGGAGCATATAAAGGAATCTGGGAAGAATCATCATTTTAAACAGAGCGACTCTTCCCATGGGATTCAGAGGTAGTGACTGCCACCTCGACAGGTCCGCCTTGACCCGCTTCACCAAGGGGGTGACATTAAGGGCCCAGCTGAGTTCAGGGAGTAAAGTCACCCATATCCCGAGGTATTTAAAAGATTGACGGCGGAGCGGTATGATGGACTGCCAATCAAAACACTCCCTGGACATGTGGAGGGGAACCAAGACCGACTACTCCGGTATTAAGCCGGAGGCCCGAAGCCTGTTCAAAGGACCGAAGGATCTGGAGACAGTGAGGGCCCGAACGAGCGGGGTCCGCCAAATAAATCAGGACATCATCCGCATAGAGGGCGATTTTATCTACTGCCGTATTGGGCCATTCCCAACCCTGCATCTGCCCGCTCGAACGTATCCGGGCCGTCGAGGGTTCCATCACCAGAGCGAAGAGTAGGGGAGAGAGGGGGCAGCCCTGTCTCGTTCCCCTGCGAATTGGAAAGGGTTCGGACAGAACTCCATTCACTAGGACCCGTGCCCTCGGTCGAGCGTACAGTAGTCGGATGAAACTACGGAAGCGGGGTCCAAGACCCATCTCCGCCAAGACGTCATCCAAGAACCCCCAGTCTACCGAGTCGAAGGCTTTCTCAAAGTCTACCAGGAGGAGTGAGAGGTAAGGGGAGAGCAGGTTACGGTAAGCCAAAGCTGCGTGGAGCCTCCGCAAACAATGACGGGTACCACACGCTGGCATGAACCCACATTGGTCCGGATGGACCAACGTACGTAGGTGGGGTTTAAGACGCTGGGCGAGTATTGTGGCATACAGCTTCAGCTCCGTGTAAATGAGGGAGATGGGACGACAGTCCGCGCACCGCGGCGAGGGTGGTTGGGATTTAGGAAGGACCACAATAGTGGCCATGTCAGTCTCAAAAGGGAAGGAACCTAAGGCTAGGTACATTTAGGCAAATTACTTAGGGCGCGCATTTTAGGAATATGCAAGTGCTACTGTTTTTATCTGAACTGCTTATGTTCATCTTATTAGCACTATGGTAGAAATGTATCTACTATTTACTATATTGGTACTAGCAATCTCTTTTGTATGCTTCTGTCTCCTGATTGTTGCAGCACACATGTTTTACACAAGGCTGTCGCTGGACCAATAAATACTTATTGAAACATCCTAATCGCCATCCTGTGTATTTTCTGAGAGAAAGCAAGCACGAGTGTCTGAGGAATCTGGGTTGTCATGTTCAGTGGTTGCCAGAGACAGCCTACACCACTGAAGAATACAGGGGGGTGGTAGTGGCACTGTAGAGCTAGCTGGTCTAACGGCTGACATATCCTGTGGGGGTGTCCGGAAGCGGTCGGGACACCAAGCCCTCAGTTTAGGTCATCCAAAACTTACAGGTCCTGGGGGACTCCTAGGAACTACACGACATGGCGCCGCCAACGTTGGTTTGGTTCTTATATTAACAGTGAAAATCTGAGTAGTTCAGTTGTGCTTTCTCAGAAAGCCCTACTCACACCTTTCAGAGATGTCTGAAAGTGGAAGGGAAAACCGCCTCAGCTGAGCAGATATACTCTGTGTATTGGCTGAAGGTTTAGCAAGTTTGCAAGGATAAACGGTTCCCCGCTGGGAACAGCAATACATATGGGCCTTAAGGGGTCCATCAGTACTTCAATGTCCAGTGGTGGAACCAATTCTGATCCGAGACATATATCCAGGATGCATTCTTGGCTGCAAAGCAGGCAGTGGAAGACAGGTTGAATACAGTCAAGACAGACTGGCCTGAACGACAAGAACCATTGCTCATTCAGTTCTTGAAGCCGATGTGTGCCGAAGCAGTGTATCACGCACTCAAGGCAATGCAGCACTAACAGTGCCATCTCCATTCCTAGTTGAACTAGGATGTACATTGTGGAGCAGATAGAATACAATCAGTACTCCCGCCACAAGTAGCAGGACAAGCAGGAACTATCCAAAAACGCTTCCCCACACGGAGTGTATGAAAGATGGTATAACTCCAAATACCGTCTGAACGGTGCTAAACAAACCAGAACCGATACATTTAAAAATGTGCACTATTCCTTACATATCAGACATGTTAAAGATACGATGGACCAGCTCCCCAAAATGCAGCGCGAAGTTAGTGTGGAGTAGTGTCTGTATCTCAGAAGAGGACCTTGCAATCTGGTGGTCAAATGTCTCTTTGGCTGAAGTTCAGGCCACATCCTTCTGTAAAAGCATGGCTTTCAGTTGGCTCAGGGAGTCAAATTTTATGTTGGAAACATTTATCGAAGGCCATAGCACTGCCTCCCTAACTGTGTGGGCAGATGGAAACAGTACTTGTGTACAACAAGTGACAATGGAATTAACCGTCACTAGATAAGCGATGCCTGATTCCATTCCGCAGCAACCTTGATCATTCCGCATCAAATAGGTCCCATTGGAGATCAGCCTGAACACAGGATGAATCACGGCAGCTAGGGAACCCTTCAGATAACAAGAAAAGTTCACCATTAAAGCACTGCACGCTCCATGGAAAGAAATGTCCTTGCATACCAAGGAACCGCTCAAGGCGTCTTCCCAGTCGGAGCCACTAAGGAAAACGTCTGTGTCCCCATTTCTACATCTAAATCTGAATGGTTGTTTCCCAATACTCGTGCACATATCCTTCCCCTAGGACTTCGTATCTGCCTACCTGTTGGTATTGGAGACAATATTGGAAATGAAAGGTTGTGACCAGTAAGGTGATGTAACTATGGATTATCCAGTCAGTGGATGGTGTCTCAGCCACAGTGAAAGGTAACTGGTCTAATTTATCAATGTGCAACATGGTGTATTTCGAATCTCTACGCGCGATTGTCATCTGTCTTTCTGTTACATCCCATGCTGATAACAGATTTGTACTGTTAATGTAATGCCATGGTACGTGGCCAGAACGTAATGATTGTAACGTCAGGCTCAATATTACTATTGACCATAATAGTGACTGTCCATGTTGTAATATAGACACATCTTGTTGTATTATGTCAATTACGGAAAACACTATGTTGGCCAGTGAATAAACTATGGATGATAAAGTGGTCATACCTAAATTAACCCTATCAATCTCACGCAATCTCTCAGCAGCTTCCTGTTGATAATCTTCCACAGTTCATTGTATATTCCGTAGAAAAAGCACTATTAACGTGGGTTCCAGGGACCTAGTAGAAAAATCCCTGAGATCCATGTCATCAGAAAAAAAGGGACAAGTGGTGTTTCACCTGGGAGAGTGTTGAGGTCTTAGGCAATCTACGCATAACTTCCCAACACTATATGACGTCACCACCCCTGAGTGTTCTGTTTGTACATATCTTTGATCTGGCCTATTGATCCTAAACCCTTCGGTCCATCAGATAGATATCATCAACATAGGACAATGCCTCCTCATAAAAATTGTGGAGTAACTCTGTAAACCTGGCTGCAAACAACTGGGGCTGTTCTTATACCCCTGGGGTAATCGACAAAATTGACAGTAAGAGCCTAGCACCGAGAATGCTATCAAATAGCTGCTTCCAGGTGCTATATTTTGGCAGAAAAATCCATTTGAGATGTCTAATGTTATTCATTAGTGCGGCACTGTGTGCATTCTGTACTGCAAATGTGCGTGTGGATGCGTTTAAATGTCTATAATCTAAGACTAAACTATATGAATTATTGGGTTTCATTACTGGAAAGAAGGGATTATTCATAAGTAGGCTTTCCTGTTTTCAGTTTCATTTTTTGGTACAGTCTGGTGTGGCTTTTTCAGTGTTTTTGAGTGATTTAAATACCTTACAAAACTGTGGTTATCAGTGGTTACACATTTTCGCGCCATTAAAACAACAGAAACAGTGTTTTTCCGGTGTTTATGGAATGTTTTGCTTTTAATATTGCTTAGTTTCTGCACTGATAGTGCATGGTATATACACAGTGTACGTACAATGTATATGAGGTCTAAATACATTAGAAATCAAACTTATTGTTGTACACCTTACAATATTTCTTCAGTGAGTCTTTGGTCATGGGCGCTCACTCTTTCCTTCCCATGTAAACTTTTATCTGTCAAATGGCCCTCTCAACATTGGCACTTGAGACTGGCAATGCCAAAACAGACACTACACAATTTGCTAACTCTGGCCACCAACATAGCTTTCCATGCCAGTACTGGTGCACCTGAAGATTGCGATTCTCTGGGACAGGTTCTGCAACATATGCGTTGAACTGGGCACATATGCCCTCAGAGTTATTGAAGCGGTCAAAAATGAAGTAGCACTTTTGAAACTCCGGAGAAAATTCCCCTTTACGGAAGGGATCTAGAACTTGTGCAGAGTACTACAGTGAGGCTTCATTGACTTCAAATGCCATGGTTGGTGAAGGGACATTTCTATGCATCATTGCAAACCATTTCTAATACATTGTAAAATAAAAGTTCCTGAATAGCTCCTCAACATTCCTTTGCTTACTAAGTGGCAAGCAATCTAACATGGACTATGTTGCAGTGCCAAAGTCACTTAAAGTGTCGCCCAGCCTACTCTCAAGGAGATGTTTCACATCTACTCCAATTATGCTGAACACTTGGTAGACAAGGGTGTTTTCAGAATAGTTTTTTTTATCTCCACTACAGCAGTCAGTAGAGTTTTTCACATCCCTATCAATATGCGTCCAAAAAGCCTCCCATTTCTTGCATTTGGCATTATCACTCAGCAAAAATGCTGTAAAAGTTGCAACATGGATAATATAGCATTTACAGCCTCTAGGACTGAGAACCACCAGCTAAGTTACACAGTTGGGATGACTCTTTCTTTGATGTCACACAAAGCACAAAATGAGAAATATTTACATTTTAGTTTCTACGCATAACAAAACAGTGCACCAGAATGGACTGAAACGTCAATAGCATTCTTCATTAACTCTGAAGATTGTAAAGATGCTTTCAGCATACCATCTAATAAGTGGCAAGAATCTCTTACAGGGAAGCACTTGAGCTCAGGTATCGATTTTAACAGGTCATCACACAACTTTTTCGTATACATAGTGTCATGTATTTTAGGATAGTCCTGTCATGTATCCCCTATTTTACATACATTGTCCCATCCACACAACAATAACGATTCTAAACAGGTGACCTTTTACCTAGTAGCTTGCTCCTGTCTCTTCGACACCGGGCTCTCGGTATTCTATCATAATCCCTGTACCGAAGTACATAAACCTGTCCTCAGGCACAGTATAATTATTCTGTTCAAGGGTCACCACTTTTTTTCATCCTTGGCCAACAGCCTGCTGTGCATGATCGCATTTGTTTGGAAAAACATTCATGATTGTTTTCAAAACATTTATGGTTGTTTTCAAAACATATCGATTCTAGAAGAAACCCTGGAGTGACCACTTTAGTATAAAAGACCCTCACTCCCCCCTACAAATTAGAGGAGAATTCCTTCCAAGCTGACACGGGGTCCTGCATGCTGAATCTTCGACACGCAGTGGTCTGACATCCCGTGGGGGGTGTCATCCCCCAAGCAGAGACGGGGTCCTTCGTTCTCAACCATCAGGTGAGGGGGCTGGTTCTTCCCTAGGAGTTTTTTGGCTACACACATATATACATATACATGCTACATATACAGATCAAGGCTAGGTACATTTAGGCAAGTTACTTAGGGCGTGCATTTTAGGAATATGCAAGTGCTACTGTTTTTATCTGAACTGCTTATGTTCATCTTATTAGCACTATGGTAGAAATGTATCTACTATTTACTATATTGGTACTAGCAATCTCTTTTGTATGCTTCTGTCTCCTGATTGTCGCAGCACACAAGTTTTACACAAGGCTGTCGCTGGACCAATAAATACTTATTGAAACATCCTAATTGCCATCCTGTGTATTTTCTGAGAGAAAGCAAGCACGAGTGTGCGAGCGAAACGTTCTGTACTGTTTTCCATGGTCCCTGAGGAATCTGGGTTGTCATGTTCAGTGGTTGCCAGAGACAGCCTACACCACTGAAGAATACAGGGGGGTGGTAGTGGCACTGTAGAGCTAGCTGGTCTTACGGCTGACATATCCTGTGGGGATGTCCGGGACACCAAGCCCTCAGTTTAGGTCATCCAAAATGCACAGGTCCTGGGGGACTCCTAGGAACTACACGACATGGCGCCGCCAACGTTGGTTTGGTTCTTATATTAACAGTGAAAATCTGAGTAGTTCAGTCGTGCTTTCTCAGAAAGCCCTACTCACACCTTTCAGAGACGTCTGAAAGTGGAAGGGAAAACCGCCTCAGCTGAGCAGATATACTCTGTGTATTGGCTGAAGGTTTAGCAAGCTTGCAAGGATAAACGGTTCCCCGCTGGGAACAGCAATACGTATGGGCCTTAAGGGGTCCATCAGTACTTCAATGTCCAGTGGTGCAACCAATTCTGATCCGAGACATATATCCAGGATGCATTCTTGGCTGCAATCAAGACAGACTGGCACACAAGTTTTACACAAGGCTGTCACTGGACCAATAAATACTTACTGAACCGTCCTAATCACCATCCTGTGTATTTTCTGAGAGAGATAGCAAGCACGAGTGTCTGATCGAAACGTACTGTACTGTTTTCCACGATCCCTTAGGAATCTGAGTTGTCATGTTCGGTGGTTGCCAGAGACTACCTACACCACGGTAGAATACAAGGGGGTGGTAGTGGCACTGTAGAGCTAGCTGGTCTAACGGCTGACATATCCTGTGGGGGTGTCCAGAAGAGTTGGGACACCAAGCCCTCAGTTTAGGTCATCCAAAACGCGCAGGTCCTGGGGGACTCCTAGGAACTACACAACAATAGCTGACTCACTGCAAATATAAACAATATCACTCCAATATTTGTTGAACTTGGTAAGAACTTTTTGCAGCAGCATTCCAAGTGACACTGCGTTCCATGTTTTCCAAAAGTCTGGTGTCAAGTTGTCATCACTTTCCCAGATGTTTGGTGACAGCACTCTTTTTACATATACCTGTCACTACACCGCATATTGAATGTTTAAAGCATGGGGTGTTTGGCAGTTCACCTACTATTAATACTGACTCACTAGACAAGGGAAAAAATGGTTCTGTCGGGGTATCAATTACTTCGGACAAGTAGCAACAGCTTACTTATAACCAATATGAACGATTTACAAAGAAAACCAATAAAGATATAACACACACCAAAATTTTTGAATCAATAATATATTAAGAAAAATCAAATAATAAAGGCTGCTCGTAATTTACAATTTCAATTGCAATGTGAAGAAGGTGACTGTGGTGAAACAGTGACATGTGGTGAATGGTGATGAATACAGTCCACTATATACAGAAACAATTGTGCAAAAAATTAGGGAGGGGGAGGGAGAAAGATTTCATAAATGTCCTTATTCTTAGCACATATGCTTAATGATCCAATGACGAATGGGACTGTGATCAAAAGCGTTGTGTAGACATATATAATACTACGCCGACGTTTCAACCCTGTGTATCGCGCAAGAAGTGAAAGTGCGTCCAAGCGGGTCTTCCTCAGGGCAGGAGGGGGGAGAGATGGCAGCCTAAGGATTGATTTAAAAGACAGCGTCAGGTGTGTGTTATAGAACAGAAGTGCGAGTTCATTGTGTGGCTTTTAAGGCATGTATCTTACCCAAAAGCAGATTCGTGGGCCTGCAAATACTAATAACTTGGTCAGGTATAGGTAGGAAAATTCATAAGGATCTCCACCAGCCGGTTTGGAGCCTATTGGAAAAACTGAATCAGTGACTGAAAATAGTACTATTGTTGATTATACACCACGAGTTTAAGAGGGCTGTGACATACCTCAAAGATAAATTGTATTTAACTTCCACCCATCGGTTGGAATCGTATTTGTGCCAGTCCGATGTTTTTCTAAAGTAAATAATGAGCAGTGCATAAGTAATGATTTTAAAATAACACGAGAGCGCAAAGTGCACTTCGTCCCAAGGTCCCTAATTAGTTCTCACCGTGATCTGAAATACAAGCCTCCTTCTGTCCGTGATTTATTTCGGAAATGAAGGGCTGAAGGAGCTGAGGTTATAAATAGCCTCTCTAGCGTGTGATGGACGTGCACGTTAGCTCGTGCCTCATTTGGATGAGCACGCATGGTGGAGCAGCTCGGTTGTCCTGTCAAGGAACCGGCCTGCTCATCGTAAGGATGTGATCAATTACCCAGCCTGTTGAGAAGCAAGAGCTCAGGTGTGCGCATGGGTAATGAACTGAGGCTCATTTGGCTAATGTTTGTGTTCTCCTAAATACAGTTTGATGGCATTATATGGACACAATGACGTGGTTTTAGGGAATAACACAAAAAAACGATATGCACTGATTACAACATGTAATTACTTTTGGAAATTAGAAATAACATAATGTGAATGACATACAATTTGTATAGCGAATAAAGCTATTTTACACTCTTTTGGCATTATTGTTAATGCAGCGTTATGTTAAATAAAAGAGCAGTCTGTGGCAGTGAAAATCAGAACCAATATTGTGTTCTCCTAAATACAGTTTGGATGGCATTACATGGACACAATGACGTGGGTTTAGAGAATAGCACAAGAACGATATTCACTGATTACAACATGTAAATACTTTTGAAAATTAGAAATAGCATAATGTAGATGACATTTTGTATAACGAATAAAGCTATTTTACACTATTTTGGCATTTTTGCTAGCGCAGCGTTATGTTAAATAAAAAGAGCAGTCTGTGGCAGTGAAAATCAAAACCACAACTGTGCAGATCAAGTTATTACTTGATTTAGGGAATAACACAAAAAAGAATATGCACTGATTACAACATGTAAATACTTTTGGAAATTAGAAATAGCACAATGTGGAATGACATGAATCTAACACGTATGCAAGTGAGATGATTTAAAACGAGTAAAAGCTTCTTCAAATATGACGTATTATAAATTGGAGAATGTCAAAATGCACTTATTGACACTTTTTGCACGTGGAATTTATACGGCGATTTTTGCTATTTTCCACTTTTATTCCAATTGCTGATACGGCATCATGTAAAATGAAGTTACAGATTAGATCATGAATAGTCTGTAGCAATGAAGATCAGGACCAACTATTATGTAAGACCAGTTGACATGTATAGGCATAGGTTCAAATTATGCTTGGTATATTGGAAGTACATGACAAAGTAGTGCATAATGGGGCTGGTATTTACTGTACAGTGAGATCTAAAGCCTAACCATTTGTCTGTAAGTTTCCTCAAACTCATTTAACCCTGTATTCACGGAGTCTAAAGTGTGAATCCATCTGCATTCATTTAGGTTTAGTTGTGAGACCATACTGCCTCCTCTGGGGTGCAGAGTGATTCTCTCCAGAACCCACCACTGTAGGTCATACGCAGTGTGATTATTCTGGGAGAAGTGCTCAACCAAGGGAGCTCCTTGGACCTTGCAGCGGATCCTACTGCGGTGTTGCAAAACTCTGGCCTTGACCTTTTGGGTGGTTTGGCCAACGTAGATCTGATTACACGGGCATCGTATGGCGTAGATAACGTTATTACTATTGCAATTGCTGAATTGTCTCAGATGGTAAGTTTTTCCCATATGCTGAAATGATGAGCCAATCATTGCAAAATCACACGCTTTGCAATTACAGCATTTAAAGTGACCAATCAATGGCGGTAGATTAAGTTGCTGCCTGATGTCCGGTGGTTTCTCAATCTCTAGGTATGAGCTGACAACAAAGTCTTTGATATTTTTGCTCTTTTAAAGGCAAAAAGAGGTTTTTCTTGGATTCCAATTTCAGTACCTACCAAGTTCCAATATTTCAGTAGTACCTTCTTGATTTCGTGGCTTTGTGTATTGAATGTAGTCACGCAAACCAACTTCTCAGTGTCTTCCACTGGTGGTTGTGCCTCCAGAAGGGTTTCCCTTGGGCGGTACCAAGCCCTTTTCCTTGATCTATTAAGTAGGCCTTTGGGGTAACCACGGTCTCTTAGTTTTTGATCAGAACATCCGTCTCCCTGTAAAAGTCACTTCTCCTCGAGCAATTTCGTCTTAGTCTTAAAAATTGTCCGTAGGGTAAATTGTCTCTAAGACTTCTCGGATGGTGTGAGTCATACTTAAGAGTGGTGTTGCGTTCTGTTGGTTTCCTGTATAAAGTAGTGATGAGCCTCCCGTCTTCATTCAGCAGTGTGATGTCCAAAAAATCGATAGTTTCCTTGTTGTAGGACATGGTGAATTGGATGTCGAGGGTCCGTGCATTCAACCATGTTTTGAATTCAACTAGTCTCTGTTCTGTGCCTGTCCACACCATCAGTACGTCGTCAATGTACCGCTTCCATACAGATATATTGTTCAGAAAGGGATTTGTAGGATCATATAGGTAGGTGTCCTCGTAGTCATCCATGTAGAGAATAGCTAGACTGGGGGAAAATCCAGCCCCCATAGCTACACCCTTACATTGTAAGTAATAGGTGTTTTGAAAAACAAAATAATTCTTTTTCATTGCTATTTTCAGTAACTCAACCAGAAATTCGGTTGGGATCCACACTGGTGCAGGCCGTTTCTCTAGTGTCCTCCGTATTACATCGATGGCGTGCTCCTGGGGAATACTTGTGTACAAGGAGGAGACATCTAGTGTGGCTAGAAATTGTGTCTGCTTATCAAATGGTTGGTTTTCCATCAGTTGTATAGTGTGCATTGTGTCTCTTAGGTAGGATCGTGTCTCTACCACAAACGGCTGTAGAAAGCTGTCCAGAAATTGATTCAGGGGCTCCAGGATTGAGCCACACCCTGATACTATCGGGCGGCCTGGTGGTTTTCGTAGGTCTTTATGTATTTTCGGTAGTGTGTATATAGTAGGTATCCTTGGTTCAGTTTTATTCAAAAAGTTGTATTCATGTTGTGACAGAAAACCTTCTGTCAGGCCTTGACGTGTGAGAGACTGAATGAGTGCTGAGATGTCCTCAGTTGGATTCTTTCTTATCCGTTGATAGCTATCCGTGCAACTCAATTGTTTATGAAATCTTTCTCCCTCCCCCTCCCTAATTTTTTGCACAATTGTTTCTGTATATAGTGGACTGTATTCATCACCATTCACCACATGTCACTGTTTCACCACAGTCACCTTCTTCACATTGCAATTGAAATTGTAAATTGCGACAGCCTTTATTATTTGATTTTTCTTAATATATTATTGATTCAAACATTTTGGTGTGTGTTATATCTTTATTGGTTTTCTTTGTAAATCGTTCATATTGGTTATAAGTAAGCTGTTGCTACTTGTCCGAAGTAATTGATACCCCGACAGAACCATTTTTTCCTTTATAATACGTATACCCAGGTTCTGAGGGACACCGGGTTGCCCCATTACGTTTACCACCATCACTAGACAAGGGGCTGCTTTATCAAGGGTTTTTACCCATTCTCTGTGGGTAAATGTGATGGTACATATTGGGAAATATTCTTATGAAACCAGCCATTTTAACTATCAGTGAAAGAATCAGACATAGCCAACATATGAAATATGATTTTGATATTTCCTGATTCTCTACAGTTTACAAAATAATTAAACAAGACCTAAAACATGCTTCTAACCCCTGCATCTTAAGACCAAAGACCACAAAACTGAAAAAAGCAAAAGGAAGAAGAAACAGTATTTTAGTGACATCCCAAAACAACAAAACTCAAGTAGAATAAAGTTAACCCAGTCTTTCTTACTGCCACCTTGTATAATAAAGTTACATTGTATTGGCCCCTTCAGGAAAAAATAAAAATTACTCTGTCACTTCCCTTTTCGGTTCTTTGAATGTCATTTAGTTTGTGGCTGTGCAGGTGTTATTTAAGTGTTTATATGTTTACACAGGTGATGGCTATTTCCCTTTCAGTGGGGTTTTATCAGTTATTATAGGTTTAAACCTAAAACAGGACAGCCTATTCATAGGTGAGGTGCAATTCTCTATCACACCCTGGTATTCAAGTTGATCTAGGATCTCCCTGACTTGTTTCTTTGCCTCATCTTTAATCAGGTATTGTCTCTGAGGTTGAGGAATTGATTTTAATGGGATTTCATGATGAGGTGACTCATCATCCCACCCAACATGGTTGGGGTAAAGTGCAGGAGCTAACACTAACACCCACTCCTGCGCGCATGAATTTTTAACTGATTCTGGTAAGAGGTTGGGTAAAATGGCTTCTTCTCCCATTGGGCAATCCATTTCGAAATCAGGTGGCCATTCTTTTTCGGCCAAAAGAATGTCGTAACCATAGGTCAGGTTCTGCCAAAAGAGACCCTTCACTTTCCTGGGTATGTTCCCCTCCATTTGGAGCGTTATTTTGTATAAACGATGTGCGAGACCTACCCTAGTATCAGGTGTTTCCACCGTGATATGTTCACCCAGTGCTACTACACCCAGAAAGACTGTTAGGTTTTGGCGAGCTATGGTGATTTCGGCTGCACTGTCCAGCATCGTCACTGCCCATTCCCCGTTCAGAAGCAAAGTCCTCAGTAGCCTGGGCATTTTTAATTTTAATCCGGGCTACCTTTTTCTTTTTAAATTGCGGTTTTGAAGTCTTTTGCTTTCTTCCTGTTTAATGATGTAATCTGAAGTGCAATGTGTGTCCCATTTCGGCTTGACTCACTCTTCCGATCTGTACTCTGACCGTCCGTCTCTCTCCAAATGCTTTTCGTATGTTTCCTGAAAGGAACGAGATGAACATGTATCTGTATCCTGCTACCTATCAAGCTTTCTAATATTGTCACTGTTTTGCAAATTATATCTCCAGTCAGTGTGTTCCTGTTGAGGAGACCCACCCTGTGACTGTGTTTTGTTATGTATATTTTTTTGTTTATTATCCCATTTCTTCTTTGAAGAATCGGGTGCTTGCTTAGAGTTATCTCTTTCAGAGCAACTCTTTACTATTGGTTTCCCGGGTTTGGCTCCCAGATTATCTCTGCTTAGAGAGGCTTATGTATCTTCGATAATCTTAGGTAATTCACGCTCCTGCTGTGCGGGAGTGAATTCCCTCAGGCGTTGGCGTATAGCCACCGCTGCTGTCTCCCCTTTTATGTTACTCAACATAATGGTAGATACCTGGGCAAAATTGTCCATCAGTTTCATTCCCAGATCTAAGGCAGACTATGCCCCGTACTCATTCTGATTCTGTTTCAGTACATCTGGTATGACTGCTATTGAAGGGGTCCCGTGTGTTCTGGTGTATACAGCAGCGAAGACTGACCCCAAGTGGCGCAATCTTTTAACTGGGGAGCCATCCCCATCGGCAAGCAAATTGTCAGTATTCTGTGTTTATCCTGTGGGTCCGTATGGGGAAAGACTGCTTCAAGCTGTGCTGTTTTTTGTGCTATCCAGAACAGTATATGTTCCCGGCTGGTGGGAACCTTTCCCATAATCGCATTTAGTGTTTGGGGGATAATACCTATGGTAGCCATGTGTGGTTGTGAAGCCTGAGCAGCCCCCACAGATTGGACTGTCAGTGTTCTCATTACATATTGTGTTACATTCCTGTATATTTTTACTAAATCTCTGTAAAGCTTGCGCATTCCTGCAGGTGTTAGGGCAGCAACGTCTGGATGCGGTGTGTATGATGCTAAGACTGGCCAAGTTGCTCCTTGTCTACTGAGCGGACAGAGTCTCACATATTCTGTTGTATGGGGTAGGGCGCCTTTAAACCAATTAATGTGCTCTTGGTATGTTAATGGGACTTCTAAATCCACGTATGGAAAATACTCATCAGGTGGTTCATCTTCAATGTATTCATGAAATAACCTTGTGTGTGCATCTACAGGTGGGAATTTAACCCAAGAATAGAATACCTCTGCTCTGAATGCTTTGTGTGTCTCAACCACGAAGGTCACATCTCCACCCATTGCCGGGAGGCCATGTTGTAATAATTTCATGGTAACTGCCTGTCTGCAATTTTCTGAAATATTTAATCCATCTATCTGTTCTGCTATATTTTCATCCTGTTCGGTCATTGTTAGAGCAGTAGTACTTAGACTATTTGTTATAGAGGTATGGTGTGCACAGTGTGGGAACTTATAATCCTCCAAGCTTGATTAACCTACAGCCAATACATAGGGTATGCCTACTCAGCTGAGGCAGATTCGTTTCCCTTCCCACTACAGACGTCTCCAGTTAAAAGGTGAGTAGGGGTCTTCTGAGAAAGCTCGACTGTACTACTCAGCTTTGACCATTAAATAAGAGCCTAACCAACGTTGGTGGTGCCATGTCGTGTAGTTCCTACCAATCCGTTGAATCTGCGCATTGTTCGGACAACATAAACTAAGGGCTTGGTGTTAAGACCGATTCCAGACACCCCCGCAGAATATGTTGGCCTATAGACCAGCTAGCTCACAGTGCCACAGTAAGCCCCCCTAACCTACCAGGGAGCGAATGGTTTCTGACAACCACTGAACATGACAACCCTGATTCCTCAAAAATCGTGGAAACAGTACAGAACCTTTCACTCAGTCACTCGTGCTCACTTATTCTCAGAGAAATATATAGAGAATACACAGTGGGACGTTTTCAATCATATTTGTTGAACCAACGTTATTCTTGCATAAAATACGTGTGCTGCAATGATAAAAAGTGATTACAAGCACAAAGAGCGTAAATAGTAGATATAGTTCTACCATGGTGCTAAACAACTGTATATATGCAGGCATACAAACAAGACAGTAATCTAGCGTACTCCTACTATGCAAACCCTACTCTAAGTGGACCTAGAGTGTGTGTAGGTGTAGAGCCAAGAATCCCCCCAAGGGCCGATCCAACCAAATTACCTGATTGGATAGAGTGAAGGACCCCGTCTTGGTCACGAACTGGACACCCCTCACAAGATGTCAGACCGCTGCGTGGTGATTTCTTAGCATGCAAGGACCTTTGGTATCAGCGGAAGTACCTCCTCCACTAAACTATTGGGATGCTCATCTTTTATAATAGAAAGCAGCCTTGCGATGTACGCATTAATTAGTGAAGTTGTGGATATGTAGATAGCCCTGTCGCACTGTGGATGAAGATAGTGATAACATTTGTACATAGTAAGGAACAAGACCTTGTACATGATGTTTAAGGCATTGTGATAATGTTGTGCGAAGCTAGATGTAAAACAAGTTTAGTTTCAGAGAAACTAATCTAACATTGTCTTGCGTGCAAATGTATGCAAAAGGTTACAGCTTGGAAATTATATTTTTGAGGACAATGTATGAAATGAGCTGCTTCACTACCTGGGCCTAACACGGGAATATAACAGGGGTGAGGGAGGTCGCCGCTAAGGGCTATACAGATTGCATACTGAATGTGTGCAATATTTGTAGAGTCGCAGTGAGACTTGTCTATGCAACTTGAAAACTGTGCCGACTACACGCCATACTCTATTTCAAAGTAAAATAATGCTGCCAAGCGTGGAAACTGAAATGTTTACTTTTCCTTTTGCTTTGTTGATCCTAGATTTTTAATTAAAAATATATATGTGGTGCTTACTAAGACATTGCCCTAAACTGAAAAAGGTCTGGGAGAAGGTTCTGGCAGGTGTTGACACCATCTTTAACACCGCACTCTCCAGATTTCCAGCATACATACTCCTAGGCCTACCAATTAAGCAGACATACCCCTTACAGTCTCCTAGGGTGAAAACAATCTCACTTTCCTCATGTGCAGCAGTGCAAACCGTGACAAGCCTGTGGGAGACAAACAAAGTACCAGAGCACCGGAGCTGGCTATAACATATGTGGGAATTATTGGGCATCGAAAAGGTTTAAGTGGCACTGGACCTAAGGGAGGATCATGCTGAAGGTCTGTGGGCGGCATGAATACCCTTCTTAGCAAAAGAATTTAAAAGCCCGAAATTTCTCAGAGTACCTGGGATAACCAACCAACATGTTACAGAAAGAGACAAAGGACAGGAGGACATATATAGTGAGAGGTAAGACACTGGCCCTCAAAACAAAGACCAATGAAACATACTCTGAGATCCACCAAGGTTAAACAGAGAAACTGCAGGTATTAATTATGGGTGACTGGGAGGGAGAGAAGAGTATGTTTAAATTGTGAGTATGTCCCTGAAGTTGTCCACTCATCCAGACAGCCAATGTAGGTGGGCATATGCGTTATGAGACAGAAAAACCCATACAAATATAACTGAACCACAAAATCAGGCCTGGTATTCCTGCACCAGGAAAATTGAGTGCAGGAACACAGGGTCAGGTGTGATTGGGCAGAGTGTCATCCCACCTGCAGATAGCACTCTGCCTACTATCTATATGGGCCAAAAGTTTGAAGTCTGTTAAATGGAAGTAGGAGTTGCTGGGCTATTTTAAATATGTGCTATGAGAGAGGAGAACTTCCAGCCAAATGAAACTGAGTGACAATATTTAGTGAAGGAAGAAAATTGAAGACTGGACTACCAGTCAACCAGTATTGTGGGAAAACCTGGTCTTAAACTGGTGCAATGAGGAGAAATGTTTCATTTCTCCTCGTTTTTGCTGTTTCTATGTGTGCTGTGTTGTGCAGCACACATAGAAACAGCAAAGGTAATTGATTGTTTATGTGCAGGAAGATGTCTCTTCCTGCACATAAACAATCAATTAAAAAAAATTACGTTTAGTAACTTCTATGTGTGCTGCATTAGGCAGCACACATAGAAGTTACAAAAAGCCATTTAAAGATTGTTTAAACAATCTTCCCCTACAATGCAGGCACCCTTGCACTATGGTGCAAGGGTTTCTGCTTTGGCGCTAGGCAGCTAAAATTAGCGCCAGGGCATGGGGAAATGCAGGGCTGCACCGTATCCTTGTAAATACGGTGCAGCCGTGCGTTTTGGAAGTGGCGGAGTGCGGCGTTGACCAAAGGAGGCTAACCTGCGCTCCTCCACTTCCTAGTAAATATGCCCCATAATGTTTAACACCACACTCTCCAGATTCCCAACATACACACTCCTAGGCCTACCAAATAAGCAGACATACCTCTTACAATCAATCAATCAATCAATCAATCAGCATTTAAAGAGCGCTGCAATGTAATCTGTGGGGGTATCTGGGTGTTGGGGTACAAGGTATCTGTCGTGCCAGACTTCCAGGCAAAATGTCTTGAGGAAACAACCAAAAGAGGGGAGAAACAAGCAGAAAATGGCAAAACAGAGGGCATATAAAAGAGCGAGCAGAAAAGGCAAAACTGAAGGCAGAAAAAGAGCCGAAAAGGCAAAACAAAGCAGAAGAGGGCAAAACAGAGGGCAGAAAAACGGGCAGAAAAGGCCAAAAAGAGGGCAGAAAAAGAAGCTGAAAGGGTAAAATAGAGGACAGAAAAATGAGCTGAACAGGCAAAACGGAGCAGAAGAAGGCAAAACCTCAACCAGTTTCCTCCAATTTCCCTGGAAAATTCGCTAGAAATAATGAAAACCCTTCAGTCAGGCTCGCCCTCGGATCCATGTCCAGCCAAAGTACTGTCTTCTATAGCTGAGATTATAAATCCAGCAGTCAATCGGATTCTGAACACCTCACTACAAAAGGGGCAGGTGCCAGACACCTGAAAAATTTCTAAAATTCTTCCTCTACTAAAGAAGCCCTCGGCTGACCCTTTGGTGGCCCCTAATTATAGGCCGATATCACTTCTTCCCTTCTTTTCCAAAGCTTTGGAAAAATATGTGAACCGAGGTACCATTGAATATGTGGAAACCAACCATATACTCCATCAGAGTCAGTCGGGTTTTAGAGCAAATTTTAGCACAGAAACAGCCCTATTGGAAGTCTCCAAAGCTATTAAAGAGACACTAGATAAAGGGGGAAAAGCGGTGTTGATACTGTTGGACCTCTCCACGGCCTTTGATACCGTGCCCCACGACCGGCTATTACAGAGGCTCCAGGAGTGCGGAGTTGGTGGCACGGTATTTAAGTGGTTCTCTTCCTTTTTAAGTGACCGACAGCAAACAATTTGGTCCCCTCCCTTTGCGGCTCCCATCCCCCCCATGAAGGTAGGTGTCCCTCAGGGATCCATCCTGAGCCCCACACTTTTTAATGTGTATTTGGCTCCCCTTGCTCTGCTTGCCAAGGCTCACGACGCTAAAATAGTATCATACGCAGATGATCTGCAACTGCTGTTCACCTGTGACAAAGACGCCGACTATAGAGGGAGCGAGATTAACATCTGCCTGTCTGAGGTGTTCTCCTGGTTAAGGCAGAATCAACTGAAGTGCAACCCGGAGAAATATGAGATCATTTTCTTCGGGCCCTCACCGTGCGAAGCATGGCCCCAGTGGTGGCCTCAGGATATGTCCCCGCATGCAGCCCCAGTAAGCACTGTGAAGAATTTAGGAGTCAAGCTAGATGCTAACTTATCTATGAAGGCTCAGATCCAAACAGTCGCCGGTACCTGCTTTGGCCTGTTAAAAATGCTAAAAAACTTCCTTCCTCTGCTTCCAGTCAAGTACAGGAAGATTGTGGTCCAAGCCCTGATTGTATCAAGGCTGGACTATGTCAATGTTTTGTATCTGGGCCTCCCGGATTATTTATTAAACCGCCTGCAGGTGGTGCAGAATGCGGCGGTCAGAGCAATTCTCATGGTAGGTCCCAGAGAGCGCATGTCTATCCATCTGAAGTCCCTGCACTGGTTGCCGATCCGGAAGAGGATTCAGTTTAAAGCTCTAGCTCTGGCTTTCAGGGCCCTACATGATACTGGATCCGTCTACATCAGGAAAAGGATTCCGCACTACGTGCCGCAGAGAGCCCTGAGATCTTCATCACAGCTTCTGTTGATGACCCCAAAGTTTTCCCGCTGCCGTTTGGGCCGTCGTTCCTTTCAAGTCCTGGCCGCGCGGTTATGGAATTGTCTTCCATTATCCCTCAGGCAGGTGCGAGATCTTCTTACCTTCAGGAAGCAGTTGAAAACCTGGCTTTTCCTGCAATAGCTTGGTCTGCTGCCCTTCATCTTGTAAGAGTGTTGACGCCTGTCTCGTGGTCTTGTAGCGCTGGGACACTCTGTGGAGTAACCATGCGCTCTATAAGCACCTATTTATATTACATTACATTACAAAATAGAGGGCAAAAAAACGAGAAGAAAAGGCAAAACAGCGGGCAGAAAAATGAGCACAAAGGTAAAACAAAGTGCAGAAAAACAAGCAGAAAAAGGCAAAAACAGAGGGCAGAAAAGCTAGCAGAAAAGGCAGAACAGAGCAGGAAACGAGCACAGGAGGCACCAACAGAGGGCAGCAGGTAGACAGGCAACAGAGGGTAGTGGACTGCAGGCAAGCTGGGCAGGAGAACTGTCACAGGGGGAGCTAGCACAATGGTCCTGCTCAATTGGGTCTCGCTGCGGCCTCCATTAAGCAGGTCCTGGGGTGAGGGCAGGGTGCTGGGAAGCAGAACGAGGGACATGGCAGGAAGAGGGAAGAAACTAGCAGAAAAAGGCAAAGCAGAGGGCAGAAAAACTAGCAGAAAAGGCAAAACGGAGGGCAGAAAGATGAGCAGCAAAAAGGCGAAACGGGGCAATAGAACGAGCAGAAAGGCAAAACAGAGGAGAAGAAGGCATAACAGACGGCAGAAAAACGAGCAGAAGATGGCAAAACAGATGGCAGAAAAACTAGCAGGAAAAGCAAAACAGAGAGCAGAAAAAACAAGCGGAAAAAGGCAAAACAGAGGGCAGAAAACGAGCAGAAAAGGCAAAAACAGAGGGCAGAAAAATGAGTAGAAAGGTCAAACAGAGGGCAGAAACAAATGCAAACAAGGCAAAACAGAGCTGAAGAGAGCAAAACAGAGCGCAGAAAAAGGGAAAACCGAAGGCAGAGAAACAAGTAAAAAAGGCCAAACAGGGGGCAGAAAAACAAGCAGGAAAGGCAAAACAGAGGGCAGAAAAACAAGGAGAAACAGGAAAAACAGAGGGTGGAAAAATTAGCAGAAAAGGCAAAACAGAGTAAGAAACGAGCAGAGGAGGTGCAAACAGATGGCAGCAGGTAGACAGGCAGCTGAGGGTAGTGGACTGCGGGCAAGCTGGACAGTAGAACTGTTACAGGGGGAGCTGGCACGAGGACCTGCTCAATGGGGTTGCACTGCGGCCTCCATTAAGTAGGCCTTGGGGGAGGGTCAGGCGCTAGGTGGCGGGAGAAGGAAATGGCGGGAGGATGGAAACAGTGGAAAGAGGGAAGAAACAAGAAGAAAAAGGCAAAACAGATGGCAGAAAAACAGAGGAAAAGGCAAAACAGAGGGCACAAAGACGACCAGAAAAAGGCAAAACAGAGGGCAGAAGAACAAGCAGAAAAGGCAAAAAAGAGCAGAAGAAGGCATAACAGAGGGCACAAAAACGAGCAGAGAAGGCCAAACCGAGGGCAGAAAAATGAGCAGAAAAGGAAAAACATAAAGGCAGAAAGGCGAGCTGGAAAGGCAAAATAGAGCAGAAGAGGGCAACCAGAGAGCACAAAAACGTGTAGAAAAGGCAAAAACAGAGGGTAGAAAAACTAGCAGAATGGCGAAACACGGGGCAGAGAAACAAGCAGGAAAGGCAAAACAGACCAGAAGAGGGCAAAACAGGGGGCAGAAAAATGAGCAAAAAAAGGCAAAATAGAAGACAGAGAAACAAGCAGAAAAGGCAAAACAGAGGGCCAAAAAACGAGCAGCAAAGGCAAAACAGAGGGTAGAAAAACAAGCAGAAACAGGTAAAACAGAGAGCAGAAAATGAGCAGATAAGGCAAAACAGAGCAGGAAACAAGCAGAGGAGGCACAAACAGGGGGTAGCAGGTAGACAGGCAGCAGGGGGTAGCAGACTGCGGGCAAGCTGGACAGGAGAACTGTTCCATGGGGAGCTGACACGAGGACCTGCTCAATGGGGTTGCACTGCGGCCTCCTTTAAATAGGTCCTGGGGGAAGGCAGGGTGCTGGGTGGTGGAAGGAGGGAAACGGTGGTAGGAGGGAAGCGGCAGGAAGAGGGAAGAAACAAATGGAAAAAGGCAAAACAGAGCAGAAGAGGAAAAACAGGAAGGCAGAGAAACGAGGAAAAAGGCAAAATAGAGAGCAGAAAAACAAGCAGAAAGACAAAACAGAGGGCAGAAAAACAAGCAGAAACGGCAGAATAGAGGGCAGAAAAAGGGGCAGAAAAGGCAGAGGGCAGAAAAACTAGCAGAAACAGGCAAAACAGAGCGCAGAAAGAAGAACTGCAAAGGCAAAACAGAGCAAAAAACTAGCAGAGGAGGCACAAACAGAGGGCAGCAGGTAGAGAGGCAGCAGAGGGTAGCAGACAGTGGGAAAGCTGAACGGGAGAACTGTTGGAGGGGGAGCTGCCACAAGGACCTGCTCAATGGGGTTTTCACTGCAGCCTCCATTAAGTAAGTCCTGGAGGAGGGTGTGGCGCTAGTTGGCGGGAGGAGGGAAACGGCAGGAGGAGAGAAACAGCAGAAGAGGGAAGAAAAGCGCAGAAAAGGCAAAACAAAAGGCAGAAAAACGAACAGAACAGGCAAAACAGAGGGCAGAGAAACGAGCAGAAGAGGCACAATGGAGTAGAACAGGACAAAACAGAGGGCAAAAAAACTAGCAGAAAAGGCCAAAAAGAGGGCAGAAAAATGAGCAGTAAAAGGCAAAACAGAGGGCAGAAAATCATGCAGCAGGGCAACACAGAGCAAGAAACGAGCAGAGGAGGAGCAAATAGACGGCAGCAGGTAGACAGGCAGTAGAGGGTAGCAGACTGCAGGCAAGCTGGAGAAGAGAACTGTCGCAGGGAGAGCTGGCACAGGACCTGCTAGGACAGTCTCCTAGGGAGAAAACCATCTCACTTTACCTGTGTGCAACAGTGCAAACCATGACAGGCTTGTGGGGGATGGACAAACTACAAGAGCACCAGAGCTGGTGAAACCATATGTGGGAATCATTGGGCATCGAAAAGGTTCAAGTGGCACTGGACCTAAGGGAGGATCAATCTGAAGGTCTGTGGACACCATGAATACCCTTCTTACACACAGGACTTTAATATGCCCCAAATTTCTCAGAGTACTTGGGATACCCAATCAGCATGTTGCAGATAGAGCCAAAGGACAACATGACATATATAGTGAGAGGTAAGACACTGACTCTCGGAACAAAGGTCAATAACGTATACTCTGAGATCCACCGAGGTTAAACAGAGAAACTACAGGTATTGGTAATGGGGAATTGGGAGGGAAAGAGGAGTATGTTTCAATTGAGAGTATGTCCCTGAGCATGTCCACTCCTCTAGTCAGCTGATGTAGGCAGGCATATACGTTATGAGGCAGAAAAACCCATAAAAATAGAACTGAACCTAAAAATCAGGCCTGGTATTCCTGCATCTGGAAAATCGAGAGCAGGAACACCGGGTGAGGTGTGAGTGGACCGAGTGGTATCCCACCTGGGAATAGCGCTCTGCCGACTCATAATCAGGGCCAAATGTGAGAAGTCTGTTAAATGCTAGTAGGAGTTGCTGGGCTACTTTAAATTAAGTGCTATGAGAGAGGAGAACTTCTAGGCATATGCAACTGAAGTGACATTATTTAGTGGAGGAAGAAGATTGAAGAATGGACTATCAGTCACCCGGTATCACGATTACAGGTAAATTCTTTCCCGGGCGATGACTTGTCTTCTGGATGACCAAGCTGCACTCCGACAACTGTGCCTCTCTCCAGCAGACTTTGGTGCAACTTTGAGCCCTAGTCTCTGGTGCTAAATGGCAATGGGAAGTGGTTGCTGGGGCTACAACTCAACACAGCAAGCGTCTTCAGCTGTTATGGCCCTGTGCTATGAACAGGAGGTCAGCCAACAGGAGGTCAGCCAGTCTCTTACTTCGGTTGGGCTCCGGAGACAACCTCTCCACAAGCAGGACACAGCATGCACAGACCTTTCTCCTTAGATAGCCAGCAAGTTCAGCAGGTGCAGTCCACACTAATTCAGCATCTCTTTGCCGGTTTCTCAGTGCAGCAGGGCAGTCCTTCTTCGGTCATCTTTTCCAGTCCAACGATATCTGACTTCAGGGTGCCAGGGCTAAACATAGGCTACCAGGGTCCCTCCTTCCTGATGACCACTTCCTGCAAAGTTTGGCATCTGGCTATCCCAGGATCCACCATTCTGCCTGTTTCCAATATGTCAGAACCCCTTTCTTGTTGTCTAGAGCTCCTTAGCCCAACCCAGAGGTATTGCTCCCAAGGGGAATTCATGCACCTAGGAAAGCAGCATCCTGAGAACGGAGGACAGAGACGTTCTTCGAAGTCCAAGGTGGTGACTTGCTACAAGTGCCACCAAGTGGGACATTTCAAGAGGGATTCTCAGATTAAAGACTCTGACCCAGCAACTCCTGTGATAGCAAGCATATTGAACACAAGAGAAGGGGTCCAAAAGGTCCTGTTTGTGCTCAACCTAGTAGCTTTGGAGATCTGGGAGAGGGACTCACATGCTCTGAAGCACATTCATCCTAACATGAGGTATTTTTAGAAGGAAGTTAATATTAATGGGGGACAGTGTCTGTTTCGAGGGATACTGGAGCTTTCCACACTATGCAGAAAAGGAAGTACCTTAAGCCTGAGGAGATGGTCCCTGTTACCAAGGATACCTGTTTCTTAGCCAGTGGAGGGGGCATGGAGTATACGCTTGCCAGGGTTGATATTGATCTCAAAGGCAAGACAGCCATGGCTGATGTTGGGGTAAAGGAAAAGCAACATGCTGGATGTCTCTTGGGCTAAGGGTGCACATCAGTCTCATAATGGGACTGGGATGATTCTTGATTTGCAGAGACCAAGGCAAGGTAGTTTGCAGGAAAAGGCAGATGCTGTGAAGGCAGTGGCCATAAGAGTCACACTTCTGTCCTAAAGGGAGAGGAGGATGAGGCTCCTGAAGCGGACCAGGTGCCTGAGTCTGGGTGGCTTCCAGAGCTGTTGGGTTTGTTAGCTAGTGGAAGGCATAGGCGGGAAGATTTCTGAAAGGCACAGGAAAAGTGCCCTATGCTTCCTGTGTGTAGGGAACTCTTCACGTGTAGTGTAGCATGGTCGGTAAACCTTATGTTGGCTAGGAGAATGGACTACTGTATAGTGAGGCAGTGAATCCAGAGGCAGGAACTAGCAGGAGGCTTGTGCTTCCACTACTGCTCAAGAATTATCTGTTGTCACTGGCCCAGGATGTGCCCTTGCCAGGACACTTGGGAATTGTTGTTGTTGTATAAGCTTTATGTCGACAGCTCATGTCATAAAAGCTATAAAAACACCATTTTATATATAAAAAAGATATAAAAATGACCAATTCATATAACAGAATATTGCAGATAAGCATGTATAAACAATCCAACCTAGTACGCGACTACAACCAGAGTACAATATGCAGTTCGAAAGATCAGTGATAAAGCAAATAATACAACATAATACAATAAAAACATAAATTAAACACATTATAAATGAGTAGGAGGAAGCGTTACAATACTTCATAGTGTGGTGCCTCTTCTGTTGGAATTAGCAAGGCACCCCCCCAAAAGAGATTATTTAACAGGTCAGGGAACAGGGGGAAAAACAATTAAAACTACAAAGGTAATAATCCCTCTAGACCTATATTTATTTAATTAATGGCTTCTCAAAGCTCAAAAATAGGGCATAAAGAACATTATTCTCCACACAAGACAAT
The DNA here is from genome assembly GCA_963921515.1 of Calotriton arnoldi. Taxonomy (NCBI): domain Eukaryota; kingdom Metazoa; phylum Chordata; class Amphibia; order Caudata; family Salamandridae; genus Calotriton; species Calotriton arnoldi. Next base: position 1,384,858 of record CAWUFW010003964.1, read on the forward strand.
TGGTCATTCTTACAAATTTTATTTCATTTTTTTCTTTTTACTTATTTATCTGATATTTCACATTATAAAAATACATGACTCTTTACAATTAATATCACCATTTTTACAAGAATATGACTGTCTTCATAATTCAAATAATACAATACATATAACACAATTGATTTCAACACCTGTGAGTTCACAGCGGACTAAAAAGTATGATTCAACACACCCCCACACAGTCACACTCTCTCTACTCTACAACCACATCCCTTACACACAATACACTCACACTCTACACCCCAGAACAACACTGCATGCACAGATGGAGAAATCCGGGTGATGAAATCAACCCTCGATTGCTGTGCTGATAGCTGGGGTGTCTCACTCTAACTGGTCGACGTACGTTTCAATGGAATGATTTAATTACTAAACCATCTTCTTCAGGACCTGTTATTTTATAATTTATAACGGGTAGAAGGAGGGGGGAACAGATCTGTAACGATAACGTAGAGAATAATTAGACTTTATTATTTTCATTTACACAAAAGCCCAAGGAGATATCTTACATTTCTCCTAATCTATACATATAAAACAAGCGAATGTGCCACTACTAAGCATTTTCAAAAAGGATATCACCCATTGTGTGAGGTTAGTGGTATTCATTCTCGAACCAAGATGTGGAAAACGATTTAGACATCTTAGAAGAAAAAAGACAAAATCATGGGCATCATTACATGGTAGTAGTTCTATGCAAGATGGACATTAATCAAGATTATTATTGGAGATGTGAGAAAAGTAGTGTATGTAGAAAGAGATTTTTTTATCAAAAACAAGGTGAAACGGAAAGGAAGAGTTGTATTTAGTTGTACATCCATTGAGTAGTCTCCCTTTCCTTAATTAAAAGCATGCTCCTAGCAATCTATGATAAAACATATTGCTAATTACCTGTGACTACTAAAAATGAAGGTTTCTAACAACACTCTGGTACACTGGGCAGGCAGTCAATTATGTCTATGGCTCTGCAGGCCTGGTTTCACGAAATAGAATCTTTCAATTATCTACAGGTTGATATAAAACGAGAAAACAGGTCTATCAGTTATCTCATGGTGGTAGAATTCATGGATTTCAAACCCTTATATTATCGCCTGGTGGTATGAATCATTACCTTTTATTCGCGGTCTCCTGATATATATCTGGGGTCCTAATAGACATTGACGCCGCCGTTTAGTTTATGGTCATTCGATATCTCGGCTGAATGTAATGAGCGTTCTCTCCTGAACAGTCTCTATGTTTGAGGAGAAGAACGCAATAATTAGGATAGCCTGCATAGGGGCGTATTATCCCAGTGTCAACAAATAGTAAAAATATGCGGATAAGGCCACCCTAACTATTGCGCTCTTTCCCCTAATATAGAGGCTACAAATGAGTGAACACCCATAGCACTTTGGCGAGATAACAGAGAACGATACAGTAAACGGCGGTGGCAAGTTTTAGGAGGACAGCTAGGACAACAATTCCTGACAAGGACCAGAATATTTGGAGGTATGCCACTCTGTAATTCTACGCTGCACACCGCACAGGCAGATATTGTTTTTAGAGTCAACACAAAAGGGGAAAAATATGCGGAGAAGGCTATCCTAATTATTGCGTTCTTCTCCTCAAACATAGAGACTGTTCAGGAGAGAACGCCCATTGCATTCAGCCGAGATATCGAATGACCATAAACTAAACGGCGGCGTCAATGTCTATTAGGACCCCAGATATATATCAGGAGACCGCGAATAAAAGGTAATGATTCATACCACCAGGCGATAATATAAGGGTTTGAAATCCATGAATTCTACCACCATGAGATAACTGATAGACCTGTTTTCTCGTTTTATATCAACCTGTAGATAATTGAAAGATTCTATTTCGTGAAACCAGGGCCTGCAGAGCCATAGACATAATTGACTGCCTGCCCAGTGTACCAGAGTGTTGTTAGAAACCTTCATTTTTAGTAGTCACAGGTAATTAGCAATATGTTTTATCATAGATTGCTAGGAGCATGCTTTTAATTAAGGAAAGGGAGACTACTCAATGGATGTACAACTAAATACAACTCTTCCTTTCCGTTTCACCTTGTTTTTGATAAAAAATCTCTTTCTATATACACTGCTTTTCTCACATCTCCAATAATAATCTCGACTAATGTCCATCTTGCATAGAACTTCTACCATGTAATGATGCCCATGATTTTGTCTTTTTCTTCTAAGATGTCTAAATCGTTTTCCACATCTTGGTTCGAGAATGAATACCACTAACCTCACACAATGGGTGATATCCTTTTGAAAATGCTTAGTAGTGGCACATTCGCTTGTTTTATATGTATAGATTAGGAGAAATGTAAGATATCTCCTTGGGCTTTTGTGTAAATGAAAATAATAAAGTCTAATTATTCTCTACGTTATCGTTACAGATCTGTTCCCCCCTCCTTCCACCCGTTATAAATGATAAAGTAACAGGTTCTGAAGAAGATGGTTTAGTAATTAAATCATTCCATTGAAACGTACGTCGACCAGTTAGAGTGAGACATCCTAGCTATCAGCACAGCAATCGAGGGTTGATTTCATCACCCGGATTTCTCCATCTGTGCATGCAGTGTTGTTCTGGGGTGTAGAGTGTGAGTGTATTGTGTGTAAGGGATGTGGTTGTAGAGTAGAGAGAGGTGTGACTGTGTGTGGGGGTGTGTTGAATCATACTTTTAGTCAGCTGTGAACTCACAGGTGTTGAAATCAATTGTGTTATATGTATTGTATTATTTGAATTATGAAGACAGTCATATTCTTGTAAAAAATGGTGATATTAATTGTAAAGAGTCATGTATTTTTTATAATGTGAAATATCAGATAAATAAGTAAAAAGAAAAAAATGAAATAAAATTTGTAAGAATGACCAATTGTCTTGTGTGGAGAATAATGTTCTTTATGCCCTATTTTTGAGCTTTGAGAACCCATTAATTAAATAAATATAGGTCTAGAGGGATTATTACCTTTGTAGCCTCTTCTGTTGGACCAAGGATAGATTGAAACCTCACTTCTACTGGCCAGGGATGCTTGGCGGGTGCTGCAGTGCCTCCTGCGTGCAGCCGACTCTCCAAGTAGGACCACAGCCTTGCACGTGCCCACGGATGTGGCTCCCGCTGAGCTGCTGCACTCTTCCTTGCTGTTTGGAATGGGTTAAACTGGTTATGGGCCTGTCGGCCCCCGTGAGACTCGCTGCTAAGAGCGCTGCGCTGCCAAGACACTTATCACTACTTTCTAAGAGTTGAAGTGGACTCTTGAGTTAAGGCTACAAGTGAACATTCCCTGGAGGCAGCCACCAGTGAACGGGGAATAACCCCAACCACATTACGTAGAGCAGGTGGAACAGGGATCTGCCAGTGAAACACTAGAGTCCCGGCCTCAAGGGGAAATGTGTTATTGTTTATCTATATTGTAACATTTCATTGAATGTGAAGAGTCAGAAATAAAAGACTTCTTTTTATTATAAAAAACTTGATTGATTGACACCGCTGTGCGCTCTTTGAGTTATGAATTGTGTTCACTAATCTCTATTTGCACATCCCCCAAGTGAGCTTTTGACTCCTCGTCCACAGCTATAACAGAGAGTTACGTGCAGAGGGTGTACTTGGCCCCGTTGCTCAGGATCCATAGTAGGCTAGGTCCCAGGACATCAAGAGTAACACGCCTCAAACCACACGGTTGGGTCCAGTAACCCCTGCGTGCCCCGTGGGCCTCTGAAAGGGGTTCTGACAGGTGTTTTACCAAGGCAGTGAAGAGAAACTCTGCCAGAGCACATCAGGAGGAAGTGGGAACTTTTCCTGCCATGTCTCTTGTTTGCTTATTGAGAGATTCCACAGGCGAAGGTAGGGTTCAGTCCCTTTGAGCTACTGTATGGATACCCGGTGAGGGCTCCTCTCACCTTAGTCAGAGGAGGGTGGGAAGGAACCTGAGAGTCTCCAGAGAAGAAAGTGGTGGACTATGTGTTTGGCCTCAGGACATTGATGGCGCACTACAAGAGTCAGGTAAAGGAAAACCTTCAGGCTAGCAAAGCGCTGATGAAGGACTGTATGACCACAAAGCTGCACTGAGTGGGTATCAGGAATGTCAGGAGCTGTTGGTGTTAAAGCCTATTTGTCCCAGGGCTTTGGAGGACAAATAGTGTTAACCATACAAGGTAGTTCAGAAGGTTTCTGATTTAACTACTTGGTGGACCCATGTGCCTTAACAGAACCCAAAAAGGTGTTCCATGTGAACAGCTGAAGCCTTACTTACCGAGAGATTACACCATGAATATCATGGCTATGGCAAAGGAAGTAGAAGATAGTGAGCCTCTTCCTTACTTGCTGTATAGTGACATGAGGAACTGCACTGTGGAAGGGGTTCAGTTGTACAGACCAGGAGCGATATTTACAAGAAAATGTTGAAGCGCAGTGTTACGCCGAAATTGGCACTGCCGTGCTCTGACATTTTCAAAACACAAGGATGCGCCGCTTTTACAAAAATACGCAGCATCCCTGCGTTTCCTCTAGCGCTGGTGCTAAATATGCTGCCTAGCGCCAGCGCAGGCACCCTGCTGCCATGTTGCAGGTGTGCACACCTTCTTGCAAATAAACAATCAATAAGGACGATTTCCTCTTTCTATGTGTGCTACAGAATGCAGCATTCATAGAAAGAGCAAAAAACAAGGAGAATTTAGTATTTTCTCCTCGTATCGACATCCTAAGACCAGGTATTGCCTGGCCTTACTTTTTGGCACTGCCCCAGCCTTGTAAATCTGGCGCAGCGTCAAAAAGTAATGCATGCTGCAGTGGAACATCAATTTGCCCCCAGGTGTCTCCAACCACTCGATCACAAGCTACCAGTAGTTCACCGACACTCTTGGAGTAGCTCGCCGCCTTCTGTTTGCTAAAGTCATTAAAAGTTTATTGAAAAAATAAACACAACTCACTTAAATGTGAATAGTGACTAAGCCTTATTTCATTATGCTTGCAAGTCTTTTCAAGTGAATGCTCTGGCTTGCCACTTGCTCAAGGCCCGAGTGATGCTAGCAGCAGCCAAGCACTGGAGTCTTGTGAGAGGACTGGTGCTGTGGCTGGGGGGCTGACGCTAGGGTTGTGCCTGTTGGCAGATCCCAGCACACAGTCCTGCTGTCACACTGCAGGGAGCAGGGCCTTACATTAAGCCGTGCCTGACTCCGTTTTCCCCAGCGCACTGTATTAGGGTATTCAATTAAAACTTGAGGTTAATTACATTATGGGAGCATGAGAGCAATATGATGTGGGTGGATGCTTTTAACTGGGAGAAAAATATAATGAAGAGTTAACTTCAAAATTAAGTTAACTCTTCATTTTAATTTTATCCCATTTAAAAGTGTTGCATTTACAAACAGGTGACATCTTGCACCCAGTGGATGGTAGACATAGTGCCATATTTATAAGAGAAAAATACAGCCATTGTTTTAAGGGGTGAAAGTGAAGGAAATTTAAAGCATGGGGGCTTAGTCATTATGGGATAGCCATCGCCCAGGTTAGAGTAAATGGGGCAGCATCAAAGACTTTTGATATAAGGAGTGGAATGTGACAGGACTATATTTCGCCCTCTACATGTAGCCTCTCTTGGACAAAGTGTGACGCAAGGTAGATATACAGGGGCTGAGACTGGCCAAAACAGTCGTAAATTGCAGATTGTGCAGACGATGTACCAGTAATACTTACAGACTGGTTTGGTCAATCCCCATCCTATTAACAGAACTTACTACCTTTGGCTTAGCCTCGGATTTAAAGATAAATGTGCAAAATTCTCAAATATTGAACATTTCCACACCCGGTGATTAACAGGAAACATTACAGTCTGCGGGCCTCATTTATGAGGCCCTACCGGCACTTTTGGGCCACCAGAACGTCACTTTTTTGGCGTTCTAGTGGCGCAATGTGCCAAGCAAGGCCACATAAAGGCACTTTACGTGGCTTTTCATGGCCTTATAAATATGTGCCCCTTTCACGCAGAACACTGCATGAAAGGGGTGTTACATGGGTGTTGCTGTGGGTGTTCCCACACAACACCCATGGAACCTGACACATTCCCCGATTTACGAGAAATCGTAAACCTGGGAATACGTTAGAACCTAATGCCACCTCTGGGGTGGTGTTACGGAGGCGCAACGAGGAGAAATGTTTCAATTTCTCTGCGTACTTTTCTTTTTCTATGTGTGCTGCATTCTGCAACATAATTAGAAAAAGGAAATCGCCGCGTGATTGATTTTGTGAAGGAAGGTGTTCCTTCCTGCACAAAATCGATCAGCCCAGCAACACAGGAACCCTTGCACCATGGCGCAAGGGTGCCTGCGTTGGCGCATGGCAGCCCATCGTGCACCAGCGCTGGGGAAAAGGACAGGAATGCGCCGTATCATATAGATACAGCGCACTCCTGCCCTTTTGTTTTGACGTATGGCAGATTCCTTGCGGTGCTGCCCTACGTCAAAACCTCATAAATGAGGCCCTAAATTTTCATTACAATGGGCTAAAAATCACCTTCAATAGCTAGGTATTATAATAATGGCATTGTTAGATTAAAGAATCTCTACAACCTTGTCGTATCTCCTGAGCTCTTCTGGGTGGGGTACGGGGAGGATATCCTTGTTAGGAAAACTAGCAGCACTTAAGATGACCCTGCAACTAATGTGATGTGATGTGATGTGATGCAAGCCTCCCATTACAATTCCTCAACAATACACTCAATAGGATGCAAAAATTAGCAGAAAGTAGTTATTTATGGGTTGGTAAGAAACCAAAAATGGCGAGGAAGCAGACCTAACATTCACCTGAAAAGGGCGGACCTGATTTTTCAACCTGACCAATTACTGCCTAGAGGCACATATTTTATATATTGAGGAATGGAAATGAAAATAATCAGACAAAAATTGGTGTTTTACTGATCATTTGATAGTAGTTGGACATATTTGGAAGGCAGCTCGTCTGACCACGATAAATAGGTCATGGGATCTCTATTTGTCTCCAGTCACAAAAGCCACTGGGACAGCTTGGACCAAAGTAGTTACAGCGGGAGGCTGAACTATCACCGCCTCACCAATAACACCCATAATACGCAGCCCAGACCTCTCCCCGGTGGTGAAAGGGGAAGCCTATATTGGGTGGCAAAATGCAAGCTGCACCAGAATGGGGCATTTCTATGACCACAAAGGCCGTAGGGCTTTTCACCATTGAAAAAAAATAATAGTATAATAGAGAGAGAGAGAGAAAGTGAGATACCGAGAGATTAGGCACTGGGTCACACATGACTCAGTCAGACCACCACATGGCAGGAGATTATTAACATCATTTGACATGAAACTCATCATGAAAAAGATGGCAAGCTTTTGTTGTGAGAAATTTTATTTATTTATTTATTTACTAATTTTGTACAGCGCATAGCTGCCCCAGCGACGGGGCGTCCCAGCGCTACCCAAGAACACAGACAGGGAACAGGAGGGAGATGTCAAAGGAGCTAGCCTGGAAAAAGCCAGGTCTTTATGGCTTTCCTGAACTCTAGATAGTTCTGCAGTTCTCTGATCCCAAAGGGAAGGGAGTTCCAAAGCCTAGCTGCTAACACCTTAAACGAACGGCCCCCGGCTCTGAAAACTCGGGGGATACAAACTAGCCTTTTATCTGTGGAGCGGAGAGATCGAGTAGGAATGTACGGCACTAGCAGATTCGCAAGGACCTTCGGGGCTCGATGGTTCAGAATTTTATGAGCCACACATAAGGTCTTAAACTGGATTCTTCTATCCACTGGCAGCCAGTGAAGCTTGTACAGAGAGCTAGACACTGAGCAGGATCTCGGAAGTGCTAGCAAGGTACGAGCGGCTGCATTTTGTACTCTTTGAAGTCGCCGGATACAAGATTTATTGACCCCCAAATACAGGGCATTTCCATAGTCCAATCTTGACAGGATCGTGGCCTGCAAGATGGTCTGGCGGACGGAGGGGTTGAAGAAACCCAGCAAGGGTTTAAGACCTCTCAAAAGCCCAAAGCAGGTCCCTGCCACGGACTTAGCCTGTAGATCAAAGGACAAGCTACTGTCAAACCAAAAACCCAAATTCTTGACCACCTCCTTTGGTATCGGGGCTGGTTTGAGTTCCTCCGGCCACCACTGCTCGGACCACAGATCCCTGTCTTTACCCAACAGAAGGATTTCGGACTTGCTGGCGTTAAGCTGCAGGCGGTTGACTGTCATCCAGTTAGCAACTGCCTGCATATCGTCCTTAAATTTCACAAGATTGAGATTGCACTTCTTAGAGAAGGCAATCACTAGTTGGGTATCGTCCGCGTAAGACACCAAAGACAGCACTCTGCTCCTGGCCACCACTGCCAGAGGCTGAATGTAAATGTTAAACAGCAGGGGGCTCAGGATCGAGCCTTGCGGTACCCCATGTTTAGTGGCATGCACCTGGGATTGAAAAGGTGGCACCATGACCTGGAAAGTTCTTTCCTCCAAAAAGGAGCGGAACCAGGTCAGAGCCAAACCCCCAATCCCAATTTCCTCCAGCCTGTGCAAGAGTATCGCATGAGACACCGTATCAAACGCGGCGCTTAGATCAAGGAGAATTAGAGACGCTGAACTACCTTCATCGAAACTGCCGCGGATCTCTTCGGTCACTGCCATCAGCGTGGACTCAGTGCTGTGACGGGACCTGAAACCATTTTGGGAGGCATCCAAAATGTCGTTACGCTCTACGAACTCAGTGAGAAGTGAGTTAACATAAGATTCAGTGGCTTTAGCTAAAAAAGGGAGCTGGGAAATGGGGCGATAATTGCCCGGGTCAGAAGGTGCAAGAGAAGGTTTCTTCAGAAGGGAAATCCCTTTTGCATGCTTCCATGCCACAGGTAGGGACGCTGAAGACAAGGATATATTGATCAAGTCCTGTGCCATAGGGAGGAGGGCATTATGCAGTTGGCGAAATTGGGCTGGTCTCAGGGGGTCATCTGCAGAGCCAGATTTGATCTTTCCACATACAGATTCAGTCTCAGCCAGAGATAGTGACGGAAAGGTGCACAGGGAATTATTGCCCACAGAGGGTCTTTTGACCACATAGACTCTGCCGGAAGATAAATTATAAGCCCAGGAGAGCAGGGAAGCATTAATAGGTTAAACCCTCACAAGGGGAAGGCCATATAGAATTCAGGCTACATTCAGTAGAACCTCTGGAAGAGAAATATTGGAAAAAATACTTCCTAATGGTTCTACATCCTGGTGAGGGTTTAGGATGGAATCCCTCAAAATCAGTAGAGTGTTGGAGGAAGTGTGCGTGGGCAGACACATTACTCCACCTAATGTGGTGGCTTTGCTGGGACATATTAAGGATACACCAACTGGCACCCGCCGGCTGACAGCAATGATTCTGCTGCTTGCCCAAATAAACATGGCGATGCACTGCGGACACTACACTAGCCCATGCTTGAAATACTGGCTGGCTGATGTGACTTTCTGCCAGGAGGGACTAGAAGACTACTGGGAGCTAATGCCAGTAAAGTCTTGCACCAAGGACATCTAGAGCCCCTTTAGCACCTACATTGCTATACACAATAGACAAGGGAACACTCAAAGACAGAGAAAATACATAAACACTAACAGGGGAGGGATGAGGTATGTTGCCACTTTGGGCTTTGCAGATTGCATATTGAACGTGTGCAATATTTCTACAGCCGCAATGAGACTTGTCAATGCAACTTAAAAACTGTGCAAACAGCATGCCATACCCTATTTCAAAGTAAAATTATGCTGCTGAGCATGAGAACTCAAATGTTTACTTTGACTTTTGTTTTGTTTGTCATAGAACTTTAATTAAAAATATACATGTTGTATTTGCTGTGACATTGCCCTCAATTTAAAAGGTCAGGGAGAAGGTTCTGGCAGATGTAGACACAATCTTTAACATCACACTATCCAGATTCCCAGCATACATACTCCTAGACCTACCAAAAAGCAGACATACCACTTACAGCTTCCTAGGGAGAACACAATCTCACTTTCCTGGTGTGCAACAGTGCAAACCATGACAAGCCTGTGGGGGACAAAGTACCAGAGAACCGGAGCTGGCTATAACCTATGTGTGAAATATTGGTCATCAAAACGGTTTAAGTGGCAATGGACTTACGGGATGATCAATTTAAAGGTCTGTGGGCCCCATGCATACCCTACGTAGCACAGAAATTTAACATGCCCAAATTTCTCAGAGTACTTTGGATAACCAATCAGAATGTTACAGATAGAGCCAAAGCACAGGAGGACATATATAATGAGAGGTAAGACACTGACCCTCGGAACAAAGGCCAATAACATATACTGTGAGATCCACTAAGGTTAAACGGAGAAACTGCAGTTATTAGCTATGGGGAATTAGGAGGGAGAGAGGAGTATCTCTAAATTGTGACTATGTCCCTGAAACTGTCCACTCCGCCGTTTAGCCGATGTAGTCGGACATAAGTGTTATGAGGCAGAAAACCCAATAAAATAGAACTGAATCGCAAAATCAGGCCTGGTATTCCTGCACCTGGAAAACTGAGGACAAAAACACTGTGTGTGGTGTGAGTGGGCAGAGTGGCATCCCACCTGGGAATAGCGCTCTGCTGACTCATAATTGGGGCCAAAGGTGTGAAGACTGTTAAATGGGAGTAGGAGTTTCTTGGCTATTTTAAATAAGCGCTGAGAGAGGAGAACTTGTAGGCGCATGAGACTGAAATGACATTATTTAGTGAAGGAAGAAAATTGAAGAATGGGTTACCAGTGACCCGGTATCGTAGTTACAGGCAAAACTTTTCCTGGACGTTGACTTGTTATTTACATGACCAAGCTGCACTCCAACAACTCTCACGGGCCCAACACTCGGGTGCAACTTTGAGCATTGGGTACTACATCTCTAGCTCTAAACAGTGATGGGAAGTGGCTACTTGAACATTTGGGCTACCAACTCGCTGCAGAAGGCTTCTTCAGCTGTTATGGCCCTGTGCTACGAACAGAAGGTCAGCCATCCGACCCTTGTAATCTCTTGCTTTGGTTGAGCTCCGGAGATGACTTCTCAACAAGCTGGACACAGCATGCACAGTCCTTCCTTCTATGCTAGCCACCTACTTCAGCAGATGCAGTGCACACCGGTGCAGCCTCTCTTTGCCGGTTCCTCAGTGCAGCAGGGTAGTCCTTCTTCGGGCCTCTTTCCCAGTCCAACGAGATCTGAGCTTGGGGTCCCAGGGCTAACAATAGGCTACTAGGCTCCCTGCCCCTGAACACCACTTCCTACTAAGTATGACATGTGGCTATCCGAGGATGCACCATTCTGCATGCTTCCAATATGTCAAAAACCCTTTCTCGTGTCCAGAGCTCCTTAGCCAAAAAAACTGGAATTGTAGCTGCCAAGGGGGCTACATGCCCCTGGAAAAGCAGCATCATGAGAACGGAGGACAGAGAAGTCCTTCCAAGTCCAAGGTGGTGACTTGCTTCAAGTGCCACAGGGTGAGACATTTTAAGAGGGATTCTCAGATGAAAGACCCGGACCCAACAACTCCTGTGATAGCAAGCATGTTGCACATAGGTGAAGGGACCCAGGAGTTCCTGTTTGTGTTCAACCTAGTTGCTTTGGAGATGTGGGAGAGGGACTCAGATGCTCTGAAGCACATGCATCCTACCACAATGAAGTTTGAGCAGGAAGTTAGCATTAATGAGAGGGCAGTGTTTGTCTTGAGGGATACTGGAGCCTTTCACACTATGCAGAAGATGAAGTACCATAAGCCCAAGGAGATGGTCCTTGGCACCAAGGATAACTCTTTGTAATCCGGTGGAGGGAGCATGGAGTATCCGTTTGGCAGGGTTGAGATTGTGCTCCATGTAAAGAAAGCCATGGTTGATGCAGAGGTAAAGGAAAAGGAACATGCTGGCTGTCTCTTGAGCACTTTTTTGATTGCCCCTGGCTGGGTGCAGAGACCGAAAGCCTGTATGGCTTCACCCATGTCAGCTGTGTTCAGCAGTGTACAGACTGCACATCAGTCTCATAGTGGTTTTGGGATGATTCTTGATCTGCGAGGACCAGTGCAAGGTAGTTTGCAGGAAAAGGCAGATGCTGGGAAGGTAGCGGACATGAGGGTCATCACTTCTGCCACAAAGGGAGAGGAGGATGAGGCTCCTGAAGCGCACCAGGTTCCTGAGTCTGGATGGCTTCAAGAGCTGCAGGGCCTGTTAGCTGCTGGAAGGCATAGCCAGGGAGATATCTGCAAGGCACAGGAAGAGTGGCCTATGTTTCCTGTGTGTAGGGCACTCTTCCTGTGTAGAAGCAAAGGTGTGGTTGGGAAACACTATGCTGGCCAGGAGAATGGCATACTGTATAGTGAGCCAGTGAAATCTGAGGCAGGAACTAGCAGGAAACTAGTGATTTTCACTACTGCACAGGAATTTCCCATTGTTACTGGCCCACAAAGTTCCCTTGGCTGAACACCTGGGCATTAAAAAACCCAGGATAGGTTGAACTCTCTATTCTGCTGGCCAGGGATGCTTAATGGGTGCTGCTGTGCCTCCTGCATGCAGCTGACTCTCTGAGTAGGACCATAGCATTGCAAGTGCCCTAGGATGGGACACCCGCTGAGACGCTGCACGCTTCCTTGCTGCTGGATTCGGTAAGACTAGTTACAGGGCTTTTGGGCCCTGCAGGGCATGCTGCTAAGAGCGCTGCACCGCCGAGACACTTTTGACTTATTTACAAGTGTTGTTGTGGTCTCTTGAGTTAAGGCTACTAGTAAGCATTCCCTAGAGGCAGCCACCAGTGAATGGGGAATAACCCCAAACACGTTCCAAAAAGAGGGTGAAACAGGGATCTGCCAGTGAGACACTAGAGCCTCAACCTCAAGGGGAAATGTGTCATTGTTTATCTATGTCGTAGCATTTTGTTGAATGCGTAGAGTTAGAAATAAAATTCCTATTTTTATTATAAGAATAAGTATGTGATTGGAGGTTGCTTGATTGACACCGCTGTGCACTCTTTGAGTTATGAATCGTGTTCAGTAATCTGTATTTGCACATCCCCTGCGAGGGAGTCTTTGACTCCTCGTCCACAGCTACAACAGAGAGTCAAGTGCAGAAGGGGTACTTTGCCCAGTTGCTCAGGATCCATAGTAGGCTGGGCCCTGGGACATCATGAATAAAACACCTCGAACCACACGGATGGGTCCAGTAACCCCTGCATGCACCGTGGCCTTCTGTAAGGGGTTCTGACAAGCGGTTTACCAAGACACTGAAGAGGAAATCTGCCAGAGCACCTCAGGACGAAGTGGAATATTCTCCTGCCATGTCTCTTGTTTGCCTACTGAGAGATTTCACAGAATTGGGTAGTGTTCAGTCTCTTTTGAGCTTCCGTATGGATATCCGGTGAGGGTCCACTCACCTTAGTTAGAGAAGGGTGTCAAGGAAGGATAAGTTACTTACCTGTAATCCTAGTTCTCTTCCCGGGGTATCCTCATCAAAGTCATAAGTACTGAATATCCCCGCCCATGTGCGGGGAACCCGGAAATAATAAAAATTATATATGAAAAACATATATATACAGCTCTATATATATATATACATATATCATTTTTTCTCATATCAATGCAGCCCCATCTAGGAGGCTAAACAATGCAATAACAAATAAAAACCGCTTTTGCAAACACATAATATATGTATAAAAACACAGGAGGACAAGTAACACTTGAACTCTGTTTTTAATGAGTAAACCTCATGAAAAAACTGCAAAAAAGCAGACATTGGTAGCCTACAGGCTGCATTGTAAACCAATAGCATAGAAAATGAAAGCATTTTCACACAAAACTGGCACCATGCCTTTAAGGCAGCCATGACCCCTAGCTTCCCATCATGCCTCAGGGGTGACAATTAGGTCAGTTGTTCTTTGGGTAACCCTGAAGATTAGGGCACAAAGATATCGTTTAACAATGGAGTAATCTCATTTGCCTGGGAGGCGGGTGGGTTGCTTATGACTTTGATGAGGATACCCCTGGAAGAGAACTAGGATTACAGGTAAGTAACTTATCCTTCTCTTCCAGGGGATCCTCATCAATAGTCATAAGCACTGAATACAATAGCAAGCCCATCTTCCACCTGCAGGCAAATGAGAGTGAATGACCCAACATATAACAAAACAGCCGCAATCAGCTTTTGAACAGATTCCTCAAGGAGGCTTGGCCTACTTGGGTGTTTGCTCTGGTGTCTAGACAATAGTGCCTTGTAAATGTATGGATGGACCTCCAAGTTGACGCCTTACAGATCTCAGAGTTAGGCACGTTATGAAGGAAAGCAGTCGTAGCCGCCTTTCCTCTCGTGGAATGCGCCTTGGGAGTAGGTCCAAAGGGCTTTTGCGCTAATTGATAAGCTAACTTGATGCATGAAACTATCCACCTGGAGATGGATCGTTTTGAGGCTGGAAACCCTGTTCTGATCGACCCATAGTTAACGAATAGTTGATCAGATTTTCTAATCGACTTGGACCTATCCAGATAGAACTTTAAAACTCTTTTTAGGTCAAGCGAGTGTAAAGCCCTCTCAGCTGGAGTGGAGGGATTAGGGAAAAAAGTCGGAAGTGAAATGGTCTGATTCACATGGAAATCTGACACCACCTTCGGAAGGAAAGAGGGGTGAGTCCTCAATACCACCCTATTTAGATGGAAAACAGTGTACGGTTCCTTTGAACAGAGGGCCTGTATTTCGCTCACTCTGCGAGCTGAGGTGATCGCTACCATACCAGGAAAGCTACCTTCCACGTGAGGTGTTGCAAGGTTGCTTTGTGGATAGGTTCGAAAGGTGGACCCATCAACTTTGATAGCACCAAGTTCAGCTCCCAGGGCGGTGAAGGAGGCCGGACTGGAGGGTAAACCTTCTTTAGACCTTGTAAGAAGTCCTTCACAACCTGCAACTGAAAGAAAGAAGGCTGAGAAGGCGAGTGTCTAAATGTAGTGATGGCTGCCAAGTGCACCTTAATGGAAGGAAACTTCAAGCCTGCCCTAGCTAGGTAAAGCAGGTATGGTAAAATGACTTCCTCTTGCCCCTTGGTGGGGTTACAATTGTTTTGCACGCACCACATATAAAAACGCTTCCACTTGCAAGCATATGAGTGTCTAGTGGAGGGTCTCCTGGCTTCTTTTAAGATGGTCATGCAGTCTTGTGGCAGTCCTAAATGACCATACTGGAGGACCTCAGGAGCCATGCTGCCAAGTTCAGTGAGTGAATGTTGGGGTGGTGAATCCTCCCGTTCATCTTGGACAGCAGGTCCGGTCTGCACGGCAGTCTTCTGTGTGGGCATTCTGACAGGTGCAGAAGGTCCGGGTACCACCATTGCCTCGGCCAGTCCGGGGAAATCAGGATCATCCTCGTGTGCGAATGAGAGAGCTTGGTCACCACCTTCGGGATGAGAGGAAGGGGTGGAAAGGCGTACACAAATGCCCCTGACCAGTCTATCAAAAGGGCATTCCCCTTCGACCCTGGCCGGTAGAACCTTGATGCGAAGTTTCGGCATTTTGTATTTTCGTCGTCCGCAAAGAGGTCGATGCTGGGATGACCCCACGCCTGGAAAATGTCTTCGACGACCTCGTCGTTGAGTACCCAGTCTTGTCGGTCCTCAAAGTGTCGACTGAGAGCATCCGCTTGTGCGTTCTGCTTCCCCCACAGGTGTACCGCTGTGATCGATAGGTTCCGTGCCAGGAGCCAATGCCAGAGAGCTTGAGCTTCCAGTGACAAAGTCCGTGAGCGAGTTCCCCCCTGTTTGTTCAGGTAGCACATGGTGGTGGTATTGTCCGTCTGTACTAGAATTGAGTTTGGCTGAATCGAAGGGAGGAAAGCCTTGAGTGCCAGGTGAACTGCTCTCAGCTCCAACATGTTTATGTGATATGAGCGCTCTTTTGATGACCATTGCCCTTGTGTCTGGAGAGAACCCATGTGGGCTCCCCAGCCTTGGAGGGAGGCGTCCGTGATCAGCGTTTGAGAGGAAGGTGCCTGCTGAAAAGGAATCCCTACTTGCATATTCTCCTTCTTCATCCACCATGGGATGGATGCTCTTGCTGCATTTGAGAGAGTTATCTTGTCGTCCCAGGGAGCTGTTTGCTGATCCCACTTGTCCTCCAGATCCTGTTGCAGAGGACGCATTCTCAGTCTGGCATTGGGGACCAGGAAAATGCAGGATGCCATCGACCCTAACAGGGAGGCAATCTGACGAACTGACGGCCCTTTGTTGTCCAGAATTAGTCTGCCTTTCTGTATGATGGAAAACTCTCTCTCCTCCGAAGGAAACACTTTTCCTACCTCGGAGTCTACCAGCGCTCCCAGATAATGGATTCTCTGTGTGGGCTTCTGAATTGATTTTTCGAAGTTCACATGAAGGCCTAGCCGGTAACAAAGCTCTAGGCATTGCAGAAAATGACTCCTCACACTGTGGGGGGAGGGACCTTTCAACAGCCAGTCGTCCAGATAAGGGTACACGAAGATGCCTCTGCGACGTAGTGCGGCTGCCACCACTGCCATGCACTTCGTGAACACTCGGGAGCTGACTTCAACCCGAAGGGTAGTACTTTGACTTGGTAGTGGGACGATCCCACCAGGAATCTCAGATATTGCCTGTGATGTTGACTGACCGGAACATGAAAGTAGGCATCTTGCAGATCCAGCGAACACATCCAATTTTCCTGTCTGAGATGTGGATATATTTGATGGAGAGCCAACATGCGAAACTTCTCCTTTTTGATTGACTTGTTGAGTGATCGCAGATCCAGAATGGGTCTGTATTCTGATTTTCGACCCTTTTTCTTTACCAAGAAGTATCTTGAGTAGACCCCTCAACCTCGTTGTGATATTGGTACCTTCTCGATGGCTGATTTTCGCAGAAGGGTGGCAACTTCGTTCTGCAATATTTTCATCTGCTGGCACGATGATGGACCCGGAGGGATTGAGGGGGGATGGCGTCGAAAACGTAGAGAGTACCCATTCTGCAGCGTAGCTAACACCCACTGGTCCTTTGTGATAGCACGCCACTCTTTGAGATGATTTACAATACTTCCCCCCACTGGAGTGGTAAACGGCGACGGGGGAAGTAGGCACTCATTGTTTGGTCTGCGTCTTAGCGGAGGTATTGGACTGACGCTGGTTTCCTCTTCCTCTGGAGGAACGCCGGCCTCGGTATTGCGACCTTTGCTGACCTTGCTGGTCCTGATTTTTCTGCCAATGAGGGGTTTGAACCCTCTGTTGGGAGGATTGACGATTGTAAGGCCTGAAGCGTTTTCAGAACTCTTTCTTCTTTTCTAGACCCACGTCCTTTAGTGTGTCTAACTCTGTCTTCATACGGGACATTTCCTCATCTGTGTGTGTACCGAATAAAGATGAGCCGGAGAAGGGAAGATTGAGGATCCGAGACTGCGCTTCTGGTTTAAGCGCTGTGAGACGAAGCCATGAAGCTCTCCTAGCGCATATTCCATGGGCATAGGCTTGAGCTGAAAGAGTAGCTCCATTGGCTGCGGCGCTGATCACTTGGTTCGCCACCAAGCTGCCTTCCTGCAAGATTTCTTCAAAATCTTTGCGATCTTCCTTGGGCAGCTTTTCCGTAAATCTTTGAAGGTAGTCCCACAAAGACCTGTCGTAGCGACCCAAAAGAGCCGATGCACTTGAGACCTTGAGCATAGAGGCTGATGTGCCGCAGACCTTCCTTCCCCACGAATCCTGTGCTTTACTCTCCTTATCTGGTGGAAGGAGGCAACTGAGTGAGTCTTTTTTGCCGCATCGATTATAACAGAATCCGGTGGGGGGTCAGATCTAAGGAATAGCGGGTCCTCCTCCGGTGGACGGTATTTCTTCAGAATCCTAGCCGGCGCGGTCTTGAGGGTCGCCGGCATAAGGAAAATGTCCATGGCCGGTTGGAGTAGGCCCGGCACCAATGGCAACAGTGGTCTAGATGCAGCCCTCTGGTGTAAAGTCTCAAAGATCACTGAAGACTAGCTCTGCCGAGTCGGCATAGGGATGTTCAGTTTAGTTGCCCCTCTGGCAAGTACGTCCTGGAAAGTACCAACATCATCCACCGGAGAGACCCTCGACGGTGGGCTGTCCGTAAGAGTCGGTGAGTAGTCTCTTTGTGATGTGTGTGTGGAAGAGGAGGAAGGTGTTGGAGACCTGTGCCTTGTCCTCTTGCTTCTGGATCTGGACCTCCTTCTGTGAGAGTGTGCAGGAGTGCGACTGCGATCTCTACCTCTCGATGGAGTACGATCTCTATCCACAGCCTGCACCAGTCGAGCCAACGGAGACCTGTGGAGGGGGCTTGAGTAGTGCTGTGCTCCTGTTGCTGGAGTTGTGGGCCAGTGATGTCGAGGCCGATTCCATCTCGGTGATAGATGGATAGAAGGTGATCTTTGCCCTTCTCGTCTCTCAGGAGAGCGTGGAGGAGGGGATTTATCTCCCTCTGTCTGTGCAGGCCTGTCCGCTGAATCAGGATGTCCCGTGGACACTGAACTGCTAGACGTCGAGATCATAACCTCCGGAGATCTGGACGATGAAAATCTGTGAGGGGAACTGTGAGAACCTGTTCTCGACATCGGTGATGGTGACGTAGTCAGGCTTACCGGACGTGAGGCCCTTTTGGACTGGTGCCTCGACGTCGATCTTGAACGTCCCCTCTGGACAGACTGCTTTCTCAACGTCGACTGTCGTCCCGGCGACGGGGATGCCTGCTTCGACGTCGACCTTCTCCTCTTCGAAGGAGGACTCAATGTTGAAGTCGATGGGTGCCTCGACGTCGAGCGTCTGCCTGACGCTGACGGAGTACCTTGCTTCGACGTCAACCGCTCTGAAGACCGATGCTTCGACGTCAACTTCCGGTGTGCGGACGTCGACAGAGACTTCCGTCTCGACGTCGGCGACGGAGTCTTCTGTCTCAACGTCAAAGATCTCTGCACCGATCTCGACGGAGACTTCTGCCTCGACGTCGGAGTCTTGTGCCTCGACGTCAAAGATCTCTGTACTGATCTCGATGGAGACTTCTGCCTCGACGTCGATCGCCGTTGAGGTGGCGACGACTGAGTTATTTGTCTCAATGTCGAACACCTAGCCAGCGTCGGCGGAGATTTGCTCCTCGACGTTGATCGTCACCTGGTTAACGACAACGGAGGACACTTTACCTTCGTCGACGTTGAGAGCGCTGTTCTCAATTTCGTAGAAGAGTGATGCGCCTGCACCACCGAAGTCTTCGACGACGATTGCTTCGCCATCGGTAGCTTCAACGCCGATCCCGACGCCGAAGGAGAACAGGTCGGGACCTTGCCTCTCGACGTCGACCGTGTTCTCTTTTTCTGTTGCCTCACTGGAGACCTAACTCTTTCAGAGAGGCCATAAAGTCGAATTCTCTCTCTTTCCTTGATGGTTCTTCTCGACAACTTCTTGCATTGATGACAGGTTGCAGAAGAGTGAGAATCAGGGAGGCAAAGTATACACACAGAGAGTGTGTCTGATCTAGCCTTCTTTTTGCCACAGGCAGGGCAAGGATCAAATAAAGAAGGCATTTCTGACAGAAATAACCCTTTTCTGGAACTCCAGAAAGGTTTAACCTTCACTCTAAGGTCAAAAGACGTCGAGTGAAAGCAAAAAATCCACAAAAAATTCGACAATTTTTGACAGAAAAGTCAAAAAAGGAAGAGCTGTGAATCCAGGGTCCTGTCTGAAGGAGCCGGAAAGAACAACTGACCTAACTGTCACCCCTGAGGCACGATGGGAAGCTCGGGGTCATGGCTGTCTTAAAGGCACGGTGCCAGTTTTGTGTGAAAATGCTTTCATTTTCTATGCTATTGTTTTACAATGCAGCCTGTAGGCTAACAATGTCTGCTTTTTTGCAGTTTTTTCATGAGGTTTTCTCATTAAAAGCAGAGTTCAAGTGTTTCCTGTCCTTCTGTGTTTTTAGACATATATTATGTGTTTGCAAAAGCGTTTTTTATTTGTTATTGCATTGTTTAGCCTCCTAGATGGGGCTGCATTGATATGAGAAAAAATGATATATGTATATATATATAGAGCTGTATATATATGTTTTTCATATATAATTTTTATTATTTCCGGGTCCCCGCACATGGGCGGGAATATTCAGTGCTTATGACTATTGATGAGGATCCCCTGGAAGAGAACCTGAGAGTCTACAGAGAAGGAAGTGGTGGACTATATATTTGGACTCTGGAAGATGATAGCGCAATACATGAGTCAGGCATAGGAAAACCTGCAGGCTAGCCAAGCACTGATGAAGTAGTGGCGAGACCAGATAGCTACGCTTAGTGGGTATCAGGAAAGTCAGGAGGTGTTGGTGCTAAAGCCTATATGTCCCAGGGCTTTGAAGAAAAAATAGTATGAACCATACAAGGTTGTTCAGAAGGTTTCTGAGGTTAACTACTTAGTGAACATGTTCCACAAGGGAACCCAAAAGGGTGTTCCATGTGAACAGCTGAGCCCTTAACTCCAGAGAGATTACATAGTGAATATCATGGATATGGCAAAGGAAGTAGAAGATAGTGAGCCTCTTCCTGGCTTGCTGCATAGTGACCTGAGGAATTGCACTGTGGATGGGGTTTAGCTTATAGGCAAGGTGTCTCCAACCAGTCGAATGCACGCTACCAGTAAATCACGGACATCCTAGGAATAGCTCAAGGCCTTGTGTTTGCTAAAGTCATTAAAAATGTATTGAAAAATAAATGCATCTTGCTTAATTTTTAATAGTGATTAAGCCTTATTTCATTATGCATGCAAGCCTTTGAAAGTGAATGCTCCCGGCTCTGGCTTGCCGCTTGTCCAAAGCCAGAGTGATGCCACCAGCAGCCAAGCACTGGAGTCTTGTGAGAGGACTGGGGCTATGTGCCTGTTGGCAGAGCCCAGCATACAGTCCTGCCATCGAGCTCCAGGAAGCAGGGCCTTACATTAAGCCGTGCATGACTCCATTTTCACCACTGCACTGTGCTAGGTGCTAAAATAAAACTTGAGGCTAAATAAATTATGAGAGCAAGATGCTGTGTGTGAATGCTTTTAACTAGGAGGAAAAATAAAATGGAGAGTTAACTTAAACATTAAGGTAACTCTTCATGTTTATTTTCTACCATTTAAAAATGTTGCAATTACAAACAGCAGGCATCTTGCACCCAGTGGATGGTAGACACAGTCCCATATTTATAAGAGTGAAATACAGCCATTGTTTCGAGGGGAGAAATTCAAAGTAAAAAAAATGTAAAGCGTGGGGGCTCTGTCATTAAAGGATACTGATCGACCGGGTCATAGTAAATGGGGCGGCATCAAAGACTTTTGATAAAAGGAGAGGCATGCAACAGGACTACTTTTTGCCCTCTACATGTAGCCTCTCTGAGAAAATGTAACATAAGGAAGGTATATATATTAAACAGCTTCTAAAATCTTCTCATATCTCCTGAGCTCCTCTTGGGGGTGGGGGGATAGGAGGGCATATCCTGGTTAGGAAAACTAGCAGCAAATAAGATGACCCTCCCACCAAGAATACTATATGTGATGCAAGCCCTCCCATTACAATTCCTCAAAAATACGCTCAATAAGCTGCAAAACTCAGCAGAAAGTAATTATTTATGGGTTGGTAAGAAACCAAAAATGGCGAGGAGGCACGCCTCACATTCACCTGAAAAGGGCGGACCTGGTGTTTCCAAACTGACCAATTACTGCCTAACGGCACAGATCTGATATATTGCGGAATGGAAATTAACATAATTAGGCAAATATTGGTGTTTTACTGATCATTTGATAGTAGGTGAACATATTTGGAAGGCAGCTAGGCTGACCAGGATACATAGGTCATGGGATCTCTATTTGTCTCCGGTCACAAAGGTCACTATGACAGCTTGAGACAAAGTAGTTATAATGGGGGGCTGCACGATCACTGCCTCACCAATAACACCCATAATACGCAGCCCAGACCTCTCCTCGGTGGTGAAAGGGGAAGCCTATATTGAGTAGCAGAATGCAGGCTGTACAAGAATAGGGGATTTCTATGACCACAAAGGCCGTAAGGCTTTTCACCATTAAAAACAAGCATTGGAAATGCAATAGGTCTCGCCTTTGTTCAAGTTAAAGCAATTTGCTTTGCTAATGGTATTGTTTTATATCTTTGTATTAATCAGTGTATGTTTGTGATATGTTGGCTATTGCATTGCAAATGCTTGTTGAAGTTGTAAGCCATCATCAGATTCAGGCTCATGTTGTTTTCTGTGGAGTGGCTTTAAATGTTGAAGAGTGCGTCAGACTTTTTTCAAAGAAATGCAATTAATATCACTGGAGTCGCAAGATTGTCTTTAACAGAACTGTCAGCACTCTTTAGCTTCAGCAGCAGTGGAGAGTTTAACTGCTCATCAACACACCATAGAAAACCCTACGACTCAGTTTTCTTAGCTCCAGATGCACACCTGGGAGCACAATATCGCCACACTGGAGCACAGAGCCCTCGCACACCACAACCAATCACCCATCATCTGTCAACACACCCCATATTTTGTCAGCTCCTGGGTGTCACCCCTCCATCATCTGTTTCTAAAGCACCTATACAGGAGCAATGCAATACCCGGGACACAGACATCTATCGGCACACCCCTACCCCCTGGTGGCTGCTTCCCTCTCAAATCTGTTGCACACTCTTCGGGTTCACTCACTGCACACTTTCACAGTGCCTGGGGGAGGTTGTCACAGAAGCCTGTGTACCTGCCCTAAACCGCACTACCCTTGCCTACGGGGGGCACTGAGCAGGTGGGGTGTTTAGGGCCTGTTTCTGTTAAAACTGTCTGGGCGGGGGTGGAGGGCAGAGTCAGACTCCAAAATGATTAAACTGAATGAATTCTGCCACGACGAAGCTGCGCCTGCGCACACCATTGCACATAAAAGTTAAAGAACTAAGTGGTGTTTTGGGACTGACGGCGAGACAGGTTAGCACGCCACATTCAGAGGAATTTACCAAACACTCAAGAAAACGCTGTACCCTAAGGTAGACGGATCCATTGGGTAGTGGGTGGAGAACGTCACTTCCTGACTGCTCTTTGCTCACAGACCTGGCTCTGCCTCCTGCCTTCAGCTTGCTTAGCCAGCACTAAGGCAAGCATGCAACCCGAAAGAGCAGCGCGGACCCCCGAGCCGCCTCCCTCTGCCCCTTCCATTCCGGTTTCCAGTCTGCCTGCTGCTTTCTCTTTACTTTAAAAACACACCCACTGGCACTGCGGTCTCAGACTAGTCCATCTCAGCTTTGTATACTTTGTAGAGGGTGGTTCTCAAGTCTTTGGGCACCACAATACTTATGGTCTCCGATGTTATACGTCACAGAAAAAAAACACTACTTTCCTAAATCTAAATAGCCCCGCTGGGCCATAATTAACAGAATATACAGAAACTAACTACTTTTTACAGGGGCGAGATGAGATCTCGGGAGTACGTGTCCCAGAATGCACTTTCCTCGCATAATTCAAACATCCACTTAATATAAGCAGCAGGTCTCTGGGACTGTATGGGTGTCATGTTAGACACTACCAAGAGTTTCTCAACAGAAATACAAGTCCCAGAAGGCAGAGTTAACATGGAGACTTCACGTCCCACATGGGACAGCTCGAGATATCCGCAATGGCCATGCAAGCATCCCTGAGCCTCGCCCTTTTCTCTCAAAAACGCTCGCTTGGCGCTTTTCCTCTCCTCTCAAGGAAGAACCTGACAATCATGAAGAGAAGCGCGCCGGGCATGGTGATATAAAAGTGCGAGGCCTTGGGCAGCACCAGTTCCTCATCGTCTTCTAAATCGGCCCAGGTGTAGTTAGTGGGCAACCAGAGCAGGCCCCACCAGAACCAGCCCTGGACCGTCTGCAGCGTCTTGGCAGCTAAAACCTTCATGCATTGAAGGGTAGGTGCATGCCGTAAGCAGGGCCCTGCCTCCCCTTTGCTGTACATACCAAGGCTGAGTAGAATGATCCTTCCACTCTCTGCCTGGTGTCCGTTCTCCTGTCAGCTTGAAAGCGGCTTTCTCTTGTTTCCAGGTGCGAGGGGCAATGCTCAGTGCAGGCGGGCGGCCTGTAATGGTGGCGCAAGCAGCAGCGTCCCTTTATCCTGGGTGGCGGGGGAAGGAGGCCGCTCGAGCCATGGAGAAAGCAGGCATCAGACATGAAAATTAAGCATGGTCAGCTTGGAAGCGTCTTCCTCATGTTTCCAGGTGCGAGGGGTACTGCTCAGTGCAGGCGGGCGGCCTGTAATGGTGGGGCAAGCGGCAGCGTCTCTTTCTCCTGAGGGGCGGGGGGAAGGGAGCCGCAGTGAAAGTGGGCAGCCGCCATGAACAACAACTGTGGCGTGCAGCTGGATAACAAAGTTTAATTTCAATATAGAAATGATTTCGCGAGCCGCGGATTAAGATTGGCGTGCAGCCCCCATTGTTCCAGCTGAAATGCGGCATGCGAGTGAGCAGCAATAACAAACAAGCACTGACGGGCGACTGCGCAAAGTAAACATTTAAAAATAAATAAATGATTTGGCGAGCAGCAGCGTCTCTTTCTCCTGAGGGGCGGGGGGAAGGGAGCCGCGGTGAAAGTGGGAGGCCGCCATTAACAACTGTGGCGTGCAGCTGGATAACAAAGTTCCATTTGAATAAAGACATGATTAATGCGGCATGCAAGCACGGTCTTCTTTTAATAACAAAAAATGATTAATGCGGCATGCAAGCGCGGTCTTCTTTTAATAACAAAAAAAGTGGTTACCGACTTAAACAAGCGCGTCCGAGGCGGCCCCGCTCAAAAGGCGCAAAGTAAACATTTTTAAAAAAGAAATGATTTGGCGAGCAGCAGCGTCTCTTTCTTCTGAGGGGCGGGGGGAAGGGAGCCGCGGTGAAAGTGGGCGGCCGCCATGAACAACTGTGGCGTGCAGCTGGATAACAAAGTTTAATTTGAATAAAGAAATGATTAATGCGGCATACTAGTGAGCATCAATAAGAAAACAAAACAAGCGCTGTCCTCTTTTAAGAACAAAAAAAAGTGGTTGGTTACCGACTTAAACAAGCACGTCCGAGGCGGCCCACACTCAAAATGACAAACAAAGAGTGCTTCCAGACTTTTAAAGGAGAGCGTGTAACTCCGCGAGTACACGATCCAGTCCCGGTGGGTGGGGCCAAAAGTGGACAGAGCGGTAACAAGGAGGGACTAAGAAGCCTCCTTTCCAATCGTGAGCCACCGTTTACCATGGAGGATGACGCCAGCGAATTAAAAAGATGGGCGGGGCTTCAAGTCCGCTCCTGAAAGCTTCGGAAACCGTATTGATTCCAAGAAGCCCTCGCATGGCGAGAGCAGCGCATGCGCGCTGCTAACGCCAGGCGAGACCTAAAAGATAATACGATAATAGAGAGAAGTGAGATACCTTCAGATTAGGCACTGGGTAACACATGGCTCAGTCAGACCACATGACAGGAGACTATTAACATCATTCGACAAGTGGCTCATCATGAAAAAGATGGCAAGCTTTGTTGTCAGAATTGTATGCATTTCTCACATAGACTCCACAGGAAGATAAATCATAAGCCCAGGACAGCAGGGAAGCATCATTAGGTTACATTCTCACAAGTGGAAGGCCATCTAATAAATAACTCAGGCAACACCCAGTAGAACCTCTGGCAGAGAAATATTGGTAAAGTACCTTCCTAATGGTTCTACATCCCAGAGAAGGTTTAGGGATGAAATCCCTGAAAATCAGTAGTGTTGGAGGAAGTGTGGAACAGCAGACACATTACTCCACCTAATGTGACATCTAATGCGAAATCTGGGTCTATGTTGACACAAAGGACATTCAAATAGCGGAAAATAACTTCATGAGACAACTGTTATCCGTTCCCCAGGGCACCCCCTCTTTTATTGCCCATGAAGAGCTAGGAATGCCTCATATCATAGATCTGATAGCCTTTCGCCCGGTGTCTTTTTGGCTGAAAATATGGGTTAAGGAGGGGATTCATTAAACAAGGCAATCCTCAAAGATTGCCTGGCTCTGGATCATGCATCCAAGATACCATGGCTTAAATATATTGAAAGGAGTCTCTTGAGCCTGGGAAGAGGAGACCTTTTTCCAACCCTGACGGAATACGAAAGGAAGATCTAGCCCTCCTCAAGACGGCGTTTAGTAAACGTCAGATTATGCTAAGGGAGGAGAGGGAGCTCATGAAGCCCAGCGTACATCGCTTTGTCATATTAACCCTTTCGATGCTTATGACGAGCTGGACTCGTCATGGCACACAGTGGACGTGTGCTCATGACGAGTCCAGCTCGTCATACGACCCACCCGCGGGGAAGCGCTGGCGCTCCCCACGGGTGTCCAACTTCGCCCCCACAAAGGGGGATGGCAGCGGAAGAGATTCCGCTGCCACCCCGACCCCCCATGGGAATCCCATGACGTCAGCGCACACAGCGCACGCTGACGTCATCAGGAAGTCCCAGACGCTCGGGAAGCCATTTGCTTCCTGAGCGTCGAGGAAGAAGGTAGGTTTCCTCGTTCCTGGGGGGTTTAGGGAATGCATAGAGGCATCAGGGAGAGGAAAGAGATTTTCCTCTCCCCTGATGTCTCTTTGCAGGGCATTTCTGCTTCACGAACGCGCACAGCGTCGCGATCGTGCAGCGGAAATGCCCCCACTAGCACCAGGGATTTGTTTAGTTAGGTAATGGAAGCGACCCCTTGGGCAAGGGTCGCTTCCTTGGGGGTCATTTATTTAAAAATGTTTTTCTGCCCCCCTGGGGGCAAATCGACCCGTTTTTTCGGCCGTTTTGCCCCCAGGGGGGGCAGAAACCGCCACTAGGCACCAGGGATTGCTTTGGGGGGCATTTGTTTGTGTATGGAAGCGACCCCTTGGGCAAGCGTCGCTTCCTTGGGGGTAATTTATTTAAAAATGTTTTTCTGCCCCCCCTGGGGGCAAATCGGCCCGTTTTTTCGGCCGTTTTGCCCCCAGGGAGGCAGAAAACGCCACTAGGCACCAGGGATTGCTTTGGGGGCATTTTTTGTGTATGGAAGCGACCCCTTGGGCAAGGGTCGCTTCCTTGAGGGCATTTATTTTGGAATGTCTTTCTGCCCCCCCTGGGGGCAAATCGGCCCATTTTTTCATCCGTTTTGCCCCCAGGGGGGGCAGAAAACACCACTAGGCACCAGGAATTACTTTGGGGGTCATTTCTTTGTGTATGGAAGCGACCCCTTGGGCAAGGGTCGCTTCCTTGGAGGCACATTTAAATAGGAATGTTTTCTACCCCCTGGGGGCAAATCGGCCTGTTTTTTCGTCCGTTTGCCCCCAGGGGGCAGAAAACGCCACAAGGCACCAGGGATTACTTTGGTGGCCATTATTTTTATGTAAGAGACCCCTTGGGCAAGGGTCGCTTTCTAGAGGGGCATGTAATTAGGAATGTTTTTCTGCCCCCCTGGGGGCAAATCGGCTTGTTTTTTCAGCCGTTTTGCCCCCAGGGGGGGCAGAAAACGCCACTAGCCACCAGGGTTTCCATTTGGGGGCATTGAAATGTACATGGAAGAGACCAAAGGGGAGCATTTTTTGTTGATGTTTTTCTGCCCGCCCCCTTGGTGGCAGTCGGTCTTTTTGTCCTACTGCCCCCCGGGTGGGGGGGCAGAAATCCCAGTAGGCACCAGGGATCTATTTTTTTTCCAGGGGGCGACAAATATCTGTCTGTTTTCTGCCCCACCTGGGAGATAGAGTGGCTTGGTGGAAAACCTCACCTAATCCCCATTTTTCTCAGCCCTATTTGAAGGCCCATGTGGCCGAATGATCATTTGGGTAGCGACATTGTGTGTTATAATTTTAATTGTCATATTGTTTGTGAAATGTAATAGTAATTTTTTATTTCTCTATTTTATTCTAGTTCAAGGCTTTTGCTGTTTACACTGTTCCAGGTTGCGGTTTTGTTACTGCTGGTTTTGCAGCTTGTGTTGTTGCATGTGCAAATGTATTTCGTAATATTTACTGTAAATTAGATTAATTTCCCTACATGAATGTGTTTTTTGCAAATGGTGTAGTAATAGCAGTATGTTTGGCTTCTGTGTTTTGAGTGTCAAAATCTTTTTGCATTAGTGCTTGATGTGAACTTTGTTGTCTTATGAGTAATTGGTTTTGTTTTTCTTTCTAGTGGGATATCGTTGATTTTTGCTGTGTCTCTGCAGAGTAGGTGCTGGTGAGTGTAGCTATCTTTGGTAAGAGTTATATTGTTTTTGAGTATATAGATCTTTGTGCTAAAGCCACACTTTGTTTACTACTTATTTTGCACAGTGTTGGTTGTTGTTGACTTGTTTGTGCAGTCTCCTTTCTTAGTAAGGATAATGGCTAGCCGCAGGATTACTGCTCAGCAGGTTGTTGGTATGCTTTTTGAGTGTTCCTCTGACCGTGGTTCAGAGACTGACTCTGATTCTGAGGCAGAGGTGGGAGGGGATGATTCAGGCAGTGAGTTTTCTCTCCACATGGAATCATCGGATGATGAAGCTTCGCTCAGTGCGGATGAAGTGCCTGTGTTAGAAGAGGACATTGATGTGCCGATAGTGCGGCAAGAGGCATCTGGGCTGCAGCGTGCAGCTGCAAGGCTTCACGTTGCTGTAGTGCGGCAAGAGGCATCTGGGGCTGCAAGGCTTCCCGTCGGTGTAGTGCGGCAAGAGGCATCTGGGGCTGCAAGGCTTTCCGTTGGTGTAGTGCGCGAAGAGGCATCTGGTGTGCAGGCTGGGGCTGCAAGGCTTCCCGTTGAAAGTGCTGACCTCTGGGTTGCCCCTGGCATGGTGCAGCCGGCATTGCCAGACTTTACTGGTGTTCCAGGGTGTAGAGTGAATACTGAGAACTTTTGCCGATACATTTTTTTCAGTTGTTTATGGACGATGTGTTTTTGGCAGAGATTGTTGAGCAGACTAATTTGTATGCCGAACAGTTTTTGAGGGACAACAGTGCCAGCCTTAAGCCCTATTCTAGAGCTACCCGGTGGACTCCCACAAATCTTGCAGAGATGAAGAAGTTCTTGGGATTAACTTTTTTGATGGGCTTGCTAAGGAAGCCATCAATGTCTTCATATTGGTCTACTAGTCCCTTGATGGCAACGGCTATATTTCCGGCAGTCATGAGTCGTGATAGGTATTTGCTTCTGCTTCGGATGCTGCATTTTGTCGATAATGGTTTAGCGTTGCCACGAGATCACCCTGATTGTGACCGTCTTTTTAAGATTCGGCCTGTCCTTGATCACTTTGTTGATCGATTTTCTGAGATCTATGCTCCAGGAAAAGAAATAGCAGTGGATGAGTCTTTGGTGTTGTTCAAGGGGCGCTTGGTTTTTAGGCAATACATTCCTAGTAAGAGGGCACGCTATGGAATTAAGCTGTATATGCTGTGTGACAGTGGGACTGGATATGTCTCTAATTTCAGGGTGTACACCGGTAAGGAATCCAACATTAACCCCCTGGTTGTCCGTCCACTTTTGGAGTGACTGAGAAAATTGTGTGGGAGCTTGGTAGAGGATTATTTAACAAAGGCCACCATTTATATGTAGATAACTTCTACACTGGTGTGCGGTTGTTCAGGGAATTGGCCAAAGTGGGCACTGTTGCTTGTGGCACAATCCGCTGTACCCGTAAAGGTTTCCCAAAAGAACTTGTTTGTCAAAATCTTGTGCGGGGACAGTGCAGTGCGTTGCATTGCGAGGAGCTTCTAGCTGTGAAGTTTTCAGACAGGAGAGATGTCTACATGCTGACTACCATCCATGATGAAAGCACTGCACCTGTGACTGTTTGGGGTCAGGTTGCTGAAGTGCGCAAACCTGTGTGCATTTTAGACTATAATAGGCACATGGGTGGTGTTGACAGAGTAGATCAGAGGTTGGAACCTTACACTGCTCTTCGTAAGGCTTACATTTGGTATAAGAAGTTGGCTATCCATCTTTTCCACTTGGCAACCTTTAATGCTTTTGTTGTGTTCAAGGATTCTTGTCCTGAGTCAAAGATGACTTTTGCTCAGTTTCAAGAGTCTGTAATAGGCAGCCTTGTTTTAGTGGAACAGGCAAGTGTTCCTAGAGTTGGAGTGGTGGAGGATGTGGCTCGATTGAAAGATCGCCACTTTCCTGATTACATTCCTCCCACATCTTCAAAAGACTTTCCCACTAGGAGATGTAGAGTCTGTTGGCGAAGAGGTTTGCGGAAGGAGACTCGTCTTTTCTGCCCCGAGTGTCCTTCTAACCCTGGGCTGTGTGTGCCTGCTTGTTTTAGAGCGTACCACACACAAAATAATTTTTGGGAGCATCCATGAGTGGTAAAGTGAACTGCCTGGTCTGTATTGTGTAAAAAAATTATTCTGTTTCAAGGTTGGCATTAGTGCAATGTATTTAGTTTCAGATTTTGTGTTAGTAGATTTGTATCTATTTGCAATTTGTTTGTGGTTTTTTTGTATAAAAAAATCCTAAATGTGATGGCGGTGTGTGTAGGCTGGCGCTTGGCTGGCGGTGTGCGTGGAGTGGCGCTTGGCTGGCGGTGTGCGTGGAGTGGCGCTTGGCTGGCGGTGTGCGTGGAGTGGCGCTTGGCTGGCGGTGTGCGTAGACTGGCGCTTGGCTGGCGGTGTGCGTGGACTGGCGGTTGGCTGGCGGTGTGCGTGGACTGGCGCTTGGCTTGCGGTGTGCGTGGACTGGAGGTTGGCTGGCGGTGTGCATGGGCTGGCGCTCGGCTGGCGGTGTGCGAGTAGTGACTTGCTGCTGGTCACTACACACACTGCTAGCTGAGCGCCACTCCGCGCAAACCATCAGTTTGTGTAGTTGCTGTGTCAGGAATGTGGGCGTGTGAAAGTGATGGGCCCTTGAATGGCGCTGTCTGCGGGTGTGAGTGTTGTAATGTGATGGGCCCGCGGCTGGCGGTGTGAATGTTTTGTATGTGTCACACGTATGAAAGGTGTATGAATGGCCTGTAAAGAGGTTGGTGCCTTGTTGTGGCTTTACAGCTCACGAGCTGTGAGTCAATGGTTCAGTTTCTCGTCCTTTCAATTATTAACAGTGCATTTCATTTTTGTGAAATCACTTGCTAATACAATTGTATATACTGAACCATCACTCACCCTCGTGCCAAATCCAACCAGTATGTGTGTGTGCTTGAGGATTAGATGGCTGTGCAGTAATATTTGTCTTTTTGTCTGTCTGAAGCAGGGTGTACCTTGTCCCTTTTTGTGAATGTTGTGATGTGTTGGTTTTGTGCCTGGTGGTGTGAATGGTCTTGTGTGTATCACGTATGAAAGGTGTGTGAATGGCCTGTAAAGCGGTTGGGGCCTTGACGTGGCTTTACAGCTCACGAGCTGCGAGTCACTGGTTCGGTTTTTTGTCCATTTAATTATTGACAGTGCATTTCATTTTTGTGAAATCTCTTGTTAATAAAAATTATATATACTGAACCATCACTCGCCCTTGTGCCAGATCCAACCAGTATGTGTGTGTGTTTGAGGAATAGATGGCTGTGCAGGAATCTTTGTCTTTTTAGTCTCTCTGCCAAGGTGTACATTCCATCTAAGAATAACCTACCAACTGTAGATAATGTTGTAAACCCATGGGAGTACATGGTGATGTCTCTCTTGTGAATTTCAACAAGTTATTTTATCCACAATGTCCTGCAAACCTCAAAATGTCTGTCAGATTTTCCTTGCAATATTGTGCCAAAATTCTCACACTGCAGAAATAAACAACTAATTATGTCAAAACGATTTGGTTTTTCAAGGGGGGGTCACCTGGGTTTTTGGCCCCGTGCACGGCGGCCAACTAGGGAAAACTACCATACCCACACATTTCTGAAAACTAGACACCCGGGGCTTTCAGGGAGGTATGGCTTGCGTGGATCCCCCACGTTTTCTTACCCAGAATCCCCTGCAAATCTGAAATTTTGCTGGAAAAATCACTTTGTTCACACATTTGTGTGTGGGAAAGTTGTGGCATCACCGGGCTGAAACAAATTTCCTCCCACCCAGCGTTCCCTCAGGTCTCCCGATAAAAATGGTACCTCACTTGCGTGGGTGGGTGAAGGACCCGCGACAGGCAAGGGCCCAAAACCTATTGAGGTGACATCAAAATTACCTACCACAAACCAACCTAGTTTTGCATGGGGGTCCCATGAGTTTTTGGCCCGGGGCTCGGCAGCCATCTAGGGAAACCTACCAAACCCACACATTTCTGGAAAGTAGACACCCGGGGATTCCAGCGAGGTATAGCTTGCGTGGGTCCCCCATCATTCTCCTACCCAGAATCCCCTGCAAACCTCAAACGTTTGCCGAACAATTCACTTTTTTCTCAAATTTCTGTGTGGGAAAGTTCTGGAATGTGCGTGGATCCACAAATTACCTCCCACCCAGCGTTCCCCCAGGTCTCCCGATAAAAATGGTACCTCACTTGCGTGGGTGGGTGAAGGACCCGCGACAGGCAAGGGCCCAAAACCTATTGAGGTGACATCAAAATTACCTACCACAAACCAACCTAGTTTTGCATGGGGGTCCCATGAGTTTTTGGCCCGGGGCTCGGCAGCCATCTAGGGAAACCTACCAAACCCACACATTTCTGGAAAGTAGACACCCGGGGATTCCAGCGAGGTATAGCTTGCGTGGGTCCCCCATCATTCTCCTACCCAGAATCCCTGCAAACCTCAAACGTTTGCCGAACAATTCACTTTTTCTCAAATTTCTGTGTGGGAAAGTTCTGGAATGTGCGTGGATCCACAAATTACCTCCCACCCAGCGTTCCCCCAGGTCTCCCGATAAAAATGGTACCTCACTTGCGTGGGTGGGTGAAGGACCCGCGACAGGCAAGGGCCCAAAACCTATTGAGGTGACATCAAAATTACCTACCACAAACCAACCTAGTTTTGCATGGGGGTCCCATGAGTTTTGGCCCGGGGCTCGGCAGCCATCTAGGAAATCCTACCAAACCCACACATTTCTGGAAAGTAGACACCGGGGATTCCAGCGAGGTATGGCTTGCGTGGGTCCCCCATCATTCTCCTACCCAGAATCTCCTGCAAACCTCAAACGTTTGCCGAACAATTCACTTTTTCTCAAATTTCTGTGTGGGAAAGTTCTGGAATGTGCGTGGATCCACAATTGCCTCCACCCAGCGTTCCCCAGGTCTCCCGATAAGAATGGTACCTCACTTGTGTGGGTAGGCATAGTGGCTGCAACAGGAAATGGCCCAAATCGTACTGTGGAGACTTCAAAATTACCTACAGCAAAACTACCTGGTTTTGGGGGGCACCTGAGATTTTGGCCTCGGGCTCGGCGGCCATCTTGGGAAAGTACCAAACCCAAACATTTCTGAAAACTAGACACCCTTGGGAGTCCAATGAGGTATGGCTTGCGTGGATCCCCCAACATTTTCCTACCCAGAATTCCATGCAAACCTCAAATTTAGCTGAAAAACCACATTTTCCACATATTTTGTGTGGAATCACCGTGCCGGCACAAATGTCCTACCACCCAGCGTTCCCCTTGTTCTCCCGAGTAAAATGATACCTCAATTGTGTGGGTGTCCAAAGCAGAATTGGCTAAAAACGTATTTTTAAAAAAATGTAGCGCTTAGAATTCTCGGTGCTATACTCTAAATCCCTATGTTTTGGGCTCTTCCTAGCCACAGGCCTTTAGCCCACCTACACAAGTGAGGTATCATTTTACTCGGGAGAACAAGGGGAACGCTGGGTGGTAGGACATTTGTGCCGGCATGGTGATTCCACACAAAAATATGTGGAAAATGTGGTTTTTTCAGCTAAATTTGAGGTTTGCATGGTATTCTGGGTAGGAAAACGTTGGGGGATCCATGCCAGCCATACCTCATTGCACTCCCCAGGGTGTCTAGTTTTCAGAAATGTTTGGGTTTGTTACTTTCCCAAGATGGCCGCCGAGCCCGGGGCCAAAATCTCAGGTGCCCCCCCCCAAAACCAGGTAGTTTTGCTGTAGGTAATTTTGAAGTCTCCACAGTACGATTTGGGCTATTTCCTGTTGCAGCCACTATGCCTACCCACACAAGTGAGGTACCATTTTTATCGGGAGACCTGGGGGAACGCTGGGTGGGAGGAAATTTGTGGATCCACGCACATTCCAGAACTTTCCCAAACAGAAATTTGAGAAAAAAGTGAATTTTTCGGCAAACGTTTGAGGTTTGCAGGGGATTCTGGGTAGGAAAATGATGGGGGACCCACGCAAGCCATATCTCGCTGGAATCCCCCGGGTGTCTACTTTCCAGAAATGTGTGGGTTTGGTAGGTTTCCCTAGGTGCCGGCAGTGCTAGGGTTCAAAAACTACAGCTAGGCACTTTGCCAAAAAAGAGCCATTTTTCACTGCGAAATTGAGGTGTGACCACGTTGCGTTTTGCGCCATTTCCTGTCACGGGCACTAGGCTGACCCACACAAGTGAGGTACCATTTTTCTCGGAAGACTTTGGGGGACGCGGGGTGCATGGAAATTTGTGGATCCACGCAGATTCCAGAACTTTCCACCACAGAAATGTGGGGAAAATGTGGTTTTTTTGACAATTGTTTAGGTTTGCAAGGGATTCTGGGTAACAGAACCTGGTGGGAGGCAGTCAAGTCACCCCATACTGGATTCCCGGGGTGTCTAGTTTTCAAAAATGTATAGGTTTGCTAGGTTTCCCTAGGTGCCGGCAGTGCTAGGGTTCAAAACTACAGCTAGGCACTTTGCCAAAAAAGAG
This sequence comes from Calotriton arnoldi, assembly GCA_963921515.1. Lineage (NCBI taxonomy): Eukaryota > Metazoa > Chordata > Amphibia > Caudata > Salamandridae > Calotriton > Calotriton arnoldi. The sequence goes on from CAWUFW010003964.1 coordinate 1,419,622, forward strand.
CCATTTTTCACTGCAAAATTGAGGTGTGACCATGTTGCGTTTTGCGCCATTTCCTGTCGCGGGCACTAAGCTGACCCACACAAGTGAGGTACCATTTTTCTCGGAAGACTTTGGGGAACGCGGGTGGGTTGAAATTTGTGGATCCACGCAGATTCCAGAACTTTCCACCACAGAAATGTGGGGAAAATGTGTTTTTTGGACAATTTTTAGGTTTGCAAGGGATTCTGGGTAACAGAACCTGGTGGGAGGCAGTCAAGTCACCCCATCCTGGATTCCCTTGGGTGTCTAGTTTTCAAAAATGTATAGGTTTGCTAGGTTTCCCTAGGTGCCGGCAGTGCTAGGGTTCAAAAACTACAGCTAGGCACTTTGCCAAAAAAGAGTCATTTTTCACTGCAAAATTGAGGTGTGACCACGTTGGGTTTTGCGCCATTTCCTGTCGCGGGCACTAGGCTGACCCACACAAGTGAGGTACCATTTTTCTCGGAAGACTTTGGGGAACGCGGGGTGGGTGGAAATTTGTGGATCCACGCAGATTCCAGAACTTTCCACCACAGAAATGTGGAGAAAATGTGTTTTGTTTTACACTTTTTTAGGTTTGCAAGGGATTCTGGGTAACAGAACCTGGTGGGAGGCAGTCAAGTCACCCCATCCTGGATTCCCCTGGGTGTCTAGTTTTCAAAAATGTATAGGTTTGCTAGGTTTCCCTAGTTGCCGGCAGAGCTAGGGTTCAAAAACTACAGCTAAGCACTTTGCCAAAAAAGAGTCATTTTTCACTGCGAAATTGAGGTGTGACCACGTTGCGTTTTGCGCCGTTTCCTGTCGCGGGCACTAGGCTGACCCACAAAAGTGAGGTAACATTTTTCTCGGAAGACTTTGGGGAACGCGGGGTGGGTGGAAATTTGTGGATCCACGCAGATTCCACAACTTTCCACCACAGAAATGTGGGGAAAATGTGTTTTTTTTGACAATTTTTTAGGTTTGCAAGGGATTTTGGGTAACAGAACCTGGTGGGAGGCAGTCAAGTCACCCCATCCTGGATTCCTCTGGGTGTCTAGTTTTCAAAAATGTATAGGTTTGCTAGGTTTACCTAGGTGCCGGCAGAGCTAGGGTTCAAAAACTACAGCTAGACACTTTGCAAAAAAAGGGTAATTTTTCATTCTGAAAATGAGGTGTGTTCACGTTGGGTTTTGAGCCATTTCCTGTCGTGGGCACTATGCCGACCCACACAAGTGAGGTACCATTTTTATCGGGAGACTTAGGGTAATTCAGATTTGTAAAGTAACTGTTATTACCTATTCACTTTTCATGCATTTCTGCCTTCCAAATGAAAGACATTGTGTAAAAAAGAAGTCATTTTGAAAAATGTCCTATAATTCTCATGCTAGTATGGGTACTCCCAATTTCGGAAATGTGCAAATATCTACTATTTACAAACTCTATATTTTGTTCCCATTTCAGAAATACATAGGTGTCTTTCATACCGATTTTTCCATGTATAAATTTTCCCAGAATAATTGCTATATACCCGGTACATAATAAAAACCATTGCAAGACGCTGCTCAGTTATTGGCTCTGGGTTCGTCGGGTTCTTGGTGAACCTACAAGTCCTATATATCGCCACAACCAGAAAGGTCCAGCAGATGTAACGGTATATTGCTTTCAAATATCTGTCATAATCAGAATAAGTTACAGGTGAAAACGTTGACACAAATGGCTGATTTTTTCAACTAATTTTCAATTTTTCCTATATTTAACTGTTTGTTTCTATAAAGAAAACTTGAAGGATCTACACAAATGACCCCTTGCTGAATTCGGAATTTTGTCTACTTTTCAGAAATGTATGGCTTTCCAGGATCCATTATTGCTTTCATACCCATTTCTACCATTAACTGGAAGGAGGTTGAAAGCACAAAAATAGCAAAAATAGACTATGTTCCAGAAAAATGCCAAAACTGTGTAAAAGATTTTGGTTTTCTGACAAAAGTCTGCTTGTCCCTGAAAGCTGGGAAGATGGTGATTTCAGCACCACAACCCCTTTTTGATGCCATTTGCAGGAAAAAACCAGACGCTTTCATCTGTAGCCCTTTTTCGCATTTTTCCCCAAAAACCAAAATTTAGCTGTATTTTGGCTAATTTCTGCGTCCCTCAAGGGGAATCCACAAACCCTGGGTACCTTTAGAATCCCCATGATGTTGGAAAAAAGGACGCAAATTTGGCGTGGATACGTTATGTGGTCAAAAGGTTACAGGGGCCTAGCGCGAACTACCCCAAATAGCCAAAAAAAGGCTTAGCACAGGAGGGGAAAAGGCCTAGCAGCGAAGGGGTTAAGGACAACAGTGTCATATTAAGGACAACAGTGATGGCAGAGCCGTACTTACTGGGTCTCGTGAACTCCTATGATCGATTCCTTGATCTTTTTATCTACTTCTCACATATCCAAGGGAATCAAATAGAGGGCAATCTTTTTTTGCCCTGCGGCTGCGATGGTACATCTCCGCAGGACATGGTTCATTTTACAATGTTTTGCCCTTTTTATGACACTCCTAGAAAATCCTTTTTAATTCCCATTTTGAAACAGGCCAATTTTAAACAAGTTCGGACTGCTTTTATATTCCTTCAGATGCTGACGGGTAACATTGTATTTCATGTATTAAGTTTTTTTAAATCTGCCATTAGGCTTAGGGCGAGTTGTGATTAACTGGCCTGTTTCTCATCACCATTTCTGGTTTCATGCACTTGATCAGCCAATAGTTTGCTGATTCATTCAATGGTTTTAATGCACCACTTAATGTGTTTTAACCTATTACCTTTAGTGAATGTTATATGTTGTTCCTGGTGTCCGGGACTCCAGTTGTAATATGAACATACAAGATGAATTATCAATTTGTTTACACCTGGTTCGCCTTTGTGATTGTATATATTGCATTATACCATAGTTTATTTTTATATTGTGCTTTTATGGTTTTATCAAACATGAAACCGAATAAAGATATTTTAAAGTTAAAAGACATCTAATGTGGTGGATTTGCTGGGACACATTTAAGATACACAAACTGGCACCCGCCGGCTGATGGCGATGATTCTGCTGCTAACCAAAAGAAAGATGGCGATGCACTGGGGACACTACACTAGCCCAGGCTTGAAAGACTGGATGGCTGATGTGACTTTCTGTCAGGAGAGACTGGAAGACTACTCAGAGATAATGCCAGCAAAGTCTCGCCCCAAGGACATTTAGAGCCCCTTTAGCGCCTACATGGCTCTACACAATAGACAAAAGAACTCACAAAGACCGAAAAGCTACATATACACTAACTGGGAGAGGGGTGGGGGAGGCTGCTGCTATGGGCTATGCAGATTGCATATTGAATGTCTGCAGTATTTCTAGAGTTGCAGTGAGACTGTCTATGCAACTTGAAAACTGTGCAAACTACTTGCCATATCCTATTTCAAAGTAAAATGATGCTGCTAAGTATGGGACCTAAAATGTTTCCTTTCGCTTTGTTTGCCATAGAACTTTATTTAATTGAAAAGAAATACGTGGTTCTTTGACATTGCCCTAAACTAAAAAAGGTCCAGGAGGTGGTTCTGGCAGAAGAGGACACAATGTTAACACCACATTCTCCAGATTGCCAACATACATACTCCTACACCTACCAAATAACCACATATACCCATTACAGTCTCCTAGGAAGAAAAACAATCTCACTTTCCCTATGTGCAGCAGTGCAAACCATGGGAAGCCTGTGGGGACGGGTAAAGTACCAGAGCACCGGAATGGCCTATACTATATGTGGAAATTATTGGGCATGGAAAAGGTGTAAGTTGCACTGAACCTCAGGGAGGATCAATTGGAAGGTCTGTGGGCCCTATGCGTACCCTTCCTAGAATTTAACATGCCCCACATTTCTCAGAGTTCTTGGGATAACCAATCAGCATGTTACCGACAGAGCCAAATGACAGGAGGACATATATTGTGAAAGGTAATACACTGACCCTCGAAACAAAGACCAATAACACATACTCTGAGATCCACCAAGGTTAAACAGAGAAACTGCAGGTATTAATTATGGGGGATTGGGAGGGGGAGAAAAGTATGTTTAAATTGTGAGTATGCCCCTGAGACTGTCCACTCCTCCGGTCAGCAGATGTAGGTGGGTATATACGTTATGAGGTAGAAAACCCCATAAAAATATAACAGAAGCACAAAATCAGGCCTGGTATTCCCGCACCTGGAAAATCGAGGGCAGGAACACAGGGTCAGGTGTGATTGGGCAGAGTTGTATCCCACCTGGGAATAGCGATCTGCAGACTATTAATCGGGGCCAAAAGTGTGAAGTCTGTTAAGTGGGAGTAGGAGTTGCTGGGCTATTTTACATAAGCACTATGAGAGAGGAGAACTTCTAGACACATGAAAATGAAGTGCAATTATTTAGTGAAGGAAAAAAATTGAAGAATGGACTACCATTCAACCAGTATTGCGGTTACAGGCAAATCCTTTCCTGGACGATGATTTGTCTTCTGGGTGACCAAGCTGCACTGCGACAACTCTCTCGGGTCCATCAGACTTGGGTGCAACTTTGAGCATAGGGTCCTAGTCTCTGGTGCTAAACGACAATGAGAAGTGGCTGCTTGAACATTGGGGCTATGAACTTGCCCCATAAGGGTTCTTCAGCTGTTATGGCTTCGTGCTACAAATATGAGGTCAGCCAACTGACCCTTGGCGACTCCTGCTTCGTTTGAGCTACGGAGATGACTTCTCCAGAAGCAGGACACAGCATGCACAGTCATTTCTCCTTTGCTAGTCACCAAGTTCAATAGGTCCAGTGCACGCCAGTGCAGCCTTTCTTTGCCGGTTTCTCGGTGCAGCAGGGCAGTCCTTCTTCAGTCCTCTTTTCCAGTCCAATGAGACGTGACGTCGGGTTGCCAGGGCTAACAATGCCTACCAGGTTCCCTCCCTCGTGATGACCACTTCCTAAAAAAAATTTGCTAATCCAGGATACACGTTCTTCCCGCTTCCAATATGTCAGAACCCCTTTCTCGGACTCCAGAGTTTCCTGGCCCAATCCAGAAGTGTAGCTACCAAGGGGGCCATACCCTGGAAAAGCAGTATCATGAGACAGGAGGACAGAGATGTTCTTCCAAGTCCAAGGTGGTGACTTGCTACAAGTGCCACCAAGTGGGATATTTCAAGAGGGATTCTCAGATGAATGACCCTGACCCAGCAACTCCTGTGATAGCAAGCATGTTGAACATAGGTGAAGGGACCAAATAGGTCCTGTTTGTGCTCAACCTAGTAGCTTTGGAGATCTGGGAGAGGGACTCGCATGCTCTGAAGCACATTCATCCTAACATGAGGTATTTTTTAGAAGGAAGTTAATATTAATGGGGGACAGTGTCTGTTTCGAGGGATAGTGGAGCTTTCCACACTATGCAGAAAAGGAAGTACCTTAAGCCTGAGGAGATGGTCCCTGTTACCAAGGATACCTGTTTCTTAGCCAGTGGAGGGGGCATGGAGTATACTCTTGCCAGGGTTGATAATGATCTCAAAGGCAAGACAGCCATGGCTGATGTTGGGGTAAAGGAAAAGCAACATGCTGGATGTCTCTTGGGCTAAGGGTGCACATCAGTCTCATAATGGGACTGGGATGATTCTTGATTTGCAGAGACCAAGGCAAGGTAGTTTGCAGGAAAAGGCAGATGCTGTGAAGGCAGTGGCCATAAGAGTCACACTTCTGTCCTAAAGGGAGAGGAGGATGAGGCTCCTGAAGCGGACCAGGTGCCTGAGTCTGGGTGGCTTCCAGAGCTGTTGGGTTTGTTAGCTAGTGGAAGGCATAGGCGGGAAGATTTCTGAAAGGCACAGGAAAAGTGCCCTATGCTTCCTGTGTGTAGGGAACTCTTCACGTGTAGTGTGGCATGGTCGGTAAACCTTATGTTGGCTAGGAGAATGGACTACTGTATAGTGAGGCAGTGAATCCAGAGGCAGGAACTAGCAGGAGGCTTGTGCTTCCACTACTGCTCAAGAATTATCTGTTGTCACTGGCCCAGGATGTGCCCTTGCCAGGACACTTGGGAATTGTTGTTGTAGTATAAGCTTTGTCGACAGCTCATGTCATAAAAGCTATAAAAACACCATTTTATATATAAAAAAGATATAAAAATGACCAATTCATATAACAGAATATTGCAGATAAGCATGTATAAACAATCCAACCTAGTACGCGACTACAACCAGAGTACAATATGCAGTTCGAAAGATCAGTGATAAAGCAAATAATACAACATAATACAATAAAAACATAAATTAAACACATTATAAATGAGTAGGAGGAAGCGTTACAATACTTCATAGTGTGGTGCCTCTTCTGTTGGACCCAGGATAGATTGAAACCTCACTTCTACTGGCCAGGGATGCTTGGCGGGTGCTGCAGTGCCTCCTGCGTGCAGCCGACTCTCCAAGTAGGACCACAGCCTTGCACGTGCCCACGGATGTGGCTCCCGCTGAGCTGCTGCACTCTTCCTTGCTGTTTGGAATGGGTTAAACTGGTTATGGGCCTGTCGGCCCCCGTGAGACACGCTGCTAAGAGCGCTGCGCTGCCAAGACACTTATCACTACTTTCTAAGAGTTGAAGTGGACTCTTGAGTTAAGGCTACAAGTGAACATTCCCTGGAGGCAGCCACCAGTGAATGGGGAATAACCCCAACCACATTACGTAGAGCAGGTGGAACAGGGATCTGCCAGTGAAACACTAGAGCCCCAACCTCAAGGGGAAATGTGTTATTGTTTATCTATATTGTAACATTTCATTGAATGCAAAGAGTCAGAAATAAAAGACTTCTTTTTATTATAAAAATAAGTATTTGATTAAAACTTGTTTGATTGACACCGTTGTGCGCTCTTTGAGTTATGAATTGTGTTCACTAATCTCTATTTGCACATCCCCCAAGTGAGCTTTTGACTCCTCGTCCACAGCTATAACAGAGAGTTACGTGCAGAGGTGGTACTTGGCCCAGTTGCTCAGGATCCATAGTAGGCTAGGTCCCAGGACATCAAGAGTAACAAGCCTCAAACCACACGGTTGGGTCCAGTAACCCCGGCGTGCCCCGTGGGCCTCTGAAAGGGGTTCTGACAGGTGGTTTACCAAGGCAGTGAAGAGAAACTCTGCCAGAGCACATCAGGAGGAAGTGGGATCTTTTCCTGCCATGTCTCTTGTTTGCTTATTGAGAGATTCCACAGGCGGAGGTAGGGTTCAGTCCCTTTGAGTTACTGTATGGATACCCGGTGAGGGCTCCTCTCACCTTAGTCAGAGGAGGGTGTAAAGGAACCTGAGAGTCTCCAGAGAAGAAAGTGGTGGACTATGTGTTTGGCCTCAGGACGTTGATGGCGCACTACAAGAGTCAGGTAAAGGAAAACCTTCAGGCTAGCAAAGCGCTGATGAAGGACTGTATGACCACAAAGCTGGACTGAGTGGGTATCAGGAATGTCAGGAGCTGTTGGTGTTAAAGCCTATTTGTCCCAGGGCTTTGGAGGACAAATAGTGTTAACCATACAAGGTAGTTCAGAAGGTTTCTGATTTAACTGCTTGGTGGACCCATGTGCCTTAACAGAACCCAAAAAGGTGTTCCATGTGAACAGCTGAAGCCTTACTTACCGAGAGATTACACCATGAATATCATGGCTATGGCAAAGGAAGTAGAAGATAGTGAGCATCTTCCTTACTTGCTGTATAGTGACATGAGGAACTGCACTGTGGAAGGGGTTCAGTTGTACAGACCAGGAGCGATATTTACAAGAAAATGTTGAAGCGCAGTGTTACGCCGAAATTGGCACTGCCGTGCTCTGACATTTTCAAAACACAAGGATGCGCCGCTTTTACAAAAATACGGCGCATCCCTGCGTTTCCTCTAGCGCTGGTGCTAAATATGCTGCCTAGCGCCAGCGCAGGCACCCTGCTGCCATGTTGCAGGTGTACACACCTTCCTGCAAATAAACAATCAATAAGGACGATTTCCTCTTTCTATGTGTGCTACAGAATGCAGCATTCATAGAAAGTGCAAAAAACAAGGAGAATTTAGTATTTTCTCCTCGTATCGACATCCTAAGACCAGGTATTACCTGGCCTTAGTTTTTGGCACTGCCCCAGCCTTGTAAATCTGGCGCAGCGTCAAAAAGTAATGCATGCTGCAGTGGAACATCAATTTGCCCCCAGGTGTCTCCAACCAGTCGATCACAAGCTACCAGTAGTTCACCGACACTCTTGGAGTAGATCACCGCCTTCTGTTTGCTAAAGTCATTAAAAGTTTATTGAAAAAATAAACACATCTCACTTAAATGTGAATAGTGACTAAGCCTTATTTCATTATGCTTGCAAGTCTTTTCAAGTGAATGCTCTGGCTTGCCACTTGCTCAAGGCCGGCGTGACGCTAGCAGCAGCCAAGCGCTGGTGTCTTGTGAGAGGACTGGTGCTGTGGCTGGGGGGCTGACGCAAGGGTTGTGCCTGTTGGCAGATCCCAGCACACAGTCCTGCTGTCACACTGCAGGGAGCAGGGCCTTACATTAAGCCGTGCCTGACTCCGTTTTCCCCAGCGCACTGTATTAGGGTATTCAATTAAAACTTGAGGTTAATTACATTATGGGAGCATGAGAGCAATATGATGTGGGTGGATGCTTTTAACTGGGAGAAAAATATAATGAAGAGTTAACTTCAAAATTAAGTTAACTCTTCATTTTAATTTTATCCCATTTAAAAGTGTTGCATTTACAAACAGGTGACATCTTGCACCCAGTGGATGGTAGACATAGTGCCATATTTATAAGAGAAAAATACAGCCATTGTTTTAAGGGGTGAAAGTGAAGGAAATTTAAAGCATGGGGGCTTAGTCATTATGGGATAGCCATCGCCCAGGTTAGAGTAAATGGGGCAGCATCAAAGACTTTTGATATAAGGAGTGGAATGTGACGGACTATATTTCGCCCTCTACATGTAGCCTCTCTTGAACAAAGTGTGACGCAAGGAAGATATACAGGGGCTGAGACTGGCCAAAACAGTCGTAAATTGCATATTGTGCAGACGATGTACCAGTAATACTTACAGACCGGTTTGGTCAATCCCCATCCTATTAACAGAACTTACTACCTTTGGCTTAGCCTCGGATTTAAAAATAAATGTGCAAAATTCTCAAATATTGAACATTTCCACACCCGGTGATTAACAGGAAACATTACAATCTGCGGGCCTCATTTATGAGGCCCTACCAGCACTTTTGGGCCACCGGAACGTCACTTTTTTGGTGTTCTAGTGGCGCAATGTGCCAGGCAAGGCCACATAAAGGCACTTTACGTGGCTTTTCATGGCCTTATAAATATGTGCCCCTTTCACGCAGAACACTGCATGAAAGGGGTGTTACATGGGTGTTGCTGTGGGTGTTCCCACACAACACCCATGGAACCTCACACATTCCCCGATTTACGAGAAATCGTAAACCTGGGAATACGTTAGAACCTAATGCCACCTCTGGGGTGGTGTTACGGAGGCGCAACGAGGAGAAATGTTTTAATTTCTCTGCGTACTTTTCTTTTTCTATGTGTGCTGCATTCTGCTAAATAAATAGAAAAAGGAAATTGCCTCGTGATTGATTTTGTGAAGGATGGTGTTCCTTCCTGCACAAAATCGATCAGCCCAGCAACACAGGAACCCTTGCACCATGGCGCAAGGGTGCCTGCGTTGGCGCATGGCAGCCCATCGTGCACCAGCACTGGGGAAAAGGACAGGAATGCGCCGTATCATATAGATACAGCGCACTCCTGCCCTTTTGTTTTGACATATGGCAGCGCTGCAAGATTCATTGCGGCGCTGCCCTACGTCAAAACCTCATAAATGAGGCCCTAAATTTTCATTACAATGGGCTAAAAATCACCTTCAATAGCTAGGTATTATAATAATGGCATTGTTAGATTAAAGAATCTCTACAACCTTGTCGTATCTCCTGAGCTCTTCTGGGTGGGGACGGGGAGGATATCCTTGTTAGGAAAACTAGCAGCACTTAAGATGACCCTGCGACTAAGAGTACTATTTGTGATGCAAGCCTCCCATTACAGTTCCTCAACAATACACTCAATAGGATGCAAAAGTTATTTATGGTTTGGTAAGAAACCAAAAATGGCGAGGAAGCAGACCTAACATTCACCTGAAAAGGGCGGACCTGATTTTTCAACCTGACCAATTACTGCCTAGAGGCACATATTTTATATATTGCGGAATGGAAATGAAAATAATCAGACAAAAATTGGTGTTTTACTGATCATTTGATAGTAGTTGGACATATTTGGAAGGCAGCTCGTCTGACCACGATAAATAGGTCATGGGATCTCTATTTGTCTCCAGTCACAAAAGCCACTGGGACAGCTTGGACCAACGTAGTTACAGCGGGAGGCTGAACTATCACCGCCTCACCAATAACACCCATAATACGCAGCCCAGACCTCTGCCCGGTGGTGAAAGGGGAAGCCTATATTGGGTGGCAAAATGCAAGCTGCTCCAGAATGGGGCATTTCTATGACCACAAAGGCCGTAGGGCTTTTCACCATTAAAAAAAAATAATAGTATAATAGAGAGAGAGAAAGTGAGATACCGAGAGATTAGGCACTGGGTCACACATGACTCAGTCAGACCACCACATGGCAGGAGACTATTAACATCATTTGACATGAAACTCATCATGAAAAAGATGGCAAGCTTTTGTTGTGAGAAATGTATGTATTTCTCACATAGACTCTGCCGGAAGATAAATTATAAGCCCAGGAGAGCAGGGAAGCATTAATAGGTTAAACCTCACAAGGGGAAGGCCATATAGAATTCAGGCTACATTCAGTAGAACCTCTGGAAGAGAAATATTGGAAAAAATACTTCCTAATGGTTCTACATCCTGGTGAGGGTTTAGGATGGAATCCCTCAAAATCAGTAGAGTGTTGGAGGAAGTGTGGGTGGGCAGACACAGTACTCCACCTAATGTGGTGGCTTTGCTAGGACATATTAAGGATACACCAACTGGCACCCGCCGGCTGACGGCAATGATTCTGCTGCTTGCCCAAATAAACATGGCGATGCACTGCGGACACTACACTAGCCCATGCTTGAAATACTGGCTGGCTGATGTGGCTTTCTGCCAGGAGGGACTAGAAGACTACTGGGAGCTAATGCCAGCAAAGTCTTGCACCAAGGACATCTAGAGCCTCTTTAGCACTTACATTGCTATACACAATAGACAAGAGAACCCTCAAAGACAGAGAAAATACATAAACACTAACAGGGGAGGGATGAGGTATGTTGCCACTTTGGGCTTTGCAGATTGCATATTGAACGTGTGCAATATTTCCACAGCCGCAATGAGACTTGTCAATGCAACTTAAAAACTGTGCAAACAGCGTGCTATACCCTATTTCAAAGTAAAATTATGCTGCTGAGCATGAGAACTCAAATGTTTACTTTGACTTTTGTTTTGTTTGTCATAGAACTTTAATTAAAAATATACATGTGGTACTTGCTGTGACATTGCCCTCAACTTAAAAGGTCAGGGAGAAGGTTCTGGCAGATTTTAGACACAATCTTTAACACCACACTCTCCAGATTCCCAGCATACATACTCCTAGGTCTACCAAAAAGCAGACATACCACTTACAGCTTCCTAGGGAGAACACAATCTCACTTTCCTGGTGTGCAGCAGTGCAAACCATGACAAGCCTGTGGGGGACAAAGTACCAGAGAACCGGAGCTGGCTATAACCTATGTGTGAAATATTGGTCATCAAAATGGTTTAAGTGGCAATGGACTTACGGGATGATCAATTTAAAGGTCTGTGGGCCCCATGCATACCCTACGTAGCACAGAAATTTAACATGCCCAAATTTCTCAGAGTACTTTGGATAACCAATCAGAATGTTACAGATAGAGCCAAAGCACAGGAGGACATATATAATGAGAGGTAAGACACTGACCCTCGGAACAAAAGCCAATAACATATTCTCTGAGATCCACTAAGGTTAAACGGAGAAACTGCAGTTATTAGCTATGGGGAATTAGGAGGGAGAGAGGAGTATCTCTAAATTGTGACTATGTCCCTGAAACTGTCCACTCCGCCGTTTAGCCGATGTAGTCGGACATAAGTGTTATGAGGCAGAAAACCCAATAAAAATAGAACTGAATCGCAAAATCAGGCCTGGTATTCCTGCACCTGGAAAACTGAGGACAAAAACACTGTGTGTGGTGTGAGTGGGCAGAGTGGCATCCCACCTGGGAATACGCTCTGCTGACTCATAATTGGGGCCAAAGGTGTGAAGACTGTTAAATGGGAGTAGGAGTTTCTTGGCTATTTTAAATAAGCGCTGAGAGAGGAGAACTTGTAGGCGCATGAGACTGAAATGACATTATTTAGTGAAGGAAGAAAATTGAAGAATGGGTTACCAGTGACCCGGTATCGTAGTTACAGGCAAAACTTTTCCTGGACGTTGACTTGTTATTTACATGACCAAGCTGCACTCCAACAACTCTCACGGGCCCAACACTCGGGTGCAACTTTGAGCATTGGGTACTACATCTCTAGCTCTAAACGGTGACAGGAAGTGGCTACTTGAACATTTGGGTAACCAACTCGCTGCAGAAGGCTTCTTCAGCTGTTATGGCCCTGTGCTACGAACAGAAGGTCAGCCATCCGACCCTTGTAATCTCTTGCTTTGGTTGAGCTCCGGAGATGACTTCTCAACATGCTGGACACAGCATGCACAGTCCTTCCTTCTATGCTAGCCACCTACTTCAGCAGATGCAGTGCACACCGGTGCAGCCTCTCTTTGCCGGTTCCTCAGTGCAGCAGGGTAGTCCTTCTTCGGTCCTCTTTTCCAGTCCAACGAGATCTGAGCTTGGGGTCCCAGGACTAACAATAGGCTACTAGGCTCCCTGCCTCCTGATAACCACTTCCTACAAAGTATGGCATGTGGCTATCCGAGGATGCACCATTCTGCCCGCTTCCAATATGTAAAAAACTCTTTCTCATGTCCAGAGCTCCTTAGCCAAATCTGGAATTGTGGCTGCCAAGGGGGCTACATGCCCCTGGAAAAGCAGCATCATGAGAACGGAGGACAGAGAAGTCCTTCCAAGTCCAAGGTGGTGACTTGCTTCAAGTGCCACAGGGTGGGACATTTTAAGAGGGATTCTCAGATGAAAGACCGGGACCCAGCAACTCCTGTGATAGCAAGCATGTTGCACATAGGTGAAGGGACCCAGGAGTTCCTGTTTGTGTTCAACCTAGTTGCTTTGGAGATGTGGGAGAGGGACTCAGATGCTCTGAAGCACATGCATCCTACCACAATGAAGTTTGAGCAGGAAGTTAGCATTAATGAGAGGGCAGTGTTTGTCTTGACGGATACTGGAGCCTTTCACACTATGCAGAAGATGAAGTACCATAAGCCCAAGGAGATGGTCCTTGGCACCAAGGATAACTCTTTGTAATCCGGTGGAGGGAGCATGGAGTATCCGTTTGGCAGGGTTGAGATTGTGCTCCATGTAAAGAAAGCCATGGTTGATTCAGAGGTAAAGGAAAAGGAACATGCTGGATGTCTCTTGAGCACTTTTTTGATTGCTCTTGGCTTGGTGCAGAGACCAAAAGCCTGTATGGCTTCACCCATGTCAGCTGTGTTGAGCAGTGTACAGGCTGCACATCAGTCTCATAGTGGTTTTGGGATGATGCTTGATCTGCAAGGACCAGTGCAAGGTAGTTTGCAGGAAAAGGCAGACGCTGGGAAGGTAGCGGACATGAGGGTCATCACTTCTGCCACAAAGGGAGAGGAGGATGAGGCTCCTGAAGCGCACCAGGTTCCTGAGTCTGGATGGCTTCAAGAGCTGCAGGGCCTGTTAGCTGCTGGAAGGCATTGCCAGGGAGATATCTGCAAGGCACAGGAAGAGTGGCCTATGTTTCCTGTGTGTAGGGCACTCTTCCTGTGTAGAAGCAAAGGTGTGGTTGGGAAACACTATGCTGGCCAGGAGAATGGCATACTGTATAGTGAGCCAGTGAAATCTGAGGCAGGAACTAGCAGGAAACTAGTGATTTTCACTACTGCACAGGAATTTCCCATTGTTACTGGCCCACAAAGTTCCCTTGGCTGAACACCTGGGCATTAAAAAACCCAGGATAGGTTGAACTCTCTATTATGCTGGCCAGGGATGCTTAATGGGTGCTGCTGTGCCTCCTGCATGCAGCTGACTCTCTGAGTAGGACCATAGCATTGCAAGTGCCCTAGGATGGGACACCCGCTGAGACGCTGCACGCTTCCTTGCTGCTGGATTCGGTAAGACTAGTTACAGGGCTATTTGGCCCTGCAGGGCATGCTGCTAAGAGCGCTGCGCCGCCAAGACACTTTTGACTTATTTACAAGTGTTGTTGTGGTCTCTTGAGTTAAGGCTACTAGTAAGCATTCCCTAGAGGCAGCCACCAGTAAATGGGGAATAACCCCAAACACATTCCAAAAAGAGGGTGAAACAGTGATCTGCCAGTGAGACACTAGAGCCTCAACCTCAAGGGGAAATGTGTCATTGTTTATCTATGTCGTAGCATTTTGTTGAATGCGTAGAGTTAGAAATAAAATTCCTATTTTTATTATAAGAATAAGTATGTGATTGGAGGTTGCTTGATTGACACCGCTGTGCACTCTTTGAGTTATGAATCGTGTTCAGTAATCTGTATTTGCACATCCCCTGCGAGGGAGTCTTTGACTCCTCGTCCACAGCTACAACAGAGAGTCAAGTGCAGAAGGGGTACTTTGCCCAGTTGCTCAGGATCCATAGTAGGCTGGGCCCTGGGACATCATGAATAAAACACCTCGAACCACACGGATGGGTCCAGTAACCCCTGCATGCACCGTGGCCTTCTGTAAGGGGTTCTGACAAGCGGTTTACCAAGCCACTGAAGTGGAAATCTGCCAGAGCACCTCAGGACGAAGTGGAATATTCTCCTGCCATGTCTCTTGTTTGCCTACTGAGAGATTTCACAGAATTGGGTAGTGTTCAGTCTCTTTTGAGCTTCCGTATGGATATCCGGTGAGGGTCCACTCACCTTAGTCAGAGAAGGGTGACAAGGAAGGATAAGTTACTTGCCTGTAATCCTAGTTCTCTTCCATGGGTATCCTCATCAAAGTCATAAGTACTGAATATCCCCGCCCATGTGCGGGGAACCCGGAAATAATAAAAATTATATATGAAAAACATATATATACAGCTCTATATATATATACATATATCATTTTTTCTCATATCAATGCAGCCCCATCTAGGAGGCTAAACAATGCAATAACAAATAAAAAACGCTTTTGCAAACACGTAATATATGTATAAAAACACAGGAGGGCAAGTAACACTTGAACTCTGTTTTTAATGAGTAAACCTCATGAAAAAAACTGCAAAAAAGCAGACATTGGTAGCCTACAGGCTGCATTGTAAACCAATAGCATAGAAAATGAAAGCATTTTCACACAAAACTGGCACCATGTCTTTAAGGCAGCCATGACCCCTAGCTTCCCATCATGCCTCAGGGGTGACAGTTAGGTCAGTTGTTCTTTGAGTAACCATGAAGATTAGGGCACAAAGATATCGTTTAACAATGAAGTAATCTCATTTGCCTGGGGAGGCGGGTGGGTTGCTTATGACTTTGATGAGGATACCCCTGGAAGAGAACTAGGATTACAGGTAAGTAACTTATCCTTCTCTTCCAGGGGATCCTCATCAATAGTCATAAGCACTGAATAGAATAGCAAGCCCATCTTCCACCTGCAGGCAAATGAGAGTGAATGACCCAACATATAACAAAACAGCCGCAATCAGCTGTTGAACAGATTCCTCAAGGAGGCTTGGCCTACTTGGGTGTCTGCTCTGGTGTCTGAATCTAGACAATAGTGCCTTGTAAATGTATGGACGGACCTCCAAGTTGCCGCCTTACAGATCTCAGAGATAGGCACGTTATGAAGGAAAGCAGTCGTAGCCGCCTTTCCTCTCGTGGAATGCGCCTTGGGAGTAGGTCCAAGGGGCTTTTGCGCTAATTGATAAGCTAACTTGATGCATGAAACTATCCATCTGGAGATGGATCGTTTTGAGGCTGGAAACCCTGTTCTGATCGACCCATAGTTAATGAATAGTTGATCAGATTTTCTAATCGACTTGGACCTATCCAGATAGAACTTTAAAACTCTTTTTAGGTCAAGCGAGTGTAAAGCCCTCTCAGCTGGAGTGGAGGGATTAGGGAAAAAAGTCGGAAGTGAAATGGTCTGATTCACATGGAAATCTGACACCACCTTTGGAAGGAAAGAGGGGTGAGTTCTCAATACCACCCTATTTAGATGGAAAACAGTGTACGGTTCCTTTGAACAGAGGGCCTGTATTTCGCTCACTCTGCGAGCCACGTGAGGTGTTGCAAGGTTGCTTTGTGGATAGGTTCGAAAGGTGGACCCATCAACTTTGATAGCACCAAGTTCAGCTCCCAGGTCGGTGAAGGAGGCCGGACTGGAGGGTAAACCTTCTTTAGACCTTGAAAGAAGTCCTTCACAACCTGCAACTGAAAGAAAGAAGGCTGAGAAGGCGAACGTCTATATGCAGTGATGGCTGCCAAGTGCACCTTAATGGAAGGAAACTTCAAGCCTGCCCTAGCTAGGTAAAGCAGGTATGGTAAAATGACTTCCTCTTGCCTCTTGGTGGGGTTACAATTGTTTTGCACGCACCACATATAAAAACGCTTCCACTTGCAAGCATATGAGTGTCTAGTGGAGGGTCTCCTGGCTTCTTTTAAGATGGTCATGCAGTCTTGTGGCAGTCCTAAATGACCATACTGGAGGACCTCAGGAGCCATACTGCCAAGTTCAGTGAGGGAAGGTTGGGGTGATGAATCCTCCCGTTCATCTTGGACAGCAGGTCCGGTCTGCACGGGAGTCTCCTGTGTGGGCATTCTGACAGGTGCAGAAGGTCCGGGTACCACCATTGCCTCGGCCAGTCCGGGGCAATCAGGATCATCCTCGTGTGCGAATGAGAGAGCTTGGTCACCACCTTCGGGATGAGAGGAAGGGGTGGAAAGGCGTACACAAATGCCCCTGACCAGTCTATCAAAAGGGCATTCCCTTCGACCCTGGCCGGTAGAACCTTGAGGCGAAGTTTCGGCATTTTGTATTTTCGTCGTCTGCGAAGAGGTCGATGCTGGGATGACCCCACGCCTGGAAAATGTCTTCGACGACCTCGTCGTTGAGTACCCAGTCTTGTCGGTCCTCGAAGTGTCGACTGAGAGCATCCGCTTGTGCGTTCTGCTCCCCCCAGGTGTACCGCTGTGATCGATAGGTTCCGTGCTAGGAGCCAATGCCAGAGAGCTTGAGCTTCCAGTGACAAAGTCCGTGAGCGAGTTCCCCCCTGTTTGTTCAGGTAGTACATGGTGGTGGTATTGTCCGTCTGTACTAGAATTGAGTTTGGCTGAATCGAAGGGAGGAAAGCCTTGAGTGCCAGGTGAACGGCTCTCAGCTCCAACATGTTTATGTGATATGAGCGCTCTTTCGATGACCATTGCCCTTGTGTCTGGAGAGAACCCATGTGGGCTCCCCAGCCTTGGAGGGAGGCGTCCGTGATCAGCGTTTGAGAGGGAGGTGCCTGATGAAAAGGAATCCCTACTTGAATATTCTCCTTCTTCATCCACCATGGGATGGATGCTCTTGCTGCATTTGAGAGAGTTATCTTGTCGTCCCAGCGAGCTGTT
The DNA here is from genome assembly GCA_963921515.1 of Calotriton arnoldi. Taxonomy (NCBI): domain Eukaryota; kingdom Metazoa; phylum Chordata; class Amphibia; order Caudata; family Salamandridae; genus Calotriton; species Calotriton arnoldi. The sequence continues at coordinate 1,437,391 of CAWUFW010003964.1, forward strand.
TGCTGATCCCACTTGTCCTCCAGATCCTGTTGCAGAGGACGCATTCTCAGTCTGGCATTGGGGACCAGGAGAATGCAGGATGCCATCGACCCTAACAGGGAGGCAATCTGACGAACTGACGGCCTTTTGTTGTCCAGAATTAGTCTGCCTTTCTGTATGATGGAAAACTGTCTCTCCTCCGAAGGAAACACTTTTCCTACCTTGGAGTCTACCAGCGCTCCCAGATAATGGATTCTCTGTGTGGGCTTCTGAGTTGATTTTTCGAAGTTCACATGAAGGCCTAGCCGGTGACAAAGCTCTAGGCATTGCAGAAAATGACTCCTCACACTGTGGGGGGAGGGACCTTTCAACAGCCAGTCGTCCAGATAAGGGTACACGAAGATGCCTCTGCGACGTAGTGCGGCTGCCACCACTGCCATGCACTTCGTGAACACTCGGGGAGCTGACTTCAACACGAAGGGTAGTACTTTGAATTGGTAGTGGGACGATCTCACCAGGAATCTCAGATATTGCCTGTGATGTTGACTGACCGGAACATGAAAGTAGGCATCTTGCAGATCCAGCGAACACATCCAATTTCCCTGTCTGAGATGTGGATATATTTGATGGAGAGCCAACATGCGAAACTTCTCATTTTTGATTGACTTGTTGTGTGATCGCAGATCCAGAATGGGTCTGTATTCTGATTTTCGACCCTTTTTCTTTACCAAGAAGTATCTTGAGTAGACCCCTCAACCTCGTTGTGATATTGGTACCTTCTCGATGGCTGATTTTCGCAGAAGGGTGGCAACTTCGTTCTGCAATATTTTCATCTGCTGGCACGATGATGGAACCGGAGGGATTGAGGGGGATGGCGTCGAAAACGTAGAGAGTACCCATTCTGCAGCGTAGCTAACACCCACTGGTCCTTTGTGATAGCACGCCACTCTTTGAGATGATTTGCAATACTTCCCCCACTGGAGTGGTAAACGGCGACGGGGAAGTAGGCACTCATTGTTTGGTCTGCGTCTTAGCGGAGGTATTGGACTGACGATGGTTTCCTCTTCCTCTGGAGGAACGCCGGCCTTGGTATTGCGACCTTTGCTGACCTTGCTGGTCCTGATTTTTCTGCCAATGAGGGGTTTGAACCCTCTGTTGGGAGGATCGACGATTGTAAGGCCTGAAGCGTTTTCAGAACTCTTTCTTCTTTTCTAGACCCACGGCCTTTAGTGTGTCTAACTCTGTCTTCATACGGGACATTTCCTCATCTGTGTGTGTGTGTACCGAATAAAGATGAGCCGGAGAAGGGAAGATTGAGGATCCGAGACTGCGCTTCTGGTTTAAGCGCTGTGAGACGAAGCCATGAAGCTCTCCTAGCGTATATTCCATGGGTATAGGCATGAGCTGAGAGAGTAGCTCCATTGGCTGCGGCGCTGATCACTTGGTTCGCCACCAAGCTGCCTTCCTGCAAGATTTCTTCAAAATCTTTGCGATCTTCCTTGGGCAGCTTTTTCGTAAATCTTTGAAGGGAGTCCCACAAAGACCTGTCGTAGCGACCCAAAAGAGCCGATGCACTTGAGACCTTGAGCATAGAGGCTGATGTGCCGCAGACCTTCCTTCCCCATGAATCCTGTGCTTTACTCTCCTTATCTGGTGGAACAGTAGAGGAGGAGGCAACTGAGTGAGTCTTTTTTGCTGCATCGATTATAACAGAATCCGGTGGGGAGTCAGATCTAAGGAATAGCGGGTCCTCCTCCGGTGGACGGTATTTCTTCAGATTCCTAGCCGGCGAAGTCTTGAGGGTCGCCGGCATAAGGAAAATGTCCATGGCCGGTTGGAGTAGGCCCGGCACCAATGGCAACAGTGGTCTAGATGCAGCCCTCTGGTGTAAAGTCTCAAAGATCACTGAAGACGAGCTCTGCCGAGTCGGCATAGGGATGTTCAGTTTAGTTGCCCCTCTGGCAAGTACGTCCTGGAAAGTACCAACATCATCCACCGGAGAGACCCTCGACCGTGGGCTGTCCGTAAGAGTCGGTGAGTAGTCTCTTTGTGATGTGTGTGTGGAAGAGGAGGAAGGTGTTGGATACCTGTGCCTTGTCCTCCTGCTTCTGGATCTGGACCTCCTTCTGTGAGAGTGTGCAGGAGTGCGACTGCGATCTCTGCCTCTCGATGGAGTACGATCTCTATCCACAGCCTGCACCAGTCGAGCCAACGGAGACCTGTGGAGGGGGCTTGAGTAGTGCTGTGCTCCTGTTGCTGGAGTTGTGGCCCAGTGATGTAGAGGCCGATTCCATCTCGGTGATAGATGGATAGAAGGTGATCTTTGACCTTCTCGGCTCTCAGGAGAGCGAGGAGGAGGGGATTTATCTCCCTCTGTCTGTGCAGGCCTCTCCGCTGAATCAGGATGTCCCGTGGACACTGGAGTGCTAGACGTCGAGATCACAACCTCCGGAGATCTGGACGATGAAAATCTGTGAGGGGAACTGCGAGAACCTGTTCTCGACGTCGGTGATGGTGACGTAGACAGGCTTACCGGACGTGAGGCCCTTTTGGACTGGTGCCTCGATGTCGATCTTGAACGTCCCCTCTGGACAGACTGCTTTCTCGACGTCGACTGTTGTCCCGGCGACGGTGATGCCTGCTTCGACCTTCTCCTCTTCGAAGGAGGACTCAATCTTGAAGTCAATGGGTGCCTCGACGTCGAGCGTCTGCCTGACGCCGACGGAGTACCTTGCTTCGACGTCAACCGCTCTGAAGACCGATGTTTCGACGTCAACTTCCGGTGTGCGGACGTCGACGGAGACTTCCGTCTCGACGTCGGCGACGGAGTCTTCTGTCTCGACGTCAAAGATCTCTGCACCGATATCGACGGAGACTTCTGCCTTGACGTCGGCGTCGGAGTCTTGTGCCTCGACGTCGAAGATCTCTGTACTGATCTCGATGGAGACTTCTGCCTCGACGTCGATTGCCGTTGAGGTGGCGACGACGGAGTTATTTGTCTCGATGTCGAACACCTAGCCAGCGTTGACGGAGATTTGCTCCTCGACGTTGATCGTCGCCTGGTTGACGACAACGGAGGACCCTTTACCTTCGTCGACGTTGAGAGCGCTGTTCTCGATTTCGTAGAAGAGTGATGCGCCTGCACCACCGAAGTCTTCAACGACGATTGCTTCGCCATCGGTAGCTTCAACGCCGATCCCGACGCCGAAGGAGAACAGGTCGGGACCTTGCCTCTCGACGTCGACGTGTTCTCTTTTTCTGTTGCCTCACTGGAGACCTACCTCTTTCAGAGAGGCCATAAAGTCGAATTCTCTCCCTTTCCTTGATGGTTCTTCTCGACAACTTCTTGCAGTGATGACAGGTTGCAGAAGAGTGAGAATCAGGGAGGCAGAGTATACACACAGAGTGTGTGTCTGATCTAGCCTTCTTTTTGCCACAGGCAGGGCAAGGATCAAATAAAGAAGGCATTTCTGACAAAAATAAACCTTTTCTGGAACTCCAGAAAGGTTTAAACTAAACTCTAAGGTCAAAAGACGTCGAGTGAAAGCAAAAAATGCACAAAAAATTAGACAATTTTTGACAGAAAAGTCAAAAAAGGAAGAGCTGTGAATCCAGGGTCCTGTCTGAAGGAGCCGGAAAGAACAACTGACCTAACTGTCACCCCTGAGGCATTATGGGAAGCTAGGGGTCATGGCTGTCTTGAAGGCACGGTGCCAGTTTTGTGTGAAAATGCTTTCATTTTCTATGCTATTGGTTTACAATGCAGCCTGTAGGCTAACAATGTCTGCTTTTTTGCAGTTTTTTCATGGGGTTTTCTCATTAAAAACAGAGTTCAAGTGTTACTTGCCCTCCTGTGTTTTTATACATATATTATGTGTTTGCAAAAGCGGTTTTTATTTGTTATTGCATTGTTTAGCCTCCTAGATGGGGCTGCATTGATATGAGAAAAAATGATATATCTGTGTATATATATATAGAGCTGTATATATATGTTTTTCATATATAATTTGTATTATTTCCGGGGTCCCCGCACATGGCGGGAATATTCAGTGCTTATGACTATTGATGAGGATCCCCTGGAAGAGAACCTGAGAGTCTACAGAGAAGGAAGTGGTGGACTATGTATTTGGACTCTGGAAGATGATAGCGCAATACATGAGTCAGGCATAGGAAAACCTGCAGGGTAGCCAAGCACTGATGAAGTAGTGGTGAGACCAGATAGCTACGCTTAGTGGGTATCAGGAAAGTCAGGAGGTGTTGGTGCTAAAGCCTATATGTCCCAGGGCTTTGAAGAAAAAATAGTATGAACCATACAAGGTTGTTCAGAAGGTTTCTGAGGTTAACTACTTAGTGGACATGTTCCACAAGGGAACCCAAAAGGGTGTTCCATGTGAACAGCTGAGCCCTTAACTCCAGAGAGTTTACATAGTGAATATCATGGATATGGCAAAGGAAGTAGAAGATAGTGAGCCTCTTCCTGGCTTGCTGCATAGTGACCTGAGGAATTGCACTGTGGATGGGGTTTAGCTGTATAGACAAGGTGTCTCCAACCAGTCGAATGCACGCTACCAGTAAATCACGGACATCCTAGGAATAGCTCAAGGCCTTGTGTTTGCTAAAGTCATTAAAAGTTTATTGAAAAAATAAATGCATCTTGCTTAATTTTTAATAGTGATTAAGCCTTATTTCATTATGCATGCAAGCCTTTGAAAGTGAATGCTCCCGGCTCTGGCTTGCCGCTTGTCCAAAGCCAGAGTGATGCCACCAGCAGCCAAGCACTGGAGTCTTGTGAGAGGACTGGGGCTATGTGCCTGTTGGCAGAGCCCAGCATACAGTCCTGCCATCGGGCTCCAGGAAGCAGGGCCTTACATTAAGCTGTGCATGACTCCATTTTCACCACTGCACTGTGCTAGGTGCTAAAATAAAACTTGAGGCTAAATAAATTATGAGAGCAAGATGCTGTCTGTGAATGCTTTTAACTAGGAGGAAAAATAAAATGGAGAGTTAACTTAAACATTAAGGTAACTCTTCATGTTTATTTTCTACCATTTAAAAATGTTGCAATTACAAACAGCAGGCATCTTGCACCCAGTGGATGGTAGACACAGTCCCATATTTATAAGAGTGAAATACAGCCATTGTTTCGAGGGGAGAAATTCAAAGTAAAAAAAATGTAAAGCGTGGGGGCTCTGTCATTAAAGGATACTGATCGACCGGGTCATAGTAAATGGGGCGGCATCAAAGACTTTTGATAAAAGGAGAGGCATGCAACAGGACTACTTTTGCCCTCTACATGTAGCCTCTCTGAGAAAATGTAACATAAGGAAGGTATATATATTAAACAGCTTCTAAAATGTTCTCATATCTCCTGAGCTCCTCTTGGGGGTGGGGGGATAGGAGGGCATATCCTGGTTAGGAAAACTAGCAGCAAATAAGATGACCCTCCCACCAAGAATACTATATGTGATGCAAGCCCTCCCATTACAATTCCTCAAAAATACGCTCAATAAGCTGCAAAACTCAGCAGAAAGTAATTATTTATGGGTTGGTAAGAAACCAAAAATGGCGAGGAGGCACGCCTCACATTCACCTGAAAAGGGCGGACCTGGTGTTTCCAAACTGACCAATTACTGCCTAACGGCACAGATCTGATATATTGCGGAATGGAAATTAACATAATTAGGCAAATATTGGTGTTTTACTGATCATTTGATAGTAGGTGAACATATTTGGAAGGCAGCTAGGCTGACCAGGATACATAGGTCATGGGATCGCTATTTGTCTCCGGTCACAAAGGTCACTATGACAGCTTGAGACAAAGTAGTTATAATGGGGGGCTGCACGATCACTGCCTCACCAATAACACCCATAATACGCAGCCCAGACCTCTCCTCGGTGGTGAAAGGGGAAGCCTATATTGAGTAGCAGAATGCAGGCTGTACAAGAATAGGGGACTTCTATGACCACAAAGGCCGTACGGCTTTTCACCATTAAAAACAAGCATTGGAAATGCAATAGGTCTCGCCTTTGGTCAAGTTAAAGCAATTTGCTTTGCTAATGGTATTGTTTTATATCTTTGTATTAATCAGTGTATGTTTGTGATATGTTGTCTATTGCATTGCAAATGCTTTTTGAAGTTGTAAGCCATCATCAGATTCAGGCTCATGTTGTTTTCTGTGGAGTGGCTTTAAATGTTGAAGAGTGCGTCAGACTTTTTTTCAAAGAAATGCAATTAATATCACTGGAGTCGCAAGATTGTCTTTAACAGAACTGTCAGCCCTCTTTAGCTTCAGCAGCAGTGGAGAGTTTAGCTGCTCATCAACACACCATAGAAAACCCTACGACTCAGTTTTCTTAGCTCCAGATGCACACCTGGGAGCACAATACCGCCACACTGGAGCACAGAGCCCTCGCACACCACAACCAATCACCCATCATCTGTCAACACACCCCATATTTTGTCAGCTCCTGGGTGTCACCCTCCATCATCTGTTTCTAAAGCACCTATACAGGAGCAATGCAATACCCGGGACACAGACATCTATCGGCACACCCCTACCCCCTGGTGGCTGCTTCCCTCTCAAATCTGTTGCACACTCTTCGGGTTCACTCACTGCACACTTTCACAGTGGATGGGGGGAGGTTGTCACAGAAGCCTGTGTACCTGCCCTAAACCGCACTACCCTTGCCTAGGGGGTACACTGAGCAGGTGGGGTGTTTAGGACCTGTTTCTGTTAAAACTGTCTGGGCGGGGGTGGAGGGCAGAGTCAGACTCCAAAATGATTAAACTGAATGAATTCTGCCACAACGAAGCTGTGCCTGCGCACACCATTGCACATAAAAGTTAAAGAACTAAGTGGTGTTTTGGGACTGACGGCGAGACAGGTTAGCACGCCACATTCAGAGGAATTTATCAAACACTCAAGAAAACGCTGTACCCTAAGGCAGACGGATCCATGGGGTAGTGGGTGGAGAACGTCACTTCCTGACTGCTCTTTGCTCACAGACCTGGCTCTGCCTCCTGCCTTCAGCTTGCTTAGCCAGCACTAAGGCAAGCATGCAACCCGAAAGAGCAGCGCGGACCCCCGAGCCGTCTCCCTCTGCCCCTTCCATTCCGGTTTCCAGTCTGCCTGCTGCTTTCTCTTTACTTTAAAAACACACCCACTGGCACTGCGGTCTCAGACTAGTCCATCTCAGCTTTGTATACTTTGTAGAGGGTGGTTCTCAAGTCTTTGGGCACCACAATACTTATGGTCTCTGATGTTATACGTCACAGAAAAAAAACACTACTTTCCTAAATCTAAATAGCCCCGCTGGGCCATAATTAACAGAATATACAGAAACTAAATACTTTTTACAGGGGCGAGATGAGATCTCGGGGAGTACGTGTCCCAGAATGCACTTTCCTCGCTTAATTCAAACATCCACTTAATATAAGCTGTAAGCAGGGCCCTGCCTCCCCTTTGCTGTACATACCAAGGCTGCGTAGAATGATCCTTCCACTCTCTGCCTGGTGTCCGTTCTCCTGTCAGCTTGGAAGCGGCTTTCTCTTGTTTCCAGGTGCGAGGGGCACTGCTCAGTGCAGGCGGGCGGCCTGTAATGGTGGCGCAAGCAGCAGCGTCCCTTTATCCTGGGTGGCGGGGGAAGGAGGCCGCTCGAGCCACAGAGAAAGCAGGCATCAGACATGAAAATTAAGCATGGTCAGCTTGGAAGCGTCTTCCTCATGTTTCCAGGTGCGAGGGGTACTGCTCAGTGCAGGCGGGCGGCCTGTAATGGTGGGGCAAGCAGCAGCGTCTCTTTCTCCTGAGGGGCTGGGGGAAGGGAGCCGCGGTGAAAGTGGGCGGTCGCCATGAACAACAACTGTGGCGTGCAGCTGGATAACAAAGTTTAATTTCAATATAGAAATGATTTCGCGAGCCGCGAATTAAGATTGGCGTGCAGCCCCCATTGTTCCAGCTGAAATGCGGCATGCGAGTGAGCAGTAATAACAAACAAGCACTGACGGGCGACTGCGCAAAGTAAACATTTAAAAATAAATAAATGATTTGGCGAGCAGCAGCGTCTCTTTCTCCTGCGGGGCGGGGGGAAGGGAGCCGCGGTGAAAGTGGGCGGCCGCCATGAACAACTGTGGCGTGCAGCTGGATAACAAAGTTCCATTTGAATAAAATGATTAATGCGGCATGCAAGCGCGGTCTTCTTTTAATAACAAAAAATGATTAATGCGGCATGCAAGCGCGGTCTTCTTTTAATAACAAAAAAAGTGGTTACCGACTTAAACAAGCGCGTCCGAGGCGGCCCGCGCTCAAAAGGCGCAAAGTAAACATTTTAAAAAAAGAAATGATTTGGCGAGCAGCAGCGTCTCTTTATCCTGAGGGGCGGGGGGAAGGGAGCCGCGGTGAAAGTGGGCGGCCGCCATGAACAACTGTGGCGTGCAGCTGGATAACAAAGTTTAATTTGAATAAAGAAATGATTAATGCGGCATACTAGTGAGCATCAATAAGAAAACAAAACAAGCGCGGTCCTCTTTTAAGAACAAAAAAAAGTGGTTGGTTACCGACTTAAACAAGCGCGTCCGAGGCGGCCCACACTCAAAATGACAAACAAAGAGTGCTTCCAGACTTTTAAAGGAGAGCGTGTAACTCCGCGAGTACACGATCCAGTCCCGGTGGGCGGGGCCAAAAGTGGACAGAGCGGTAACAAGGAGGGACTAAGAAGCCTCCTTTCCAATCATGAGCCACCGTTTACCATGGAGGATGACGCCAGCGAATTAAAAAGATGGGCGGGGCTTCAAGTCCGCTCCTGAAAGCTTCGGAAACCGTATTGATTCCAAGAAGCCCTCGCATGGCGAGAGCAGCGCATGCGCGCTGCTAACGCCAGGCGAGACCTAAAAAGATAATACGATAATAGAGAGAGAGTGAGATACCTTCAGATTAGGCACTGGGTAACACATGGCTCAGTCAGACCACATGACAGGAGACTATTAACATCATTCGACAAGTGGCTCATCATGAAAAAGATGGCAAGCTTTGTTGTCAGAATTGTATGCATTTCTCACATAGACTCCACAGGAAGATAAATCATAAGCCCAGGACAGCAGGGCAGCATCATTAGGTTACATTCTCACAAGTGGAAGGCCATCTAATAAATAACTCGGGCAACACCCAGTAGAACCTCTGGCAGAGAAATATTGGTAAAAGTACCTTCCTAATGGTTCTACATCCCAGAGAAGGTTTAGGGATGAAATCCCTGAAAATCAGTAGTGTTGGAGGAAGTGTGGAACAGCAGACACATTACTCCACCTAATGTGACATCTAATGCGAAATCTGGGGCTATGTTGACACAAAGGACATTCAAATAGCGGAAAATAACTTCATTAGACGACTGTTATCCGTTCCCCAGGGCACCCCCTCTTTTATTGCCCATGAAGAGCTAGGAATGCCTCATATCATAGATCTGATAGGCTTTCGCCCGGTGTCTTTTTGGCTGAAAATATGGGTTAAGGAGGGGGATTCATTAAACAAGGCAATCCTCAAAGATTGCCTGGCTCTGGATCATGCATCCAAGGTACCATGGCTTAAATATATTGAAAGGAGTCTCTTGAGCCTGGGAAGAGGAGACCTTTTTTCCAACCCCGACGGAATACGAAAGGAAGATCTAGCCCTCCTCAAGACGGCGTTTAGTAAACGTCAGATTATGCTAAGGGAGGAGAGGGAGCTCATGAAGCCCAGCGTACGTCGCTTTGTCATATTAAGGACAACAGTGTCATATTAAGGACAACAGTGATGGCAGAGCCGTACTTACTGGGTCTCGTGAACTCCTATGATAGATTCCTTGATCTTTTTATCTACTTCTCACATATCCAAGGGCTTAGGGCGAGTTGTGATTAACTGGCCTGTTTCTCATCACCATTTCTGGTTTCATGCACTCGATCAGCCAATAGTTTGCTGATTCATTCAATGGTTTTAATGCACCACTTAATGTGTTTTAACGTCTTACCTTTAGTGAATGTTATATGTTGTTCCTGGTGTCCGGGACTCCAGTTGTAATATGTACATACAAGATGAATTGTCAATTTGTTTACACCTGGTTCGCCTTTGTGATTGTATATATTGCATTATACCATAGTTTATTTTTATATTGTGCTCTTATGGTTTTATCAAACATGAAACCGAATAAAGATATTTTAAAGTTAAAAGACATCTAATGTGGTGGATTTGCTGGGACACATTTAAGATACACAAACTGGCACCCGCCGGCTGATGGCGATGATTCTGCTGCTAACCAAAAGAAAGATGGCGAAGCACTGGGGACACTACACTAGCCCAGGCTTGAAAGACTGGATGGCTGATGTGACTTTCTGCCAGGAGAGACTGGAAGACTACTCAGAGATAATGCCAGCAAAGTCTCGCCCCAAGGACATTTAGAGCCCCTTTATCGCCTACATGGCTCTACACAATAGACAAAAGAACTCACAAAGACCGAAAAGCTACATATACACTAACTGGGAGAGGGGTGGGGGAGGCTGCCGCTATGGGCTATGCAGATTGCATATTGAATGTCTGCAGTATTTCTAGAGTTGCAGTGAGACTGTCTATGCAACTTGAACACTGAGCAAACTACTTGCCATACCCTATTTCAAAGTAAAATGATGCTGCTAAGTATGGGACCTAAAATGTTTCCTTTCGCTTTGTTTGCCATAGAACTTTATTTAATTGAAAAGAAATACGTGGTACTTACTATGACATTGCCCTAAACTAAAAAAGGTCCAGGAGGTGGTTCTGGCAGAAGAGGACACAATGTTTAACACCACATTCTCCAGATTGCCAACATACATACTCCTACACCTACCAAATAACCACATATACCCATTACAGTGTCCTAGGAAGAAAAACAATCTCACTTTCCCTATGTGCAGCAGTGCAAACCATGGGAAGCCTGTGGGGACGGGTAAAGTACCAGAGCACCGGAATGGCCTATACTATATGTGGAAATTATTGGGCATGGAAAAGGTGTAAGTTGCACTGAACCTCAGGGAGGATCAATTGGAAGGTCTGTGGGCCCTATGCGTACCCTTCCTAGCACAGGAATTTAACATGCCCCACATTTCTCAGAGTTCTTGGGATAACCAATCAGCATGTTACCGACAGAGCCAAATGACAGGAGGACATATATTGTGAAAGGTAATACACTGACCCTCGAAACAAAGACCAATAACACATACTCTGAGATCCACCAAGGTTAAACAGAGAAACTGCAGGTATTAATTATGGGGTATTGGGAGGGAGAGAAAAGTATGTTTAAATTGTGAGTATGCCCCTGAGACTGTCCACTCCTCCGGTCAGCAGATGTAGGCGGGTATATACGGTATGAGGTAGAAAACCCCATAAAAATATAACAGAAGCACAAAATCAGGCCTGGTATTCCCGCACCTGGAAAATCGAGGGCAGGAACACAGGGTCAGGTGTGATTGGGCAGATTTGTATCCCACCTGGGAATAGCGATCTGCAGACTATTAATCGGGGCCAAAAGTGTGAAGTCTGTTAAGTGGGAGTAGGAGTTGCTGGGTTATTTTAAATAAGCACTATGAGAGAGGAGAACTTCTAGACACATGAAAATGAAGTGCAATTATTTAGTGAAGGAAAAAAATTGAAGAATGGACTACCATTCAACCAGTATTGCGGTTACAGGCAAATCCTTTCCTGGACGATGATTTGTCTTCTGGATGACCAAGCTGCACTGCGACAACTTTCTCCGGTCCATCAGACTTGGGTGCAACTTTGAGCATAGGGTCCTAGTCTCTGGTGCTAAACGACAACGAGAAGTGGCTGCTTGAACATTGGGGCTATGAACTTGCCCCATAAGGCTTCTTCAGCTGTTATGGCTTCGTGCTACAAATATGAGGTCAGCCAACTGACCCTTGGCGACTCCTGCTTCGTTTGGGCTACGGAGATGACTTCTCCAGAAGCAGGACACAGCATGCACAGTCATTTCTCCTTTGCTAGTCACCAAGTTCAATAGGTCCAGTGCACGCCAGTGCAGCCTTTCTTTGCTGGTTTCTCGGTGCAGCAGGGCAGTCCTTCTTCAGTCCTCTTTTCCAGTCCAATGAGACGTGACGTCGGGTTGCCAGGGCTAACAATGCCTACCAGGTTCGCTCCCTCGTGATGACCACTTCCTACAAAGACTTGCTATTCCAGGATACACGTTCTTCCCGCTTCCTCAACATCATCGCCTACGCCGATGACACCCAGCTGATCCTCTCCCTCACCAAGGACCCCCACACCGCCAAAACCAACCTCCACGAAGGAATGAAGGCCGTCGCCAAATGGATGAGGAACAGCCGGCTGAAGCTGAACTCAGACAAGACGGAGGTCCTCATCCTCGGATCCACCCCCTCAGCCTGGGACGACTCCTGGTGGCCGACCGCACTGGGAACAGCTCCAACACCCACCGATCACGCACGCAACCTAGGGGTCATCCTCGACTCCACCCTCTCCATGACTAAGCAGGTCAACGCCGTCTCTTCCTCCTGCTTCAACACCCTCCGCATGCTCCGCAAGATCTACAAGTGGATCCCCACCGAAACGAGAAGAACGGTCACCCAGGCCCTCGTCAGCAGCAGATTGGACTACGGAAACGCCCTCTATGCAGGAGCCTCGGCCAAACTCCTGAAACGGCTGCAACGCATCCAGAACGCCTCTGCACGCCTGATCCTCGACATCCCTCGCCACAGCCACATCACACCCCACCTAAGAGACCTGCACTGGCTCCCCGTCAACAAGAGGATAACCTTCAAGCTCCTCACCCACGCACACAAGGCACTCCACAACACCGGACCAGCGTACCTCAACAGACGACTCAGCTTCTACGCCCCCACCTGCCAGCTCCGCTCTGCCGACCTCGCCCTCGCCACAGTCCCCCGCATCTGAAGAGCGACCTCCGGCGGCAGATCATTCTCCCACCTCGCCGCCAAGACCTGGAACACCCTGCCCATCCACCTACGGCAGACCCAAGACCTGCTGACCTTCAGAAAACTCCTCAAGACCTGGCTTTTCGAGCAGTAGCAGCATTCCCACCCCCCAGCGCCTTGAGACCCTTACGGGTGAGTATTGCGCTTTATAAATGCCATGATTGATTGATTGATTCCAATATGTCAGAACCCCTTTCTCGGACTCCAGAGTTTCCTGGCCCAATACAGAAGTGTAGCTACCAAGGGGGCCATACCCTGGAAAAGCAGTATCATGAGACAGGAGGACAGAGATGTTCTTCCAAGTCCAAGGTGGTGACTTGCTACAAGTGCCACCAAGTGGGACATTTCAAGAGGGATTCTCAGATGAATGACCCTGACCCAGCAACTCCTGTGATAGCAAGCATGTTGAACATAGGTGAAGGGACCAAATAGGTCCTGTTTGTGCTCCAACTAGTAGCTTTGGAGATCTGGGAGAGGGACTCACATGCTCTGAAGCACATTCATCCTAACATGAGGTGCTTTTAGTAGGACGTTAATATTAATGGGGGGGCAGTGTCTATTTCGAGGGATACTGGAGCTTTCCACACTATGCGGAAATGGAAGTACCTTGAGCCTGAGGATATGGTCCCTGTTACCAAGGATACCTGTTTGTTAGCCAGTGGAGAGGGCATGGAGTATACGCTTGCCAGGGTTGACATTGATCTCAATGGCAAGACAGCTGTTAGAAATGGGGGTCTCTAGTTGGCAGAGGTAGGTACCTTTGTCCAAGTAGGGACCCTTCCTTCTAGTCAGGATAAGGGAGTTACACTCCAAAAATAACCCCTGCTCACCCCATGGGTAGCTTGGCATGAGCAGTCAGGCTTATTTTAGAGGCAGTGTGTAAAGCATTTGCACATAACCATCAGTAATACAGTGTAAGCACTACAAAAGGACACCACACCAGTTTAGAAAAATATCCAATGTTTTTATATACTTAAGACAAGACCAAAAACGATTAAAAAAAAATCCACAATACGGTACTTAGAAATCTTCAGTTATCAAAATGACCTGGAAAAACAGTTCCTTGAAGTCGATAGCTCCCTCTGGGGCTATCACTGCGTCGTGAACAAACAAATCCAAACAGTTCTGGCTGACCGCGGCGTCGCGGGCCAGCTACGGTGTCGGGAAGACCCGCAAAACAGTACCTTTAGAAATGCAGGGCATCGGCGATCTCTCGTTGAGCTTCCAAAAGCACAGCGTCTGCAGGCGTTGGTTCCGGAGGTGGGTGCAGGAGTCGTTGGGCCCTTGAAGTCACACGCGTTGCAGATCGAACTCCTCGCGGTTGAAGTCAGGAGCGCTGGCGTCGGCAGGCATCGGGTGCTGCGGTGCAAAGTGCAGCGGTGCGGCGTGCGAAGCCCTCAGGTCGCGGTGCGAGCAGCAGCTCGGGGCGGTGCCAGATGGCGTCGTCGGTGAGACCAGGGACGCGGTGCGAAGTGATGCGGTGCTCGTCGCGGTGCTGGCAGGTCATGGTGCATGCAGGGGTGACGTCGTTGCTCAAGCGCTGTCGTCGGCTGACGAACTGGAGTCAATGGTGCCGGCGCGGTAGGCCAAGGCTGCGGTGCGGGATGAGGGCGGTGCATCGTGTAATTTTCCGAGCGGTGCCCTCAAACTACGGTGCAAGCATCGGCGTTGATTTCGGCGTGGAGCGGCGTCGTTGGGGATACCAAGGCGGCGCTGTGAAGGACTGCTCCAGGTCGTTACCGAGCAGACACTCTACAGGCATGGTAGGGCTCACAACCCCCCTCAAGGGACCTGAGACCCCCACCCAATCAAAGGGAACCTGCGCCACCATACATTGGCACTCTGGGTTGTCCACAGCAACTACTTGACCCACCTGATCACATGCAAAACACTTGCGGGGGCCGGTCTAAGCAGGCTTTCCTGAAGAGACCACTGCTTTTTTATCTCCTGGGGGATGGGAACCTTTACCCTGGGTGTTAGTTTGGGGCCCTTTAGAGAACTCCTGTGCTTTACCCTTGTCCCCCCCACTTTTCTGCTGGGGACCCTGCCCACCTTTGGCTGAGTCTCCCCCAAACGCTTTCTTGTGGACCCGGGTACTCACCTAGTGGTCCGCCTGCATAGCAAGCTTCCTGGGGTCAGTTAGCTTACTATCAACCAAGTGCTGGCGCAGATCTGCAAAACATAGACTAGACAAGTGCTCCCATGCAATCAAATTGTAGAGCCCCTGAAAATCCGTTACATTACAGCCCTTCACCCAGCCATCCAGCGACCTGCAGAACGGATCTACACATTCCAACCAAGTGTTGGCATCAGACATTTTACTGGACCTAAACTGACCCCTGTACTTTTCAGGAGTGAGTCCATACCTAGTGAGGAGCGCGTCCTTCATGTCAGCGTAGGTGAGGTTCTGCCCCTTACCCAAAGCTATCAGGGTATCCTTGCTTTCTCTGGAAAGAGAGGCCATAACCCTGCCCCCCAATTCCTTTCAGGGACCCCATTCATGTGAATGGACGACTTACCCTTGAAACTACCTCTGTATGTCATCCCCCTTCTTGTACTCTTTCCCTACATTCTTGGGGATGAGCACAATGCTATCTGCCTGCACTGAAGAGTTGCTGCCACCATCAGTGCTGGATTTGATCCTCAATTCCAGCTCCTTGAGCCCACGCTCATGGTCTAATACCATCCTTTGTGACTCTATCTTGAGCCTCTCAAGCTCTATCCTGTCTCCTAGCTTCCCTTCTGTCCTCCAGCTCCTCTGGGGACAAACCACTGCTACCTGGCCTGGAGGGACTCCCCCCTCCCAACAGCACATCTTCCCTAGGAGTGGGCTTCTCCGCCCCCCCCACTAAGATCTCCAGACTGCGCGCTGGCATGTCTGGCTGCTACCCAGGCCCTCAGCACCTTTTGTAGCTCCTCCTTCCTGGTGAGACCTCTGACTTGGACCTTTAGGTTTTTACAAATAGCCATCAACTCCTTGACGCTGTAGGCTTCCAACCTGTCCTCCTCAAAAGCCACCTCCATGGATGCAAGTGATGATGCTGCTGTGTCAGGCATGATGCAGTAGGAAGTTAAAGTTCCAAAACGATAGGATCACAAAAATAGACCAAAAAAACAGTATGTGGCACGTTATGGTCTGCGATATGGTAGTAGTGCACACCAATGACTGTAAGTCAAGTGCAAACACAGGTCCTATCCTCACCGCTGACAACCAATGTTAGAAATGGGGGTCTCTAGTTGGCAGAGGTAGGTACCTTTGTCCAAGTAGGGACCCTTCCTTCTAGTCAGGATAGGGGAGCTACACTCCTAAAATAACCCCTGCTCACCCCCTTGGTAGCTTGGCACGAGCAGTCAGGCTTATCTTAGAGGCAGTGTGTAAAGCATTTGCACATACCCATCAGTAATACAGTGTAAGCACTACAAAAGGACACCAAACCAGTTTAGAAAAATATCCAATATTTTTATATACTTAAGACAAGACCAAAACGATAAAATATCCACAATACAGTACTTAGAAATCTTCAGTTATCAAAATAACCTGAAAAAACAGTTCCTTGAAGTCGATAGCTCCCTCTGGGGCTTTTACGGTGTCGTGAACAAACAAATCCAAACAGTTCTGGCTGACCGCGGCGTCGCGGGCCAGCTTCGGTGTCGGGAAGACCCGCAAAGCAGTACCTTTAGAAATGCAGGGAGTCGGCGACCTCTCGTTGAGCTTCCGAAAGCAGGGCGTCCCCAGGCGTTGGTTCCGGAGGTGCGTGCAGGAGCCGTCAGGCCCTTGAAGTCACAGGTGTTGCAGATCGAACTCCTAGCGGTTGAAGTCAGGAGCGCTGGCATCAGCAGGTGTCGGGTGCTGCGGTGCGAAGTGCAGCGGTGCGGCGTGCGATGCCCTCAGGTCCAGGCGCCAGATGGCGTCATCGGTGAGACCAGGGACGCGGTGCGAAGTGATGCGGTGCTCGTCGCGGTGCTGGCAGGTCACGGTGCATGCAGGGGTGTCGTCGTTGGTCAAGCGCTGTCGTCGGCTGACGAACTGGAGTCAATGGCGCCGGTGCGGTAGGCCAAGGCTGAGGTGCGGGATGAGGGCGGTGCATCGTGTAACTTCCCGAGCGGTGCCCTCGAACCACGGTGCAAGCATCGGCGCCGATTTCGGCAAAGGAGCGGCGTCGTTGGGGATACCAAGGCGGCGCTGTGAAGGACTGCTCCCGATCATTAACAAGCAGACAATCTACAGGCATGGTAGGGCTCACAACCCCCCTCAAGGGACCTGAGGACCCCCCCAAATCAAAGGGAACCTGCGCCAACACACACTGGCGCTCTGGCTTGTCCACAGCAACTACTTGGTGGAATGCCCCTGGGACTACCTGCTCTTCAGAGACCAGGTGACACCGGACTGAGGTCACACTGTCTCCAGTATCGCTGAGAGCCTCTTTCCCATTGATGGTCACCCAGGTGCTGTATTTCTAAGTGTTAGGGGGCACCTGGTTTCCTGGGACCATCTCACTGTCCCCTAGTGAGATGAGGGTCATTTCTGCAGGATCCCCACCCACCTGTGGGCACCCCTCCTCCCCAAGTGCTACACTAGCCAACACCTTGGACTGCCCACCGGTGGGTGGCTGTGCCCTCTTGGGACACTTGGGGTCCCCCTTCAAGTGACCCACCTGATCACATGCAAAACACTTGCGGGGGCCGGTCTAAGCAGGCTTTCCTGAAGAGACCACTGCTTTTTTATCTCCTGGGGGATGGGAACCTTTACCCTGGGTGTTAGTTTGGGGCCCTTTAGAGAACTCCTGTGCTTTACCCTTGTCCCCCCACTTTTCTGCTGGGGACCCTGCCCACCTTTGGCTGAGTCTCCCCAAACGCTTTCTTGTGGACCCGGGTACTCACCTAGCGGTCCGCCTGCATAGCAAGCTTCCTGGGGTCAGTTAGCTTACTATCAACCAAGTGCTGGCGCAGATCTGCAAAACATAGACTAGACAAGTGCTCCCATGCAATCAAATTGTAGAGCCCCTGAAAATCTGTTACATTACAGCCCTTCACCCAGCCATCCAGCGACCTGCAGAACAAATCTACACATTCCAACCAAGTGTTGGCATCAGACATTTTACTGGACCTAAACTGACCCCTGTACTTTTCAGGAGTGAGTCCATACCTAGTGAGGAGAGCGTCCTTCATGTCAGCGTAGGTGAGGTTCTGCCCCTTACCCAAAGCTATCAGGGTATCCCTTGCTTTCTCTGGAAAGAGAGGCCATAACCCTGCCCCCCAATTCCTTTCAGAGACCCCATTCATGTTGAATGGACGACTCGTATCCTTGAAACTACCTCTGTATGTCATCCCCCTTCTTGAACTCTTTACCTATATTCTTGGGGACAAGCACAATCCTATCTGCCTGCACTGAAGAGTTCCTGCCACCATCCGTGCTGGATTTGATCCTCAATTCCAGCTCCTTGAGCCCACGCTCATGGTCGAATACCATCCTTTGTGACTCTATCTTGAGCCTCTCAAGCTCTATCTTGTCTCCTAGCTTCCCTTCCGTCCTCCAGCTCCTCTGGGGACAAACCACTGCTACCTGGCCTGGAGGGACTCCCCCCTCCCAACAGCACATCTTCCCTAGGAGTGGGCTCCTCCGCCCCCCCCACTAAGATCTCCAGACTGCTCACTGGCATGTCTGGCTGCTACCCAGGCCCTCAGCACCTTTTGTAGCTCCTCCTTCCTGGTGAGGCCTCTGACTTGGACCTTTAGGTTTTTACAAATAGCCTTCAACTCCTTGACGCTGTAGGCTTCCAACCTGTCCTCTTCAAAGGCCACCTCCATGGATGCAAGTGATGATGCTGCTGTGTCAGGCATGATGCAGTAGGAAGTTAAAGTTCCAAAACGATAGGATCACAAAAATAGACCAAAAAAACAGTATGTGGCACGTTATGGTCTGCGATATGGTAGTAGCGCACACCAATCACTGTAAGTCAAGTGCAAACACAGGTCCTATCCTCACCGCTGACAACCAATGTTAGAAATGGGGGTCTCTAGTTGGCAGAGGTAGGTACCTTTGTCCAAGTAGGGACCCTTCCTTCTAGTCAGGATAAGGGAGTTACACTCCTAAAATAACCCCTGCTCATCCCCTTGGTAGCTTGGCATGAGCAGTCAGGCTTATCTTAGAGGCAGTGTGTAAAGCATTTGCACATACCCATCAGTAATACAGTGCAGGCACTACAAAAGGACACCACACCAGTTTAGAAAAATATCCAATATTTTTACATACTTAAGACAGGACCAAAACGATAAAATATCCACAATACAGTACTTAGAAATCTTCAGTTATCAAAATAACCTGAAAAACAGTTCCTTGAAGTCGATAGCCCCCTCTGGGGCTATCACGGTGTCGTGAACAAACAAATCCAAACAGTTCTGGCTGACCGCGGCGTTGCGGGCCAGCTACCGTGTTGGGAAGACCAGCAAAACAGTACCTTTAGAAATGCAGGGCGTCGGCGACCTCTCGTTGAGCTTCCGAAAGCAGGGCGTCCACAGGCGTCGGTTCCGGAGGTGGGTGCAGGAGTCGTCATGCCCTTGAAGTCACACGTGTTGCAAATCGAACTCCTCGCGGTTGAAGTCAGGAGCGCTGGCGTCAGCAGGTGTCGGGTGCTGCGGTGCGAAGTGCAGCGGTGCGGCGTGCGATGCCCCCAGGTCACGGTGCGAGCAGCGGCTCAGTGGCGGCACCAGATGGCATCGTCGGTGAGACTAGGGTCGCGGTGCGAAGTGATGCAGTGCTTGTCGCGGTGCTGGCAGGTCACGGTGCAAGCAGCGGCATCGTCGTTGCTGAAGCGCTGTCGTCGGCTGATGAACTGGAGTTGATATGCCATGGCTGCGCTGAGGGATGAGGGTGGTGTGTCGTGTAACTTTACGAGCGGTGCCATCGAACCACGGTGCAAGCAATAGCGTCGATTTTGGCATGGAGCGGCGTCGTCGGGGATACCAAGGCGGCATCGTGAAGCAAGGCGCTGCGGAGTGCAGTGCTCACAGGTCGCGGTGCGAGCAGTGGCTCGGTGGTGCAATCAGCATCCGTCGTCAGTGAGACCAGGGTCGCGGTGCGGCGTTGCCCTCTGCGGTGCCTTCAGGACACACAGTCGGCCGCGGCGTCGTAGACGGCGTCGGGTTGCTTTTTCTTCTGTTGCAGCACAAAACACCCAGTCCCCAGTGCTGATGGCAGAAGAACTTGAAGTCTTTGCTGTTCCTGAGACTTCTTGAACAGGGGGCAAGCTCTACCTTAAGCCCTTGGAGATACAAAGAAAGAAGTTGCAGAAAGTTCAGTCCAGTCCTTTCACTGCCCAAGACAGAAGCAGCCACTGCAGGCCAACACAGCAAAGCACTCAGCAAAGTGGTAGTTCCTCCTCACAGCTTCTCCAGCTCTTCTTCTTGGCAGTCTTCTTGGTCCAAAAGAGTTCTAAAGTTCAGGGGTTTGGGCCCCACTTTTTATAGCCCAAAAATCCTTTGTCCTCTCAGGCAGAGAGTGTCTGTGCCCAGCCAGAACCAGTTCTGCCCTCTCTGCTGTGGCTTCCTGGCAGGAGGTGGAGACGGCATTGTCAGAGGCAGACCAGGCCCATTCAGGTGAATGGAAATCTCCCCCCCCCTACTCTAAATGCAGCCCAGGTCTATTCAGCCCTTTCCTGACCCACCTAGATATCTGGAGCCACTGCTCCTCCCCAGCCCGTGTCATCCAACCCAGACAGTCAATCCACAACCCCAGCAGAGGCCTACTGGATGGCTGAGCAAGAAAATACCTACTTTCTAAAAGTGGTATTTTCAAACACAGAATGTAAAAATCACCTTCACTAAAAGATGCATCTTTAGATTCTGAGTTCAGGCATCCTAAACTTTATTTTTCTACCTAGTTCCTAGGGCCAGTTATGTTTATAAGATGTTATAAACAAACTCTCTATTCTGTCCTATGGGAACAGCTAGCCTTGCAATAGTGAAAAACGAAATAGGCAGTAATTCACTATCAGGACATGCCACACGCACACCAGGGCATGTCCTACCTTTCACATACACTGCACCCTGCCCACAGGGGTACCTTGGGCCAACCTTAGGGGTGACTAATATGTAAAAAAAAAAAAGGGAAGGTTAGGGCCTGGCAAGTGAGTACACTAGCCAAGTCGACATGGCAGTCCCAAACTGCACCCAGGCTCTGCAATGGCAGGCAAGAGTAACATTTACAGGCTGTTTGCGTGGGTGGCACAATCCAGTTCTGCAGCCCACTAACAGCATTTGATTTACAGGCCCTGGCACACTCAGTGCACTTTACTAGGGACTGACAAGTAAATCAAATATGCCAATCATGGAAACACCAATCCATAACACAATTTACAACAGGAGCACTTCACTTTAACACTGATCAGCAGTGAGAAAGTGCGCAGAGACACTAAGCCAGCAAAAACAGAGTCAAAACCGGGAGGTCAGAAAGCAAAAACTCAGGGGAAACACACCAAAAGTTGCCAAGTCTAACAACAGCCTCAGCTGATGTTGGGGTAAAGGAAAGGCAACATGCTGGATGTCTCTTGGGTAAAGGGTGCACATCAGTTTCATAGTGGGACTGGGATGATTCTTGATTTGCAGGGATCAAGACCAGGTAGTTTGCAGGAAAAGGCAGATGCTGGGAAGGCAATGGACATAAAGGTCAACACTTCTGTCCCAAAGGGAGAGGAGAATGATGCTCCTGAAGCGGACAGGTGCCTGAGAGTGGGTGGCTTCCAGAGCTGTTGGGTTTGTTAGCTAGTGGAAGGCATAGACGGGAAGATTTCTGATGTAGGGAACTCTTCACATGTAGAATCAAAGGCATGGTCGGGAAACATTATATTGGCTAGGAGAATGGACTACTGTATAGTAAGCCAGTGAATCCAGAGGCAGGAACTAGCAGGAGGCTAGTGCTTCCACTACTGCACAGGAATTTCCTATTGTCACTGGCCCATGATGTGCCCTTGGCAGGACACTTGGGCATTACAAAAACCCATGATAGATTGAAACCTCTGTTGTACTGGCCAGGAATGCTTGGTGGGTGCTGCAGTGCCTCCTGCGTGCAGCCGACTCTCCAAGTAGGACCAGAGCCTTGCAACTGCCCATGGATGGGGCTCCGGCTGAGATGCTGCACTTTTCCTTGCTGTTTGGAATGGGTTAGAATGGTTATGAGCCTATCAGGCCCCGCGAGACTTGCTGCTAACAGCGCTTTGCTGCAAAGACACTTTTGACTACTTTCTAAGAGTTGAAGTGGATTCTTGAGTTAAGGCTACAAGTGAGCATTCCCCGGAGGCATTTCAGTGAATGGGGAATAACCTCAACCACATTAAGTAGACTGGGCGAAACAGAGATCTGCCAGTGAAACACTAGAGCCCCGACCTCAAAGGGAAATGTGTTATTGTTTTTCTATGTTGTACCATTTCATTGAATGCAGAGTCAGAAAAAAAATACATCTTTTTATTATAAGTATTTGATTAAACCTTGATTGATTGACACCGCTGTGCGCTCTTTGAGTTATGAATTGTGTTCACTAATCTCTATTCGCACATCCCCCGAGTGAGCCTTTCACTCCTCCTCCACAGCTACAACAGAGAGTTAAGTGCAGAAGGGTACTTGGCCCATTTGCTCAGATCCATAGTAGGCTGGGTCCCGGCACATCAGGAGTAAAACACCTCAAACCACACTTTTGGGTCCAGTACCCCTCCGTGCCCCATGGACCTCTGAAAGGTGTTCTGACAAGTCATTTAACAAGGCAGTGAAGAGAAACTCTGCCAGAGCACATCAGGAGGAAGTGGGATCTTCTCCTGCCATGTCTCTTGTCTGCTTATTGAAAGATTTCACAGGCAGAGGTAGGGTTCAGTGCCTTTGAGCTTCTGTATGGATACCCAGTGAGGGCTCCTCTCACCTTAGTCCGAGGAGGGTGGGAGAGTCTCCAGAGAAGAAAGTGGTGCACTATGTGTTTGGCCTCAGGAAGTTGAAGGCGCACTACATGAGTCAGGCAAAGGAAAACCTTCAGGCTAGCCAAGCGCTGACGAAGGACTGTACGGCCAGAAAGTTACACTGAGTGGGTATCAGGAAAGTCAGGAGGTGTTCATGTTAAAGTATATTTGTCCCAGGGCTTTGGAGGACAAATAGTGTGAACCATACAAGGTAGTTCAGAAGGTTTCTGAGGTTAACTACTTGGCGGACCCATGTGCCACAACGGAACCCAAAGAGGTGTTTCAAGTGAACAGCTGAAGCCTGAACTACGGAGAGATTACACCATGAATATCATGGCTACGGCAGAGGAAGTAAAAGATAGTGAGCCTCTACCTTACTTGCTGCATAGTGACATGAGGAATTGCACTGTGGAAGGAGTTCAGTTGTACAGACCAAGGGTGATATTTACAAGAAAATGCCGGAGCGCAGTGTTACGCTGAAATTGGCACTGCTCTGCTCTGACATTTTCAAAACACAGGGATGCGCTGCATATACAAAAATACGGTGCACCTCTGCATTTCCCTTAGCGCTGGAGCTAAAAAAAGCTGCCTAGTGCCAGGGCAAGCACCCTACTGCAATGTTGCAAGGGTGCCTGCTCTGCAGGGGAGATTGCTTATGTGCAGGAAGGCACACCTTCCTGCAAATAAACAATCAATAATGGCGATTTGTTCTTTCTATGTGTGCTACAGAATGCAACACACATAGAAAGAGCAAAAAACAAGGAGAAATTTATAATTTCTTCTCGTATCGACATCCTAAGACCAGATATTACCAGGCCTTAGTTTTTGGCACTGCCCCAGCCTTGTAAATCTGGGGCGGCATAAAAAAACAATGGGTGTCGCGGTGGAACATCCACAGCAACACCAATTGCCCTCCCCTTTGCTGCAGCAGATTGCGGTAGAAAGGGGCATATTTACAAGGTGGCGCTAAGTCAGGTTAAGTGGCTTAGCACCGCCTTGTAATATGGGGAATGGCGCATCACCACCGAGCGTCAGAAAAAGTGATGCTCCGGTGGCGTTAGGAGCTTGTAACATGCCCCCAGGTGTCTCCAACCAGTCGATCACAAGCTACCAGTAGTTCACCGACACTCTTGGAGTAGATCGCCGCCTTCTGTTTGCTAAAGTCATTAAAAGTTTATTGAAAAAATAAACACATCTCACTTAAATGTGAATAGTGACTAAGCCTTATTTCATTATGCTTGCAAGTCTTTTCAAGTGAATGCTCTGGCTTGCCACTTGCCCAAGGCCGGCGTGACGCTAGCAGCAGCCAAGCACTGGAGTCTTGTGAGAGGACTGGTGCTGTGGCTGGGGGGCTGATGCTAGGGTTGTGTCTGTTGGCAGATGCCAGCACACAGTCCTGCTGTCACACTGCAGGGAGCAGGGCCTTACATTAAGCCGTGCCTGACTCCGTTTTCCCCACCACACTATATTAGGGTACTAAATTAAAACTTGAGGTTCATTACATTATGGGAGCATGAGAGCAATATGCTGTGGGTGGATGCTTTTAACTGGGAGAAAAATATAATAAAAAGTGTACTTCAAAAGTAAGTTAACTCTTTTTCTCCCATTTAAAAGTGTTCCATTTACAAACAGGTGGCATCTTGCACCCCGTGGATGGTAGACTTAGTGCCATATTTATAAGAGAAAAATACAGCCATTGTTTTAAGGGGTGAAACTGAAGGAAATTTAAAGCTTGGGGGCTTAGTCATTATGGGATAGCCATCGCCCAGGTCAGAGTAAATGGGGCAGCATCAAAGACTTTTGATATAAGGAGAGGCATGAGACAGGACTATTTTTCGCCCTCTACATGTAGCCTCTCTTGGAGAAAGTGTAACGAAAGGAAGATATACAGGGGCTGAGACTGGCCAAAACAGTCGTAAATTGCAGATTGTGCAGACATTGTCCCAGTAATACTTACAGACCGGTTTGGTCAAACCCGATCCTATTAGCAGAAATTACTACCTTTTGCTAAGCCTCAGATTTTAAGATAAATGTGCAACATTCTCAAATATTGAACATTTCCACACCCAGTGATTAACAGGAAACATTCCAATCTCAGGGCCCTACTGGCACTTTTGGGCCACCGGAACTTCACTTTTTTGACGTTCCGTTGGCGCAATGTGCCAGGCATATTTATAAGGCCACATAAAGCCATTTTACGTGGCTTTTCATGGCTTATAAATATGTTTATATGTATCTCACACAACACCCATGGAACCTGAATCATTCCCCGATTTACGAGAAATCGTAAACCTGGGAATACGTCAGAACCTAACACTACCCAGGGATGGCATTAGGGAGGGGCAATGAGGAGAAATCTTTGTATTTCTCCTTGAGCTTTTCTTTTTCTATGTGTGCTGCATTATGCAGCCCCATAGAAAAAGGAAATTGCCTCTTGTGATTGATTTTGTGCAGTAAGGTGTTCCTTCCTGCACAAAATCAATCAGCCCTGCAAAACAGGCACCCTTGCACCATGGTGCAAGGGTGCTCGCGTTGGCGCATGGCAGCCCATTGTGGGCCGGCGCTGGGGAAAAGGACAGGAATGCGCTGTATCATATAGATACAGCGCATTCCTGCCCTTTTGTTTTGACGTAGGGCAGCGCTGCAAGATTCCTTGCGGCGCTGCCTTATGTTAAAACCTCATAAATTAAGCCCTAAATTTTCATTACGATGAGCTAAAAATCACCTTAAATAGCTAGGTATTATAATAATGGCATTGTTAGATTAAAGAACCTCTACAATCTTCTTGTATCTTCTGAGCTCTTCTTGGTCGGGTACCGGGAGGATATCCTTGTTAGGAAGACTCGCAGCACTTAAGATGACCCTGCGACCAAGAATACTATTTGTGATGCAAGCCCTCCCATTACAATTCCTCAACAATACACTCAATAGGATGCAAAAATTAGCAGAAATTAGTTATTTATGGGTTGGTAAGAAACCAAGAATGCCGAGGAGGCATGCCTAACATTTGCTTGAAAAGGGCGGACCTGGTGTTTCCAACCTGACCAATTACTGCCTAACGGCACAGATCTGATATTTTGCGGAATGGAAATGAACATAATTAGACAAATAATGGTGTTTTACTGATCATTTGATAGTAGGTGAACATATTTGGAAGGCAGCTAGTCTGACCACGATACATAGGTCATGGGATTTCTATTTGTCTCCGGTCACAAAAGCCACTGGGACAGATTGAGACAAAGTAGTTACAGCGGGAGGCTGAACTATCACCGCCTCACCATTAACACCCATAATACGCAGCCCAGACCTCTCCTCGGTGGTGAAAGGGGAAGCCTATATTGAGTGGCAGAATGCAAGCTGCACCAGAATATGGGATTTCTATGACCACAAAGGCCTTTGAGCTTTTCACCATTAAAAAAAAGATAATACGATAATAGGGAGAGAGTGAGATACCTTCAGATTGGGCACTGGGTCACACATGGCTCAGTCAGACCCCATGACAGGAGACCATTAACATCATTGGACAAGTGGCTCATCATGAAAAAGATGGCGAGCTTCTGTTGTCAGAATTGTATGCGTTTCTCACATAGGGGCATATTTACAAGCCCCTTGCGTGACTTTTGTGCTGCAGTTGCGTCACTTTTGTGACGCAACCGCAGCGTAAATGTTGCGGCCCATTTACAACGTGACGCATCTAGGGAGATGCGTCACGTTGTAAAGCCCTGCGTCACATTATACCTGCGTCAGGTATAATGTATGCAGGGTGGGCGTTCCCACGCAAAAAGCCATGTAGAACTGACGCAGTGAAATTTACAAGATTTAACTGCGTCACTCTACGCCTTCACTGCGTCAAAACCCCTACGCCTGCTCAGTGCAGGCATAAGGAATGACGCAAGGCTTTTTGAATGGCTCACCCATCTATTGTGGCGCATTGCTGGAGTTGCGTCACTTTTATGATCAACTCCAGCAATGCGTCACTTTTGCGCCAACAGATGCGTCAAACTTTCTGACGCATCTGTTAATCCTTGCGCCATGGAGCACTGTATTGTAAATACAGCGCATCCATAGTGGCGCAAGGACATTCGGCGCTGACGCAAGGAAACTGGCGCATCTATGCAGATGCGTCAGTTCCTTGTAAATCTGCCCCATAGACTCCACAGGAAGATAAATCATAAACCCAGGACAGCAGGGAAGCATCATTAGGTTAAACCCTCACAAGTGGAAGGCCATCTAATAAAGAACTCAGGAAACAACCAGTAGAACCTCTGGCAGAGAAATATTGGTAAAACTAACTTCCTCATGGTTCTACATCCTGGTGAGGGTTCAGGAATAGAATCCCTGAAAATCAGTCGTGTGTTGGAGGAAGTGTGGAAGAGCAGACGCATTATACCATCTAATGTGACACCTAATGTGGTGGCTTTGCTGGGACATGTTAAAGATATACCAACTGGCACCTGCCGGCTGACGGCGATGATTTTGCTGCTAGCCAAAAGAAATATGGCTACGCACTGGGGACACTACACTAGCCAATGCTTGAAAGACTGGCTGCTGTTGTGACTTTCTGCCAGTAGGGACTAGAAGACTACTAGGAACTAATGGCAGCAAAATATCATGCCCCATTAGCACCTATATGGCTCTACGCAATAGACAAGAGAACTCACAAAGATGGAAAAAATACAAATACACTAACTGGGGGAGAGGTGAGGAATGCGGTCGCTATGGGCTATACAGGTTTCACATTGAATGTGTTCAATATTTCTAGAGTTGCATTGAGACTTGTCTATGCAACTTGAAAACGGTGCAGACTACACATCATACCCTATTTCAAAGTAAAACAATGCTGCTAAGTATGGGAACTGAATGTTTACTTTGAGTTTTGTTTTGTTTGTCATTGAATTTTAATTAAAAGAAATATGTGGGGGTATATTTTCAAGCACCTTGTGCCCCCGGTGCGTCACTTTTTGTGATGCACCGGTGGCACAACCTGCTGCCCCATATTTATAAGGACACGTAAAGCCACCCTGCCTGGCTTTTTGTGTCCTTGTAAATATGGCCCCTTCCCACGCAAAACTTTACGTGAAAGGGGCGTAACATGGGTGTTGCTGTGGGTGTTTCCACACAACACCCATGTATTCTGCAGCATTTCCTGATTTACAAGAATTTGTAAACCTGGAAATGCATCAGAATGCTATGCCACCCCAGGAGAGACGTACTGAGGCGCAACGAGGAGAAATGTTCACATTTCTCCTAGTTTTTTCCTCTTTCTATGCGTGTTGCATTCTTCAGCACACATAGGAAGAGGAAATCACCTCTTGTGACTGTTTTTGTGCAGGAAGGTGTCCCTTCCTGCACAAAAACAATCTTCCAGAACGCAGGCACCCTTGCCCATTGGCGCAAGGGTGCCTGTGTGGCGCATGGCTGCCGATTGTGCGTCAGCGCAGGGGAACACAAAGGGATGTGTCATATTGTTGTAAATATGGCGCATTCCTGTGCTTTGCAAGTGCCGCAGCATGGCGCAGCCAAAGGGATTGCGGTGCCGCGCTGCCGCACTTTCTTGTAAATAAGGCCAGTGGTATTTACTTTGACATTGCCCTAAACTTGAAACGGTCCCGTAGGAGGTTCTAGCAGATGTAGACACAATCTTTAACACCACACTCTCCAGATTCCGAACATACATACTCCTAGGCCTACCAAATAAGCAGACATACTCCTTACAGTCTCCTAGAAAGAACAAACTCTCACTTTTCTTATGTGCAGCAGTGCAAACCGTGCCAAGCCTCTGGGGACGGACAAAGTACCAGAGCACCAGACCTGGCTATACCATATGTTGAAATTATTGGGCATCGAAAAGGTTTTAGTGGCACTGGACCTAAGGGAGGATCAATTTGAAGGTCTGTGGGCCCCATTCATACCCTTCCTAGCACAGGAATTTAAATGCCCCAAATTTCCCAGAGTACTGGGGATAACCAACCAACATGTTACAGAGAGAGACAAAGGACAGGAGGACATATGTAGTGAGAGGTAAGTCACTGACTCTCAGAACAAAGGACAATAATACATGATCTGAGATCCACCAAGGTTAAACAGAGAAACTGCATGTATTAGTTATGAGGGATTGAGAGGAAGAGAAGAGTATGTTTAGATTGTGAGACTGCCCATTCCGTCGGCCAGCAGATGTAGGTGGGCATGTGTGTTATGCGGCAGAAAACCTCACAAAAATAGAACTGAACCATAAAATCAGGTCTGGTGTTCCTGCACCTGGAAAATCAAGGTCAGGAACACCGGGTCAGTTGTGATTGGGCAGAGTGGTATACCATCTGCGGATAGCGCTCTGCCGTCTCATAATCGGGGCCAAAGATGTGAAGTCTGTTAAATGGGAGTAGGAGTTGCTGGGCTATGTTAAATAATCGCTTTGAGAGAGGAAAACGTCTGGGCACATGAAACTGAAGTGACATTATTTAGTGAAGGAATAACATTGAAGAATGGGCTACCAGTCACCCGGTATTGCAGTTACAGCCAAATTCTTTCCTGGACAATGACATGTCTTCTGTGCGACCAAGCAGCACTCTGATGACTCTTCCGGATTCATCAGTTTCAGGTGCAACTTTGAGTGTCTCTAGCGCTGTATGGTGACAAGAAGTGGCTACTTGAAGATTTGGGCTACCAACTCGCCTCAGAAGGGTTCTTCAGCTGTTGTGGACCTGTGCTGAGAACAGGTGGTCAGTCAACTGACCCTTTGAGTCTCCTGCTTCGGCTGGGTTCTGCAGACGACTTCTGCAAGAGGAGGATACAGCAAGTACAGCCATTTCTCCTTTGCAAGCCACCAAGTTTAGCAGGTGCAGTCCATGCTGGTGCAGCCTCTCTTAACTGGTTCCTCGGTGCAGCAGGTCAGTCCTTCTTTGGTCCTCTCCAACGAGATTTGAGTTTGGTGTACCAGGGGTGCCCTATTTATGCCCACAAATTGCCCTTCGGATAGGATGTAGTTGGTGGCCAACTGACCTACCAGGTTCCCTCCCTCCTGGTGGCCACTTCCTGCAAAGTGTGGCAGTCTGCTATCCCAGGCTGTACCATTCTACCCTTTTCCAGTATGGCAGAACCCGTCTCTCGGCATCCAGAGCTCCCTAGGTGCACTCAGAGGTGTGGCTACCAAAGGGATAATGCCCCTAGAAAACATGTTTGGCTAATGGTTTCCCCTCTCCTCACTGAGTGCTAGCCTGTTTATCTCAACAATAGGGCAGCCTGTTTCCCAGGTATTCCCAATTTCCTCTTCAAAGGCGCCTTCACCTTTGAAGCTCGCCTTTTGGGCCAACACCTGTATGACTTCCTGCCAGGGAGAGGTAACACCTCTCTTCCACGACGGCTGTTATTGTCTTCTCTCCTGGAACTTGTTGCACGTCTTCCCAGGAGGGCAGAAAGCAGTCTCAACGATAAACCTGATGTGCAACTGTGGTCGGGCAGAGGGGATTTAGGGCAACAAAGTTGTCAAAGTTGCAAACTACAACTAGTTACATTAACTTAAACTTGGGTATCAAGTCGGGCTTAATGTGATGAGTTGTTTTATACCTTACAGCATCAACTTCCCAGTCAGAAGATAGCAGGACTGCGGTGGCATCCTGTCACTCTGTACTCACCAATGGGGCTACTAGCCTTTTCCATGGCAAAAATGAAAATTGCAGGTTTTTACTGTTAGAACGTTTAAAACACTTATTCTACTTTATCATGTACAGGACTCTGCCTTAGGGCTCGCTAGGCCTGCCGTAGCAGTGACTTTTGTAAATTACAAGGGAGAATTTGGCTTTGCCATTATTTTAAATGGCAAAGTCGAATTAGCAGTTCAAAACAACACTTCCTGTGTGCAGTGGCAGACTGAATCTGTATTTTTGCTTTTATCACACCCAGGGTGGAACAGTCAGTGCTGCAGTCCCTGGGGTGACCCTCCAACTTACAGCCCCTAGGTACCTGAGTAACATATACTAGGGACGTGGAAGTAACTTAGCTTATGCTAAATGGGTATAAGCCAATCAAACATACACAGTTTACGGTCTGGGCACAGACACAGGCACTGAGGTCTGGTTGACAGGCCTCAGTGCACTCTCTGATTCGAAAAACCAGCAGGTTTAGTCCAAAAACCTGAGGGTGTCCATACAAAAAGAGGTATTTCTTTACAGACCGGTATTGTCTAAGTGTGGTACAGCACTTCTCCTTGAGTTGCTCTGTCACTATCAGCTGATTAAGGGACTGAAAGTCCTTGGTCTCCAACCCCCTCATCCGCTCATTCCAAAAACGCAATACTACACGAATCAAAGTCTCAAACTTAACATCATCCGCTCTCTTGCAGTCCCGGAATCTATGAAGGTACTGAACTGGCTTCAGCACAAACTGTCTAATCAGAGCTTCCTTCATTCACCCGTAGACCATCTTGTCTGCCACAGCCATCCTTTCAAGGATGGCTGTCCCTTCCAATGGCATGCGCCCCATTAAGGCAGATGCCTTAGACACCACATTCAAGGCCTGCTCCTTACGAGCGCCCTCAAAGTTCATAAACTGCTCAAAGAAGTTCTGACCTTCCACATACACATACACAAGATGTCTTGGAACCTTGGCCACAACCTGGCCTCAACTGGATGTAGAGTCAC
This sequence comes from Calotriton arnoldi, assembly GCA_963921515.1. NCBI lineage: Eukaryota > Metazoa > Chordata > Amphibia > Caudata > Salamandridae > Calotriton > Calotriton arnoldi. The sequence continues at coordinate 1,468,914 of CAWUFW010003964.1, forward strand.
TTATCCCAGATGGAATTGTCATTGCTGCAATCCAAGGTTTCCCTCCTGTGAGCTTACGCGGTTGGCTTCAACAGCGATTGAAGGTGCTCAGGTTCTCCTCTATGCTTCCTTGTGGATTCCAGTATGGAGCGCTGATGGAGTAGGTAGTATGGATCAGTGCTCCGGCCGGTGGGCCCTCATCTGGAGTTATCCTAAAAGAACAGGCCAGCTCGAGCAGCACTGTCCTGCGGATGTGAGACCCCTAACTTCTACGGTTCCTGCAGCTGAGGCAACGATCGTTGTTTTGAGTCCCCAACACAATGACTTGAGGAACTGGTGCACTCGTGAGCCTAGATTGGCGACCACAGTCTGACAGGCGGTTTGCGGTTGGCACATGCCAGCGTACTGCCAGCGGGCTGCTTAGAGGCTAATTACAAAGACGCAGGCAGACGGCACATAGATCGATTGCGATACAGTGGGTAGAAGAGTACGAACTGCCATAGGCGTGGGTGTAGCAAACAAACCGCCATACCATCATTTTAAAAAGGGGAACAGCAGATTACTGATTAGTGACAATGGGTAGTGCATGGGCTAATTGAGATGACGTCTCTGAATATGTGTGGACTACTGACAGCAGGCTGCTGTTTGTGATTACACATTGATAGACAATGTCAGGTAACAGCTGCTGCGTCTAAGACTTTAGGTGTTGTGCTGTGTTATTGGCTGGTGAAAGAGCAGAAATTATGAGCAGAAATGCTCCGTTCAACCTAATAATTTTACCATCAGCCTGCGTTAGCAAACAGTTTTACCAGCGTAGAACTTTAATTCAATACAGTGTGCCCTAAGAATTATGGTGTTTCTTTCTAAGGCCATATGTCAAGATCAAACGCATTGAATTCAAACTTACATAGAATGCAAGATAACGCGCCGCCAACATGCTGTTCCTTGGGAGCGTGAGGATTACTTGACTTGCGCTCAGTTTGGCATTCCACGACAGGAGACATTTGGTGGTGACTGATGCAGAGCAGCATACTGTGCCCAACCAACAATAGAGAGACAGCGTAGGTGATTGTGGGAGGAAACAATCCCTCTTTTCTTGGAGAAGAAGCAGAAATACTGTGAGAGGCCATTTTGGAAGTGGAACAAACCAGGCTTAAGGAGTTGTGTGAAGAAAGCTCGATTTCCTTTAAAAATAGACCAATAGGTGCTGGAGGCCAAAATCAGTGACAGGTACACCTTGATCCTTAGGGTGGTGAAAGCAAGCTTGTCCTTGGTTAACTCTGTGATAGGCCCACGTACATTGAGGAACCAGCTTGTGCAATCTGTTGCAGTTAGTATAGTGCAGTTGTGAAGTGAGGTTTCCTAGCGCTGCTGTCAGGTATTAGGAGGGGAGTGAAATTAAGAGAAAGTGTAATGCAACTTTACCTTCCATGAGAGTGTGGGTCCTGGTGTTTAAGGTGAAATACTAGGAATATGAGTTTCAACTATATCAAGCATATTAAAAAAACTTAAAACACATAAAACATAACAGAAACATTAATATATTTTGCCTCGGTGCTTAGTCCTCTAATCATCTGTCAGTTCTCCAGGGAAAACATTACTGATAGGATGGGGAAAGAGATGGAGGTAGGTGGCACATTTGTGGAGGTGTCCGCAGAGTCTGTGAGGGTTGATGGGAGCCGAACATTGTAGTTTCAATTACCTGAAGGTCGAACTCTCCAGGATATCCTGCAAGCAATAACAACCTCCTGGGAGGTGCCAGAGAACAAAATAGATATCCTAGTTGCGGATATGGGGATTTTAAGAGATGATCACTGTCACCTGACAGAAAGAGTCACCACAGCAGAGAGATCTAGTTGAGATTCCCAAGGTGTTGAAGTCAGTGAATGAGCGCCTCGCCACCACTGAGGCGAAGGTTCATATACTGGAGTTGCTGGCGGAGAATGCCAAAAATAGATTGCATCGAAATAATATAAGAGTGGTGGGGTTGCGGGAGAAGTTGGAAGGGAATAATATGCTGGACTAATTGGAGGGTTGGCTACAGGACAAAATAGCGCTGGAGGGCCTTTCATCATTAGAACGAGCACACCGAGTGCCAGCGAGACCTCCACTTCCAGGGGCTCAACCGCGCTCAGTGGTGGCCCGCTTACTCTACTACAAAGATCAAGACCATATTCTCAACCAAGCTAAACAGAAGGGAGATCTTACTCTGGGAAACAGTATAGTCAGTTTATTCCCGGACTTCTCAAAAGAAGTGCAAAAAAACAACACTCTACGTTTTTAAATGCGAAGAAAAAACATAGGCAGCTGAGTATTCCATATGCTGTGATGTTCCCTGCTCAGCTGCGGGTGGCGACAGCGAAGGGAGTGTAATTCTTTCATACCCCGTAAGAGGTCTGAGACTGGTACAAGCGGAACCAACAGCTAAGGCCAAGTCGGTCGCCTCAGAACAAGCAATCATGAGGGGGCAGATTACAGAACAGACCTGAACATCAGAGCGAGGCCACCCCTTCCAGAGTGGAAGGTCAGCAAGAATGACAGAAGGTGATGGCAGTAGTAGAATCCATAAGTGCCAGTGGAGTGAGCCTCAAATCAGCAGTGGGAGACAAGGTTGCGCGAAACTCTGATTCCTACAGCGGATCCAGTTCATCTGGGGACTTGAGTACTGAACTACCTGTGATCACACCAGGAACATCTGATGAAATTATATGATGCCGATGACAGTTGAAGTTACATGATGTGCTGTTTAGGGAGAGGGGAGCGAATGTTTTCAATTATTGAGTCTGGTAGATCCTTGAGATGATAGATGGGGGGGGGGTAACTGGGATGGCGCACAGGGCAACCTTAACCCCGTAGTTGATGTTGCATGTGGGTCACCTGTGAGCTATAGTGGTTTGATGGTGTGGGAGTTGGGATAAATGTTGTTTATTAGTTAGTTGGGTGACCATGAGCCCTGACCACTTGAGTTTCTTATCCTGGCCCAAATGTTGGATGAACCATCTATCCTTGTTTCACAGTTGGAAGATATTGTCACAGGATGGGAACGATGCTGTGAAAGCACATGGGAGGAATGGCGACCCTCATGACATGTAAGCTCCTTTCTTGGAACATAAGGGAGATGCACACAATGTCGAAGAGCTACTGGGTGTTTTCCTACCTAAACAGGAGGGGAATCGATATTGAGTTCTTGAAGGAGACACACCTAATAGCAAAGGAGGGAGCAGCACTTCAGAGAAGGTGGAGAGGTCAGGCATACTATACTTCTTTTTCAGCCTATGTAAGAGGGGCACTGATATGGATACAAGTGGGGTGGCTTTTCAACATACAGGAGAGGTGATTGACCCAGAAGGAAGGTATGTGGTAGTAACGGGCAGGATAGAGGGTCAAGACATTAGACTGATGAATATTTATGACCCAAACACATAACAGGGTGCCTTTCTGGCAACTTTATCTGGGACTCTGGCTCCTTACCTAAATCAATCGGCAATGTTAGGGGCGATTTTAATTGTGTAGCGGACCCTGCAGTTGACCGATCCCACCCGTCCTTGAGGGAGTCTCCGGTGTGTTGAACGGCTCATGTCTTTACGACCTGGCCGACCAAAGAGGGGCTAATTGACTCCTAGCGTCAGTTAGACCCACATGCATGTTATTACTTGTTTTTCTTGAGCCTGCATAATTTGCACATACGCCTTGACACATTCCTCTGCACACTTGATGTTCACAGCCTTGTACAGGGTACTGAATATCTATCGCAGACTATATCTGATCACAATCCTGTCCTTCTCTAACTTAGATGGGAGTGCCCTAGGCCCTGCATTCCTACATGGCAGTTGAAACCCGAGACGTTGGAAGATCCAATGTACCGAGATGTGATTGGGGAAAACATACGCCAGTACTTTGAGGAGAATAGTGGCACTGCATTCTCCACCCAGGTGGATTGGGTTGCTTTCAGGGCAGTGTTTAGGGGTAAGTGTATAGCTGAATCAGTGGGAATTAGAAGTACGCTGATGCGGGAAATTCTGGTGACAGAGCAGGAACTGCCATAGGTGGAAAGGAATAGATCAGGACAATGGGAGTTGCAGCGTACCATGCTAGATATTTAAGAAAGATTAGCGAGCCATGTCGAGAAGCTTCGTTTTTTTATTACAAAAATTATATGGTGTGGATGCATGCAGAGCATGATCGAACGGGGTCCCTTTTGGCCTGGCTCACAAAATCAACAAAGAGTGGCTCGATGATAGTAGAAATTAACACTGAAGAAGGATTACACTGAATAGGCAAGAGGAGATAAATCAGTACTTCAGCCGTTATTATACGAACTTATACACCAGTGTAACCGTGTGTACTGACCTACGGGTCATATGGCTTCACAGTTCTCAGGCGGCGGCCTGATCCTCACTGTACAACTTGATACCGGCAGCCCCTCCTGGCATACGAGGTTACAGCAACACTACCAACCAAGGAGCTGGCCTTCACTGCATTGTAGTAGTCTGTACTACGGCGGCCCCTCTTGTCATACAGGGTCACCGCTAGGGTTCCGCACAGGCTTCGGCCCACATTATCTGGAAGTATCTTCCACGGCAGACCCCTCATGACATACAGGATCACTACAAAGAGGCCACACAGATTTTGACTCCCCCATGTGTCACTCTTCTCATGACTATCTTCACAGTGGCCCTGTCCTGGCATACAGGAGTTGCTGACTTTAATCTGCACATGGGCAATGATCCGATTGGTGCAGCAGCTGTCTCCTCACACTTTGCACTATGAGGGCACTCAACAGAGCTCCCCACTCGACCTCACTCCATCCAACACTGTCCTCTTTTTTACAGGGCAGACTGGTCTTGGCAAGCAGACAGGCACATGTCCTCCAGACTCCAGATCAGTTGGTCTTGGCTTTCCTCGGTGAGGTCCCCTCACCAAACAGGAAGACTAGCAGGCCTTGGCCCCCAGTTCAGGCTAAAGGCAGAAGTGTTGGAGAGCTTCCCGTAATCACATTTTTTTGGGATCTCAAGCTTCCCTCATATAGCTCATTTCCAGACACAAAATGTGATTTAGGGTTTGTCTTTCAAGTTTCCTGTTTTGGTTCTGCTTCTTTTGAAATGCACACTTCTCCTCTCCCTCTTTCTCTTAAAAGGCCGTCTATCACAGCTGAAGGGACTGTGAGGCTGATAGTCGAAAGTGGAAAGGTAACCCCCTGAAGCAAATAATTCTAGGTCTGGGTGCAGGGGGAAACAAATACTACAAGGAAAATGAAAAACACCCACAGGCCTGTATTACTTCAATTTCGCTGATACATGCTATTGGTACTGACCCACTGCTAGTCAAACATTCTCATATGAAAAGATTGTCTTAAGATCAAATTATTATGTTTACTTTCACAAATATATATTTTTCAACATTTTCTATTATTCCATCAAAATTGTCGCAAAAATCATTTCATTATTAACAGGTGTCTACAAATACATTTCAGGATTCATTTCTATGTATTGTGACACATTTATAAGCATACATTTCTATTGTTTTTGTTAAAATACAGTGGTGTCACCATAGGTGAAACCCCTATAATCATACCCAACACTATCATTATTACTACCATCCACACTGTACCACTATCATACACCGCATTCATATGACAGTCCCAGTTTTCTACACAGAAAAACGCACCTGAGCAGTAATACAGCAATTGTTGTTGTCAGCTGTGGTGTTGTGACCTGGGATCTGTTATCCAACAGAGGTCAATGCAGGGTTCGGTGTGGGCACATAATGTGCCTGTCACCTTCTTCAGGACCACACAACAATGTTCTAGATCATTTCCATAGGTGGGTATGGTATGAAGACTCTACTAAAAACAGAACACAAAATGGGGTCAGGACCAACAAAAATGACCTCCTATGCTTTGGAGGAAAACCTTAATATAAAGGGTAGGTTGCCATGTGTGATACCAGCAACGTAGCATTCAAGAATGGTGCTGTGCAGATGGTGATGGTGTGGGAAAGGCTTACTACTTCACCCAAACATTCCTGGTGTAACACCCATGCGTGTTCATTATTCCCTATGCCAAACATGGAATTTTGAATAGAATCCCATAGATTAGAGAAAAGAAAAGTTTTTATATAGAAAAGCAACTGGTGAGATAGATTTGTGAAGAATCTCTTACTTATCTCTAGTGTATATCAGATCACTCATGCGAGATTATATTTGTAAAAATGTCTACACTTACTTAGTTTCTTTTATGGACTTCCCTAATCCTAGGGTGCTTACAGTCCTTAAAGCTTAGGTGAGAATCTTGGAGCACAGTCTCCTAAGATGATGCACAGATCTATATGGATGCGTGTTGTCATAAACAATCATATTCATTTAAAAAAAAAAAAAATAGGTGAGTGTTATCCTGACAGGATATAGAGACATAATATAAAGTTGCTGTGGAGGCGTCTAGTGTTACCTTGGTCCGGTGAGAACTTGGTAACTACCAGATCTGTAGGTGTGCCTTATATGTGGCACTTCATATAACCTTGTTTGCTATAGGTCTTCACAGTCAATAACCTGGTTAGTAACAAAAGATGGAAGAAGAACAGAGTTGGGTGGCTTATTCGATCAAATGTGACCGTACTGTCTCAACAACAGTAACGTATAGCTAAGCATCAGATAAAAACATGTATACAGCATCACAAAAAAGAGAGATGGGGGAGTAGATGGCAAAGAGATTCGCCCTGCTAACTTTTGTCTTCTGGGGATATGTGTGCAGAACAACAGAGGATGACTTGGACTGTTCTTACCGTAGGCAAGAGTCAATGTCCAATGAGATGGATTAGTGTTTTTTCTGTAATTATAAAACTGAAGTAAGGCTATTAATGTAGAATGAACGCTTCATTTGAACGTACTTGCTTTAAATATCGCATAGTCAAGAGATACAAATTCAAAGGAGGAGAGAGAAAGTCCAAAGGACACATTTGAAAACGTCCTTAAGCGATATTGCTAGACTGCAAAAGCAATGCATAGCGTATATTTTAAAAATAATGTTCAACGCTAAAACACGAGTCGTGGAAATAATACCTCTCCTGTCTGTATATAGACGAAAATATGTTAAAGAACACACTACAGGGCTTTACAAATATAATCTCGCATGGGTGATCTGATATACACTAGAGATAAGTAAGAGATTCTTAACACATCTATCTCACCAATCACAAAAAAGGGTAGTAGCGTTCCCTAAAAGGGAAAAAACCGCACATTAAAATAAACAAATATTATACAAACTACCAGTCAATGGTGTGAATAATGAATCAGTTGCTGTACGTACAGCGGGGTGCTTAGCTAGCTTGAGGCACCCACCACCCAAGGGTGCTGTCAGCACGTCTAGAACAACATGCAACTTCACAACCAAAGAATAAGCTAATACAGCACACCCATCCTAAGTTAGAGTTGGTCCTAAAAAGAAACAACTTTATGGACATATGTTGATCCAATTTCGGTATGTCAATCCATGCAATCTTGAGATTCTGAAAGGAAATCCAATAATGAACAGGACATAATGGGTAGTCAACGAGAAGTCTGTAGAAAATGTTCCCTTTATTGATTTTCAGAATAATTCCCAGCGTATACAACAGCCAACACGTGTTTCGTCTGTACTAGTCAGTATTCAGACTTTCTCAAGGCTAAAGAATGATAATTAATGCATTTGTCATTAGACCAAAGTTGGTTGAGGATCCACACGTAGTCATGCGTAGTCATGCGACTTAATAGTCGTCGGCTGCGGCCTGCGGGCAGCAAAGAGGAGACAGTCAGACAGAGCAGAACTGAAGACCGGTTGCTTTTCTATATAAAAAAATCTTCTTTTCTCTAATCTATGGGATTCTATTCAAATTTGCATGTTTGGCATAGGAAATAATGAACACGCATGGGTTTTTTACTAGGAATGTTTGGATGAAGTAGTAAGCCTTTCCCACACCATCACCATCTGCACAGCACCATTCTTGGATGCTACTTTGCTGGTATCACACATGGCAACCTACCCCTCATATTAAGGTTTTCCTCCAAAGCATAGGAGGTCATTTTTGCTGGTCCTGACCCCATTTTTTGTTCTGTTTTTAGTAGAGTCTTCATATCATACCCACCTATGGAAATGATCTAGAACATTGTTGTGTGGTCCTGAAGAAGGTGACAGGCACATTATATGCCCACACCGAAACGTGCGTTGACCTCTGTTGGATAACAGATCCCAGCTCACAACACTACAGCGGATAACAACAATTGCTGTATTACTGCTCAGGTGCGTTTTTCTGTGTAGAAAACTGGGACTGTCGTATGAATGCTGAGTATGCTAGTGGTACAGTGTGGAAGGTAGCAAGAATGATAGTGTTGGGTATGATTATAGGGGTTTCACCTATGGTGACACCACTGTATTTTTAAAAAAAACAATAGAAATGTATGCTTATAAATGTGTCACAATACATAGAAATGAATCCTGAAATGTGTTTGTAGACACCTGGTAACAATGAAATGATTTTTGCGACAATTTTGATGGAATGATGGAAAATTTTGAAAAAAGATATATTTATGAAAGTAAACATAATAAAATTGATCTTAAGACAATGTTTTCATATGAGAATGTTTGACTAGAGGTGTCAGTACCAACAGCATGTATCAGCGAAATTGAAGTAATACAGGCCTGTGGGTGCTCATCATTTTCCTGTGAGGCTGATAGTGCCACAACACAGGCAATTGGAGTGACTAGAGTTCACACCTGGATGTCAGCCAATGGGATATGTGCATCAAAAGATTAATACCTGGCTCCCAGCCCTACTCCTTATGATTCCCGTATTAACTCTATCTCCTTCCTGAGATGTGTCCCGCCCCTTGCTTATGATCTCCCACTGTCTCTCTCTCCCTTTTCTAGTATGTCCCACCCAGCTCATAAGAATGCAGCAATACACATATCTGTCTTAAGGGATTGTTCTACCTCCTCATGTCTTCACCATGCAGGTATGGGCAGTGCAGTGCAAACCATAAGAAGCCTGTGGGAGACACTCAGATGCCTGTCCCAGGCTAAAAACCCAACACAATAAAATAAAGTCCTCGATCTCTGTTGGTGGGTAATAAGAATGAAAGCTATAGGGAGCTGGAGAAGAATGAGAGGATGGAGATGAAATGTGATCCTTAATGGAGGACCTAACAGCCTTTCAAAAGCTGTGAAAATCAGGAATGAGTATTGCCCTAAGGAGCTCGTTTAAACCCTGTGCTTCACAAAGGTACTACTGATACAGTAGGTTGAGAAGATGAGATGAAAAACCCTGATGCTGATCCATGAAGCAGCTTCCACAGAGTGCAGGAAATGGAGGGGACAACAACACATCTCAAGATTGATCACATGTTAGTCCCACCTACGGATAGCATCATTTATCCTACAACATCTCCTTGTTTTCACATTCACGTCCCCACCGTGTATTTACTGGGCAGTCTGGGTGATCAATATTCATGATTGATAGTGCCAAGATTTCCAATTGGAAAAGCAATGTAGAAGTTTCCAAGACTGAGAATAATGCACTGAAACTCCTGACTCAAGATGGTGCAATGACTGGTGAGGAAACGACAGTAGTCATATTTTTTTATTTGACTAGCGATTCTCTTCCCTTTGATCCTGTATGGTCATATTTTGGGATTTGACCAGTGGTTCGCTTCCCTTCTGTCCAATATGTTCATATTGTTTTATTTGGCCAGCTGTTCTCTTACCTTCTGCTCTACCACCATACACTGTCATATTTTGTGATTTGACCTAGGGTCATATTTTGTGATTTGACCAGCGATTCTCTTCCCTTCTGACCAGTATGGTCATATTTTGTGATGTGACCAGCATAGTTGCGGCCCGTACATGTAAGAGCTGTGGGGCAGTGGGGCGGATTTCGACAGACGACTGACGAGGAAAAATGATTTATTTCATTTTTTTTCGTGGTCGTCTGTCGAATGCCCCTCAACCCAGCCCCACCGCTCTTACCTGCACAGGCTGCGGCTGGACCAGCAGTTTTCTTCCCTTCTGCCCTATATAGTCCTATTTTATGATTTGACCAGCAGTTCTCTTCCCTCATACCTTAATATTAAGTGCCTTGGAAAAGCGTTCTGGCCCGTATTCTCCAGGAGAGATTTGCATTGAATAAGTAATCATTTCTCTATTTTTTGTGTCCCGTCGGCCTCCCTTTAAATGCAGCTTGGACTGGTGAGTGAGCTTTATACACTTTACATTTCGTTTTTCTTGGGCCACCTGGAGATTTAGAGAAACAGGACAAGCCATGTCTCTATCATGTTGGATGAGAAGCTAGACAGGGCATTTAGGTCTCCCATTTCTAATTTCATTGTTTCTGCTCAACCTATATGCAACCTCATCTGGACACAGACTCACAACCTTGAACCTTATCTCACTATCACAACGTACCTGCAATTCAATCAAAGCAAAATTGACTGCCTGTAAAATTCAGATGTGGACAATACCACCCTAGACTTGACCGCTGTGAAAACATACTCAAAATGTGTTACATTATGTTCATATATAGTCGGGTCTGGTGGCTTAGTGGAGTAATGGGCCCACTGTATAGCCCTGTGTTTGACCTCATGGTCACAGGTTCAAATCCTGCCAGGTCCACCCAGTCTTTCATCCTTCTGAGGTCAAACAAATGAGTACCATTGAGTTGGGAAACAATACACATCTGTTATTCAGCACCAAGATACCCCTCGGGTGAACGTGCATTTTACAAATTCACATGTTATGTTAAAGACTGATGAAGAGAAATGCTGGGAGCCTTATATGTAATCACAAATGTATCCGCTGTTAATCAAATTTGAATGTTGATCTCCATTTATTTGAAGCTTTTCATGGCATTGTATTAACTGCAAACCTTAGCCGGCCCAGGAGCCATTATACTCCATGTTGTACATTGCACATTTTCTAGTAATCGTAACCTCGTTTTCAAACCTGGCAAGAAAAACAGGATTTTGGGACATGAATGGAGTTAGTAGTGTGTATATGAATGATATCTTTCCTTCAAGGGCATGCTGCGCTTCCTAGTGTGGAAGATCTTGACATCTGCACACTAGATACGTTTTTGCTGAGTTTCTGTCACGCAGTCATATTACATTGACTTGCACTAAGAGATTTTACATGTGTTTCAGCAGATAGCTCCAACTGACAACTTTCTAGCAAAAGCCTTGACCATTTGAAATGACAACTGTATTTTGTTATTTTGGTTTGTGTTTTATTGCTAACGCCACCTTATTTGTCCCATTAATAAATTAATACAAAATCTGCTGGTGGAGTAGTGATGACAACGAAAAGGCAAAGTGACTTTCATGGAGTTCGAGCCCTGACAGCAAGCCTGATCTAGGCTTTCTGTGTTTTAAACGCTGACCTTCAGTAATGGAGTTTTAATCGAAAAAGTTATCTTGTGTCATAACATGCAGTGCAAATTTCCTTCCGAGTCGCAATTAACGGTGATACTGTGAGCTGCAGGCCACACAGAACTAGGGAGAATATGTGTTGGAACCAGTGTTTTACCAGCAGAGTTAGAGTCTCCTGCTGTCTCCTGATGCGGGGCAAAGTGAGCCCAAAATCCACTGAGGATCGCGACATATGCATGACAATAATATTAGTTGCGATTGAAAAGGGTATGGAATGTTTATATGGAAAGATGACTCGGTATGCATCAGCCTGCCCACATCCTGCTTCAGTTTAGGAGACAGCTGAAGACAAACCTCTTTACAGAACACTACATCATGATGCAGTAACAGTCCATGCACCAGCTGCCTCTCCTATCACACACTGTCTTTGCCTTTGACCTTGTACAGCACTTCACTGCCGTTCTGCTAGGTGTGTACTGTATAAATACCACATACATGCATAAGGGACACGGTATACAAGTCATAATACAAAACAACTGACTGAAGTAATACAGTGTGTAAGGAAAATGTTTGAATGGCCGCATTAAAATGTATTGAACTCTTGAATGAAACCTCTTGTTATAAGGTTTTCCTGTGTTTGACTACTACTGTTAGGTGCCCTTAAAACCGCCATACGTGTAGATATAGAAGTGCGAGGAGACACTGCATGCTTTTAATGCACTGCACAGTGGTTATGCGAGTACCAGATCACACACACAGCTCACTGAGAGGATAAACCCATGGACTGAATGAATATGTTCAGTGAGATCGCAGACGTTTGGGACCAATCCATCCCAGTGAGAAAAATCATGAGACGGAAGCCCATGTGTAAGGATGTGAGGAGCCAAAGTCATGCGCTGAGTGGGGAGAGTAGCCAGAGTCTCCTAATGCAGCTGATGTGGTCCAGAAGCTGGGATGCTGATGTGGGCCCTCAGTGGGCTGCACTGCCACCACATGGGAGGTGTGCGAGAGCTCTGGAGTGATCCGCTCAGCTACAAGAGTTCTGATGGAACCAGAGACTGTACTGGGGCGTTTGTGAGAATGAGCCATTTGGTGAGTAGAGGCTGCAAAGTGGAAGGGGGCGGAGGGTTTGGCAGAGGAGACTGACCCATAACCCTGAGCTAAATATGTCTGATCCTTTGGACATCCCTAGAGCTGTAAAGGAATCTAATCTTATTTTAAAATTGAATAGTATCAAATATTCCCTCCCCCAATCAACTAGACTTCATCATTGTTGATCTGGGCCCAGTGGTTATTTTCACTGCCCAAGAGAATAGCTTTACCGGACGAATTTCCGGATATAATTGTGCTAACATACCATGCAGTATTATACAGTTTCGGCTATCGTATAAATTCCTTAATTTGAAACATTCTCAAGAGTGCACTTACTCTCACAGAAATACATTGCATTTGCTTTGGTTGCATGTTCTGGAGCTGGAACGACTAAACTTAGCCAAGCTTCAGTAGCTACCTAAAACCATTTAGGCAGAAACTCTCTGTGAGCAAATGAACTATGCTCCATATCTTCAGAGTGCCTCATGGAGGAAGGAGAGCAGCGGCGTCCACCCTGGGGGACCACGGCGCTGTGCCATACTCCCTATATGCTGCTCTGCTATTTTTTTGTAAGTTTGTGGATATGGAGAAGACTTCCCTCCAGCTTCTCCTGCAGAGATGCACATAGTTAAAGGTGGTGCTCTCGGGTGATGCTAAAAGCGAATCCTAGAGCCTTCCTGTAGTGAAGAAGGTTTTTGCTGTACAGAGCACCAGGATTCTGCTTTAGCGCTAAGTGGCGAGTGCCCCAACGGACAACTGCATTGTCTTCTGAGTGCAGGCTACAATGCTTTGGGCAAGAGGGCACAGAACAGATCACTGACAACTGCCTGCTTTAATGAAGCAGGTGCACACCACAAACATTTGTAGCCCTAGGCAAATCGCCTTACAAAACTAAGGTCATCACTATAGATCAATATTCGTCTACCACTTGGCCTACCACTGCACCAAAATGCCCCTCACAAATCCCCCAACTCAACTGCCTGTCACTGTACCTATACTCTACATCCTGAACTTACTTTCCTTCATAATACTGTACACCTTTAACTTCCTCCCTTCTTCTTTTAACAGCCTATCCGATTTTGGCCCTGTCGTGCAGCACCTTTATGTGCCTTCTATAATGTAGCCCCAGAGGAAACTTTACCCATATTTTCTGTAAAGAAGATTTCAGTATCAGCCCGAACGCCCCTTAGGATACCACCGTTTTGACCTGTGGGTACCACTGGCTTCTCCCTCTTCTTGCTGTGCAGCTTGCTGCCTAAGGCCTTCAAGAGGAGGGCATGACTTTTCCCCTGGCATTGTTGGTCCTCTCTGGAGGCCAGGCTGGGCCAGGATCCCTCAGCTGCAGTTACCTCACCAGGCACCAGGGCATCTCCCTCAGGAGAACTCTCCCCCTGGTCCTATGACTTCTTTGAAGCTGACTTAACAGACGTCTTGCCTATTCTCTTGTGCTGGGAGTCTTGGGCAATTGTTTCAGGTTCCAAACTCCCATGACTACCCTTGTATGCTGCCTGTGATCTGGTTGGCACACACACCCACACAGGGAGACCCAACATTTCTGCATGAGCCTTTCTTTCCACTTTTGCCCATGCAGAGGTGTCCAGAACATTTCTCAACAGACACTCCATTGGGATAGCAGAGGGTAGAACCACCTTCTTCGGGCAGTAATCCCTCCCCACTCTAAGCTTACAAAGGTCATTGGACAGAGCTTAGTCTCATTATCAGCATTGGTTACCTGGTGACTTATGTCAGGTATCATTTGGCCTGGGGAAACCAGTCCAGCTACCACCATAGTGACACAGGCACCTGTATCCCTCAGAGCCTCTATTTCAGTCCCATTGATCTTGGGTCTTTTTCTGTACTTCTTCATGCGTAGTGGTAAGACTGCTAGAGCTTCAATATCTGCCCCACGCAGGGATACTGTAGCAGCCTCTCTGTAACCTCTGGCCTCTCCAAGGCACACTTATATCCCCACTTCTATGCTAGCAAATCCCTTAGACTGTCCACCATTGGGGGACTTTATGGGGCATGCTGAATCCCCTCCGTTACCTTTGGATTGGGAAGAGTCTCGGGCCCATCCTCCTTAGAAGTATTTTGGGGGCCTTTAGAGAACCCCTTGTTTTTATCCTTGTTGGTGCTCAGCTCTTGCCCCTGCTGGAAAGTCTGAGCACCCTTCTTGTGGTCACTCCCACAATGGGCCTTCTTGGACACCCTGGTTCTGATCCACTTGCCAGCTATCTTTCCCATCTCGCTGGAAAAGACATCTTTGAATCCACCAGATGCTGACTCAATTTCTCTGTGGTATACAATTAGTAAAAATGTGATCTTTCATAAGTAAATTATATAGACCATCATAAGGGTCCGCCTCATTGCCTTTTATCCAGCCTTCCAGTGCCTTGACTGATGAGTCTGCGAAACCCACCCAGGTCTGGTTTTGACCTTAATGGGTGTCCCTAAACTTCACTCTGTACTCTTCTATGGTGAGTTCAAAATGTTCTATCAAGATAGACTTCATATGCTGATAGGACTTAGTCACATCCTCATTAAGAGTCTATCTCTGTCCTTCACAGAGAACAACTCCCACAATAGAGAGCCCCAGTGCTGGTGACCTGTCCTTCTCATTCTGTAGGCTCTCTCAAAGGCTACAAAGCACTTGTCGATGTCATCACCATTACTAAACTTTGGTACAATCCCTTTGGGGATCTTAGGGTCAAAGACTTTCTCTTTTTCCCTATCAACATTGCTGCCACCATTATCTTTGGGCCTCAAGCCCATCTTGACCTTTCTTTCTTCAGTGGGAGGAGATCAAGTTCTTCCTCAAGGTTTCCAACCATCTTACCAGTAGGAGGTCTGCTAGAGTGACTTGGGTACTTCCTACTGGTGAAGGGGAACTGGGAAAGGGTGGAGAGTTTTGGTCTTCACCTTCTTCCCCATCATCTTCAATTTGGGCTAGGGCATCTTCATCACCTTCTTCAAGGTCTTTTTCTGAGGAATGGCTCTCCCTCTCTAGTCTTGCTTTCTCATAGGAGATAAGGGCCCTTTCAAGGTCCTCCCTTTTGGCTGCTGCTCTATAGAAAATACCCCTAGTTTTGCACAACATTCTTAGATCACTAATTGTAAAAGCCGGGATGACAGTTGAGATTCATGACAGCCTCCATTGTGCACTAACTTTATTTGAAAGTTGAGATCTTTTTTAAACTTAAAAAAACACTTTGTAAAACTTTTCGCTAATTTTCTAAACTGATTACTTTTGGGACGGGGGTCTACACAGTGCCCTAACAATTCCAATTAAAAAAAACTCTTTTGAAAAACATCTGAAAAATTAACTTGGGTCTAATGCCAATAATGGATTTCTTGTGCAATAAAAACTCACTATAGCCAAGTGGTACTGCGAAACACAAGTTCAGGACCAAACCACCCCACCGTAACACCAATGTAGGAAAGTGGAGTATTATGCAGTGAGGCTGGTTAAGCTTCACTATGCACTACTTTCACAATATACCAAACTGGGTGCTTTCGATTCACACTAATAAATCCCAAGCTCAGTCCAGGTAGTGTGGCACAAAGCAGTCAGACTTTACTAGAGGAACATTTGTTAAGCATTTCAGAGCACCAACATAAACAATAAGTAATTTATAAAAAATAGAGACGATTTCTATATAAATTTTAGACACCAAATCCAGCACAATCAGATAAATATAGTAGAGTTATTGAATTTAGAACGAAAAATAAATCAGTGCAATTTACTAGTGCCAAACTTTCACGTTGCAGTCAAATGGAGAAAACAACTTGTGACAATAGGTCACTTGCAGATTGAGTCCAGTGGCACCCTCTGGGGGTTAAGGTGATGCGGGTCCCAAGACCAAGCCTTGACAGTCAGTTCAATTTTTCCTGCTTTGTAGGTCCTGGGTGAAGAGTTGTACTGGTTATCCTTGGTGCTGAAGGGTGAGCGGTGGGGGTGCTGATTTTACCACTTGGATGGTGCTGATGAGGAAACAGGTGCAAAAACTCAACAACAGGGCCACTGAGGTGACGAGTTCAAGGTGCAGTAGGGTTTCCTCGAGGTGCAGCGTTGAACAAAGTCTGTGGTAGCCGGACCGGCCAACAACAAGCCTTGGCAGCAGCAAGCTCAGCCTTGGATTACTTCGATGTCCTGGAGTCTGGTAGCTGTCTGAAACTTGCTGGAGGTCAGGACTACATTTCTCACAATACACTAGACCATTTGCTTTTGGGAAATCCCACAGCGGGCTCGATGGCCAGTGATTCTTTCGGGAGCATACTTTTACCTGGGAGCTGCAAGAGACTAGTGCTTCTAGTCCAAGGGAGTTATGGAGTTCCCTTTGGTGCTCAGAGAAGTTCCTCTTGCTTTTGGAACCGGTCTCTGGTCACAGTCGTGTAGTTGCTCGGGCATTGCCGCAGGTGCAGAGTTTCACGCCTTTTCTTTGTGCAGGCCCAGAAGTCGCAGACTTGGGTCTCCTCTTTGTCCTTCATTGGTAGTCAATTCAGATATGAGGTTCTGGTGCCAGGGGTGCTCCTTAAATCCTATAGAGGTATTAGGGGTGTGGGTGCAAGTAGCCAATGGGCTATTAGCTCCAGTGGCTAATCT
Source organism: Calotriton arnoldi (assembly GCA_963921515.1). Taxonomy (NCBI): domain Eukaryota; kingdom Metazoa; phylum Chordata; class Amphibia; order Caudata; family Salamandridae; genus Calotriton; species Calotriton arnoldi. Next base: position 1,485,976 of record CAWUFW010003964.1, read on the forward strand.
GCCCCTGAGGTGACCACATCCAGAGATGTGTGCCGCCTTTGCTACCCAGAACCCTCTATTCTGCCTCTTTTAAAACACAGAACTTATCCTCAGCTGTACAGACCAGGTATCCCACCCTAGGGGTGTGGCTAGCCTTCTGGGGGTGTACTCCTCCTGACTACCTAATTTTACCACCTACCCAGGTGCAAATGTGCCTGGGGGCGGGAGGAGGGCTGTTTCCTCCTTTGGGAGGCAACCTGGTTGCATATCAGAGGCAGTGAAAGCTTTGAAGCTCACCACTTTGATGTGCCACTTCTCTAGCCATCCTGTTGGGGAGGGAGATGACACCTCCCACCTACACAGGCCTTTAGTTTCAGACTAATGGCAGGGGGTCAGATTCCTGTCTCAGCGACAGCAGCAGCAGTCTGCCAACCAGGGCACAGGAAAGGCAGAGGCAACCAGTTGGGCAACCTCTAAGGTGGCCACCTGCATGCATATCACAATAAATCTGACTTTGGGAAAAAGTCGGATTTGATGAGACAAGTCGTTTGATACAAAACATGACACTTTTCAGTGGGACCACAAAGGAACTGGAAACCTTGGCGTGCCATGGTGCCAACCCAATGTTAGCCTATGGCCCGCTGACCACTTATGGCAGCCCTTAATGGAAAGAGGCTACTATAGGGACATTATTGCTTGCACTTATATGTCCACTCCTTTAATATAATGCACCCTTCCTCCTGGACTCAGGAGGCCTACCTTAGGGGTGACTGGCATATATTAAAGATAGTGCTTTGACCTTGTCACACATGGCAAGGGCAGAGTTGAGTTCAAACAGTTTGCACTGCTTCTGCAGTCTGCAATGGCAGGACTGCTTTCATCTGTTCAGATGGGTAACTCAGGGAGACACAATCAATGCTTTAGTCCCTGGTGACCCCTTTAGCTCCCATGCCATGGGTACCACTCACCAGGGCCTTATAAGGGGATTAAAGTCCTTGCTAATTGGGGATACCAATTCATATTCATCACATTTAGGGAGAGAGCAATGGTACTGGGACCTGATTAGCAGGCTCCAGTGCACTTTCAGAGTCCTAACCATCAGCATTAAGGAAAAAAGTGTGGGGGTGACCATACAAAAAGGTCACTTTCCTACAGGTGCAGGCTGAGCAAGAGCCCAAAATCCACAGCTACTCACTTTCCCAAAAAAGGGTCAGTTTTGAGTGGAAAAATATGATGTATCCATGTTGCGCCTGGGGCCGTTTTCTATCTCGGGCACTAGGCCTATCCAAACAAGTGAGGTATCATTTTTATCGGAAGACTTCGAGGAATGCTGCGTGAAAGGAAATTTGTGGCTCCCGCAGATTCCAGAACTTTCTGTCAAAGAAATGTGGGGAAAATGTGTTTATTTAGTCAAAGTTTGAGGTTTGCTAGGGATTCTAGGTAAATGAACCTGGTGAAAGCCATGCAAGTTATCCCACCCTGGATTCCCTTGTGGTCTAGTTTTAAAAAAAATTGTACGTTTGCTAGGTTTCCGTAGGTGCCAGATGAACTAGGGCGGTTGTATGATGGAACCACACATGCCATTACCATGCATTCAGATACCCTGCGGTCATTACAACGACCGCAACACTACCATGCATTAAATTACAACGCAAGTCTTTACCACACCTTTACAACGAATGTTCATTGTAAAGGTATGTATGGTAAAGGCATATGCGCGGTAAAAATGTAACAGGTAAGGATAACCCATATGAATATATATATATATATATATATATATATTTTATTCAACAGCAACCATCATCTTCTGACGATCCAGCCGCACTCTCCATGCATATCCGATGAAGGTCACACTCAATATCCAGATGCTTAATTTCATTTTTATTTTTCAACATGCAGCAACACCCAACACAGGACGCCAACGCCTTTTGTCTTATGCCTTCAATCGGGTAACCCCTTGACCAACAACCACTGTGTATATATAACTTACCACCCAAATCCCTACACTCACCCTAAACACTAAAAATACCCTTGCCACCCAAAAACCCATACACACCCTAAACCCTAAAAATACCCTTGCCACCTAAAAACCCTACTCATGATAAACACTAAAAACCCCTTACAACCCAAACACCCATATACTCGTACCCACCCTTAACCCTAAAAATGATCTATCCCAAATAATAACATTCAGAGAGGCGGCAGCCGAAGTGCGTTCGTTGCACATTCTTCAATAAAATAAATGAATTAACTTATCCCCGTGAGTGCGGATTCCTCTTTGGAAGAAGGAGCTGATATATAATATATAATGTTATATATATATATATATATATTATATAATATTTTATATATATATATATATATATTACAAAAAGCTCGTCCGACGCTTCGTGCATACGAAAAGACGAGAGTAGACCCAATTCTTGTGCCGATTTTCTTTATTCAATAATCACCATGTCGCCATGACGCGTTTCGGCCGATCGACGGCCTTGATCACATGTCAGTGCCTTAGGGCGGAGATTCCCTTTTTAAAGTGACTGTGCAAATTTTTAGCAGCAATAGACATGGAAAACATACGTCAATATTTTCAACAATACCTGCTTGAATGCATTTATGCCAGATATAATATCGGCATTCATTAAATACTAGGATAAAACAATATAAGATTCGTAATGGCTAAAATACAGAGTAAAATACATGTTTAAATACATAAAATTAGCTATTTACCACTGTTTACCACTATTTGTTTATATCCTAGCAAATATGCCGTCCATTATACTGCTATTTCTAAAATAAAGTGGTCAGTGCAAAAACATACCTCCATTCCCAATGTGCAAGTATAAAATAATATATTTATGTGCAAAATGTGCATTTATAGTGCCTGTATTTAGTGCAAAAAACAGCTAGCAGCAAACGAATAAATAGAAATATGTTGGCTAATGCCGTTATCCCTTTTGAGGTGCAATACCTTATCGCAACCATTGTAATTAATCAATTTTGTATATTCTGCATTTGTCAAGAAAGCCTAAATTGGTGGATAAATATCTGTTAATACCTGGTTGATTCCCACAAATGAGGATATACAATACATATTATATAAATATTATATAAAATCATTTCAACCCAATAAAATCAGATAAATTTAGGCTAAAAATAAGACATTTATAACAATTTGTAACAATAAAAGTTCCTATTATTAAAACTTGTTGCAAGTGGCCAATCTAGTATGTTGCAAAGTTACTACCCTATTGTCCACCCTAATTTGTAATATATATATATTCACTGAAAAAACCATAGGTTTCAGGCACGTTATAGTTAGAAATTAGCATTTAAAAAACCTTAGAAATTCACTGAAAAAACCATAGGTTTTAGGGACAGTTATAGTTAGTTGGACATTTCACTCGTACAAAACCAGTGAAATTCCCCCGTTATAGTTAGTTCAGCTAACTATAACTCGTGCCCCCGCAATGCACTGTTGATGACGTCACATATTACATCACTCATGACATGGTCAGTGACATCACTGATGACATCTCAAATGACATCACTGATGACATCACTGATGACATCATCCAGTGACTGTGTGTTTCTATAAAGTTTAAATATCTTTAATATATATAGGGAAAGGCGTATTGAAGAATGAGTGGGTGTATAAGTGTCTGAATGGATGATTTACTAGGTGCGTGACTGACTCTATAAGTGAGTGATTAAACGTATCTTACTGAATGCATGGGTTAGTGACTAAACTGTGTGAATGTCTGTATCCGTCTGTTGGTGTGTAAGCGGCTGCATGGGTTTGTGAATAGCTACATGAGTGTCTATATGGGTTATTGATTGGTTGTCTGAGTATCTGTATGGGTGCCTGAGTGTTTGTGTGGGTGGGGTGTGTGTGACTCTGTGCATAGATGTGTGAGTGGGTGATTCACTGGGTGCATGGTTTCAAGAGTGCATCTGTGATGGACTGTATGGGTGGGTGAGTGTGTGTATGGGTGTGTTAGTGAGTGAATGTATATCTCAGTGGTACATGTGTGAGTAACTACATATGTGAAAGGCAGTATATATGTGTGTTGGAGTATATAAATGGCTATAAGTGAGAGTGTGTGATTGTGAGAGTGGCTGTATGGATGAGTGTGTGCTTGTATCAGTGATTGTATCAGAGCGTAAGAATGTGCTAGTATTTGTATGAGTAAGTGAGCTGGTGTGTGTATAACTGTATAGGTGAGTAAATGGCAGTGTGATTAACCCCTTGCGTGCTCAGGACGGCCGGGAGCCGTCACGCGTCACGGTGGGCGTGTGCGCAGGACGGCCCCCGGCTGTCCGAATCCCGCCCACTCTTTAGAATCCCCGCACAGCGCGAAAATTCGCGCCGCACGCAAGGGGTTAATTATTTGCATGACTGACTAGGTGTGTGACTACCTCTATGGATGAGTGGCGGTGTGTGAGTGTCTATATAGGTCTATGAGTGCATACGATAGTCCTGTACTGAGTGACCATAAGTATGAGTGACTGTATGGGTGAGTGAGTGGATGTGTGTGTAAACCTAAGAATCAGTGAGTGGGTATGTAGTTATTGGTGTTGGAGTGTCTATGGTTTTGAGAATGGCAGTCTGTAATTTAGAGTGGGTGTATCAAAGGTTATATTAGGGTGTGAGAAGATGCATCAAATTATCACATGGATGATGTCATCAGTGATGTCATTTGAGATGTCATCAGTGATGTCACTGACCATGTCATGAGTGATGTAATATGTGACGTCATCAGCAGTGCATTGCGGGGGCGCGAGTTATAGTTAGCTGAACTAAACTATAAAGGGGGAATTTCACTGGTTTTGTACGAGTGAAATGTCCAACTAACTATAACTGTCCCTAAAACCTATGGTTTTTTCAGTGAATTTCTAAGGTTTTTTAAATGCTAATTTCTAACTATAACGTGCCTGAAACCTATGGTTTTTTCAGTGAATTTCAAAGGTTTTTTAAATGCTAATTTCTAACTATAACGTGCCTGAAACCTATGGTTTTTTCAGTGAATTTCAAAGGTTTTTCATATGCTAGTTTCTAACTATGCCTACAGAAGTAGAACATGTGAAAAAAGAAGAAAAAACACACAGAAAGAAGCAAAAGAAATGCAGAAAGAAGCAACAGAAGTCCACAAAGACAAAAAAAAGTGCAGTAAGAAGCAAGACATGTGCAGAAAGAACCAACAGAGGAGCAGAAAGAGGCCTTGTTACAAAATCATCCTGTGCCCACAACTTTTTCAGACGGGTACTGGTGGTAACTGACTCGGACTAACCAGGCCTACAGCCAGTGGTATGCTAAAAGACACTTAGAATACAGTGAAAACACCTACATACACTAGGGAACACTATGTGTTGGGGTACCCCTGTGATTAGCATGACCTCCTCTGTAAGGCCCTAGTACATAATAGGGCAGGGGGATTAAAACTACCTCTTAAAATGCGCTACGGGGCGCGTTTGCACAGTGGTGAAGGGAGGGGGGGCCTGAGGTGACATGTGTGCAAACACGCCCTGTGGCCGTTTTAAGTTGGGAGATTAAGTCCCTTTGAATCCTGATGGTTCCTGGGATCCAACTAGCCAACCAGGTACAGAGTGCTGTGCGCTGGATCGTAAGAGCGCAGCAGCAGCGGCAGGACAAAGAACTGTTCAGCGGGGCCCGTGGAGGAGTTATATGCACTAACCTGAGGGTCTATGCCCCCACGACTTCGAGCTGAGAACAGATCCTTACTACTCGCCTGTGCCTGACACTAAGATGGCCGCCATGGCCACAATACAACACCGAAAACCTGGACCTGGACAGCTGTACTGTTCACGCGATTTGTGTGCACAGGAAGTGGACGCGTTTGCTGGTATGAGGTGTGTACAAGGAAGCTGTTCATCACCGCGGATCACTGGCGCTTTGTGCACTGAGCTGTTGCCCTGATCAAACGACGGCTGCGCGCAGGAGCTGAGAGCGGCCGAGCTGCGTGCCCCAGAAGCTATAAAAGGAACAGCAGGAGATATCAGCGCTCGAGGGAACCGGAGCATATCACCGAGGGGCCTCCGAGGACGGCCGAACCGTAAGTAGGGGAGCTGCGAGTTGAGGGGATGTGAGCAGGCGTTTCTCCCCTCCCCCCCTGGCTCCCGGCACCCGGTCGGAACCCACGGTGAAGAGGAGCGGTAAGCGGTGCTACCGGCCCCCTCCCCCGCCGCCCAAAGAGCGCAGCACACCGCTCGTGACTCAAAAGACTCACCGGGACACTGACACGCGGCCTGCCTGATCCCAAAATGGCGGCCAGCGTAGCCTAAATGTTAAACACCACCCACGCGAGTTACAGAGGCGGGGGCAGGGGCGCAGCAAAGGGAGCAGCCTGTAACAAAGTAACAACCTGTTCCTAATCGCATCACTTCCCTGTCAGCACATCAGTTCGGGTTATCTTCACCCGACTTCTGGAATATGTGCCCCGTTCCTCTCCTTATACTTCTCCTCATCACCGCTGCCCTAGTAACACAGTTCTCATATCCCCACCCCCCCCTCCTCCTCACGTTCCCAACATGGCCACCTCGCGAGTTAAGTCTGGAATTAATTGCTACAAAATCATTTATCCTCCTAACCTGACTAAAGCGTCAGCAAAACGATTCAAGCATAACACCATTGAATGTTTCCCGGATTCCCTCTTTGTTGATCAATTCTACAATGGTCGGTATGGGAGGCTCAAAAACAATCTCATTTTTTTCACTCACGACATCCCCTCCTGGTCCACCAGCTTATATAATTCCCTTAACATCACCTCCTCCTCTTCTATCCCTCATGGGAAACAACTAAAGATTTCCCCCTCTGCCTGTTTTAACGGATCCCTCACTATCTCACTCTATAACAACGGTACTGTCATGATCCAAGCTAAAGAGACCTGTCTCTCGCTCTTTGACCACCTCTTCCCCTCCCTACTCCCCTCCCCTGCGACCGGACTCTCCCTTGACTCCTCATCTAACTCCACCCATTACTCCCTATCTCCTCCCCTGACCCCCCTACATAGGCTGCACCCTCGGGAGGCACAGGCTGACCCTCTTCCCCCCCTCCCCTGTTCCCTCCTCTCCCATTCTTCCCCAGTGTGCCCCCTCCATCTCATCAGCCTTACCGCTAGCTAATACCCTCCTCGTCCAATATGCACCATCCCGGTACTCCAATCTTATCTCCTCCCCCTATCCCTACCTACCACCCCCCTATTTTGTCCACCTCTCCTCCAACCTTCTCCCCTAGTCAACTTTCCTTATGTTCCCCCTATTCCCTCCTCTTCTCCTCTTTTCTACCCCCTCCTCCCCTCGCTATGTACCCCGAATTCTTTACCAACCCATTGCATCTCTCTTCTTCCCCCCCACTCCTCCAGTAATGCTGTGCTACCCCCTTTTCCCCCTGGGTAACCCTTTCCCTTTCCCTCCCTCGGACCCAGCAGAACCACTTTTTCTCTTCAACTTCCCTATCTCCCAACCCCCCTCACTCTGCCAGGTGCCCGTTCCCTCACATTTACCTCACCTAGCCTACAGGACCCCTCCAACCCCCTCCCCTCTCTTCCGCCCAAACCTCCTCCCTTCCTATGACTCCACTCATTTCCCCCCTCCCTTTCTGCCCCACCGCTTCGTTCCTCACCTATCTCCCCCTAATTATGTCCTCAATTCCTATCCTTCTTGCAACGTCAACAAAGACAACTCTCCATTCACCTCTGATGCACCAACGCCCGCTCTCAACCACCACCTTTCCTCACCCCTGAACCCTGTACCCCAACTCCCCTCCCGTACCCCCACCTCTCCCTGCCCTCCACCGCCAATTGCACCCCCTCCTGTTTCTATCGAGCCACCCAACATGCCATGCTCTGCCCTTCTCTCTCTGGAAAATAAGCTAGGTTCTCTCATCACCTCCATCGCCCAGCTTGAAGCCACCATTTCACTCTTAAGCTCCAAGATTTCCACCTTTCCATACACCTCAATTCCTCTGGAAAACACTCACCTTCCCACGAGATGCACCTCGCCCCCACACCCCAAAATAGCCAATCATAACCGGTCGCCTGCAAACATCGGAAACTCACTCAAGTCCTCGAACGCCACCCTTCTTCCACTTTCCTCTCCAAATAACCCTACTATCTACACTATTCCGACCATCTACTCTGTCAGAACCAATCATCCACCTAAATCCTCCCAAGCACCCTCATATAAGTACAATATCCCTATCCCCCCTCATAGCCCAAGTGCCCCTGTCACCAAAACAGTCTCGGCAGAGTTGCGCTGTCTGCTCCACAATGGCAGATCTGCAATAAAACACAAACTTGAAATCTCCGATACCATCGCCCTTCACAATATCGACATGCTCTTCCTCACAGAGACCTGGTTCAACGATACCTCTCACTCTATGTTTGATCTCCTATTACCCACAGGCTATTCTATATTGAGAAATGACAGAATAGACAAAGTTGGTGGAGGTGTTGCAGTCATCTTTAGAAACTCCCTTCAACTCAAGGCTTTTCCTAACAGCTCCTTCCGCACTTTTGAATGCCTATCTCTAGAGCTCCAATTGCACCAACGCTCACCCCTCAGATTCCATGCCATTTACCGCCCGCCTGGCAGCGGCCCTTCGTTTATGGAGGAACTCACTGACTTCATCAGCGACCAATACTCGCAAAGTGACAATCAGATCTTCGTGGGTGACTTCAATCTCCACTGGGGCTCGCCGGAAGACTCTTCTGCGAATATGCTGGCCACCTTTCTCTCCGCAAACGATCTTATCCAACACTGCACAGAAACAACACACTCTAAGGGCTCAATCCTGGACCTTGTTATTTCTAAAGCATACATGCTTACTATCGCTATCCCTATTAATGTTGACTGGTCTGACCACCTCCTCATCCCATTCTCTCTTCACCTATCACACTCTATAACTCTCGGCCAACCTAAGAGGACTACTTCATGGTTCCGTAACACGAAAAATATTGACCTCTGTGATTCGGCTTTGCTAACACTTCCAAGGCTAGACCCGAACCTGGATGTGAATGAACTCACCTCACAATGCCTCTCAGTCCTTGCAGTCGAAATCAACAACGTCACTCCTCTTCAAAGCAAAAGGAAAAGGCCTACTCCCTCAGCACCTTGGTTCAACAAATCCCTTTATGAAGAAAGGAAGTACCTAAGAATCCTGGAGAAACAATGGAGACAAGCGCCCTCCACCAATAATTTGGCCACGCTTCGTTCAGCAGGATCCAAGTACCACAAGCACATCTTCCTTGAAAAAGCATTGCATTTCAGAACCCTCCTCGACTCAGCCAAAAATAGACCCAAAAAACTATTCGACCTCATCAAGAATCCAAACTGCTCTCCCCCAACCTCCAAGATGGAGGATTCTATAAAGAAAGCAGCGGACTTCGCTTTATTCTTTGACGAAAAAGTGAAATCACTTGTGGATCAGGTCATTCATCCTACCCCTCCAGAGGAGCGCAAATCCTTAGCCATTTGGCAGAACTTTGACTCCATCTCTGAAGATGCCCTCCTCAAATGCATCCTCGAAACAAAGCCCTCCAACCATTCTCTTGACCCCATCCCTAGTGCCATTGCAATCGACTTCTACACCCATTCTCTTTCCTATTGGACCACTCTGGTTAACCTCTCCCTCTGTCAAGGCTCCCTTCCTGTTCCCTTCAAAACTGGGCAGGTTACCCCTCTTCTTAAAAAACCCACTGCGGATGCGAACGACCTCAACAACTTCCGCCCCATTACTAACCTACCTTTTCTTGCGAAAATCACTGAAAGATGTGTAGCGAAACAACTTTCCCGTTATATCAAGGACAATGATCTTCTTGACAATTTCCAGACTGGCTTCATTCAAAACTGCAGCACTGAAACAGCCCTGCTGCAAGTGATTGATGACGCACTGCGGATACTCGATTCAGGGAGTCTTGTCTTCTAATTCTCCTTGACCTTTCTGCAGCCTTTGACACTGTCAATCACAACACACTCCTCTACACTCTTCAACAGAGAATGGGCATGGAAGGCACAGTGCTTAAATGGTTTGCTTCCTTCCTCTCTGATAGATCCCAAATGATCAAAATAGCGAACAGTCTTTCATCTCCTTTGGCGGTTGGTCATGGTGTTCCTCAAGGCTCTATACTTGCACCCACTTTGTTCAACCTCTATTTGGAACCATTGGGAAATCTCCTAAGTAAATCTGGGATCCTCTATCATCTCTATGCGGACGACACTCAAATCTACCTCAAGGTGTCCTCCACACACGATCTCTCCATCCTAAACTCTACTCTCGACTCCATTCAAAACTGGATGCTAACTCATCAATTGATTCTGAATCCCTCCAAAACTGAATTCCTCCTCCTCTCCTCCTCACTCTCTCCTCCTCAGGTTCAATCATGGATGGATCAGATGAATCTACTTAACAATAAACCCATCATTGTCGACAGCGCAAAATCCCTTGGTGTCATACTCGACAGAAAACTCAATCTACTCTCCCACATCAATTCCATTGCAAAGTCTGCTCGATACCAACTGCGCTTTCTCTGGGGGATTCGACGCTTCTTCCCAGAGCAAGACCGAAAAACCCTGGTCCAATCGCTGGTTCTCTCCAGACTGGACTACTGCAATTCTCTTCTTACTGGCCTCCCCAAATCCCACCTGTTCCCCCTCAAATCTGTGCTCCATTCAACAGCTCGTTTCATATATGGGACCAAAAGAAGCGACCACATCACACCCATTTTATCCTCCCTCCGTTGGCTTCCCATCGAGGCAAGATCTATCTACAAGACTGCCTGTATCACCCACAAAGCCTTGCATTCCTCCTCTCCTCGCTACTTGGCGAATAAACTGAAACTCTCTGAAGGCTCTAGACCATCGCGTAATGCGGAAAACTTATTGCTTGAACCTCCCACTTATAAAAAAGAAAGATCGATGGCCCAATCCTTTTCAGGCAACGCAGTGAGAATCTGGAACTCACTTCAGCCTCAGCTCCGGACCACCACCTCTGCCCGGTCCTTCAAAACTGACCTCAAATTTCTCCTTCTCCAAAGACACCTCCGAACCTAATTCACGCTTTCTCTACTCCCTCAAGGAAGTTCTTCCACTATAGGAAATTCTGTACTCCATGCCTATAGAAGTGCCTTCCCAGTGTGTTCTGAGTGACTGCCACTTATTGCAGTATTATACCTCTATTTGTATTTTGTATCTTATGTATCATGCACACTTGTCACCGTTTCCTTTTGTAACGTATACCTCTTTTTGTATCTTGTTTGTTTTTATTTGCACTATTGTCACTTTTTCCTCATGTAATGTAACGCTTGCTTTTGTATTATGCTCACTTGTAATTTTCTCCTCATGTAATGTTACTGTTCCTATTGTGAAGCGCTCTGACACCTTCGGGTAAAGTCTGCGCTATATAAAAACGCATAAAATAAAAATAAATAAAAATACCTCCAGTAAGCGCCACAGAGCTGCATTGCAGAGAGGTGTAAAAAGGGGCGTGGTCTGGACCACCTCTCTGCAACGCAGGCCTCTGGCACTTACTGGAGGTACCTGGTGGGCTAGTTGGCCCACAGGGGCCCTCAGGATTGAAGGGGAATTAATTCCCCAACTTAAAACGCGCCACAGGGCGTGTTTGCACACATCACCTCAGGCCCCGCCCCTCCCTTCACCACTGTGGAAACACGCCTCGTGGCACGTTTTAAGTTGGGGGATTAAGTCCCCTTGAATCCTGAGGGTCCCTGGGGTCCAACTAGCCCACCAGGTACCTCCAGTAAGCGCCACAGAGCTGCGTTGCAGAGAGGTGTAAAAGGGGCATGGCCTGGAGCACCTCTCTGCAACGCCGGCCTCTGGCGCTTACTGGAGGTACCTGGTGGGCTAGTTGTCTCCCAGGGGCCCTCAGGATTGAAGGGGAATTAATTCACCAACTTAAAACGCGCCACAGGGCGTGTTTGCACACATGTCACTTCAGGCCCCGCCCCCTTCCTTCACTACTGTGCAAACGCGCCCCGTGGCGCGTTTTAAGTTGTGGGATTAAGTCCCCTTGAATCTTCAGGGTCCCTGGGGTCCAACTAGCCCACCAGGTACCTCCAGTAAGCGCCACAGAGCTCCATTGCAGAGGTGTTCAGAGGCCACGCCCCTTTTTACACCTCTCTGCAACGCAGCTCTGTGGCGCTTACTGGAGGAACCTGGTGGGCTAGTTGGCCCCCAGGGACCCTCAGGATTGAAGAGGAATTAATCCCCCAACTTAAAACGCGACACAGGGCGGTTTGCACACATGTCACCTCAGGCCCCGCCCCCTCCCTTCACCACTGTGCAAACGCGCCCCGTGGAACGTTTTAAGTTGGGGGATTAAGTCCCCTTGAATCCTGAGGGTCCCTGGGGTCCAACTAGCCCACCAGGTACCTCCAGATAGCGCCACAGAGCTGCGTTGCAGAGAGGTGTAAAAAGGGGCGTGGTCTCAGACCACCTCTCTGCAACGCAGCCCTGTGGCGCTAACTGGAGGTACCTGGTGGGCTAGCTAGCCCCCAGGGACCCTCAGGATTGTTGGGGAATTAATTCCTCAGCTTAAAATGCGCCACAGGGCGCGTTTGCATAGTGTTGGTGGGAGGGGGCGGGGCCTCTGGCACGATGCCGTTTAAAAAAAAAAAAATCTTTTATAAAAGGGGGGCTGAGTGGCCCCCCTTCCTTTCCTGTTTTTTGGGCCCTGGGGACCCCATCCCCCAGGGCCTGACCCCTAATTTTGTTTTTAAAAATGTTTTAATCGGGAAGGGGGCCGCCTGAGCCCCCCTCCTGAGGCCATTTTCGGCCCCGGGGACCCCATCCCCCGGGGCATGGCCACTTTATATATTTTTTTTAATAATATTTACAAAGGAGGGGGGCTGCGTGGCCCCCCTCCTGAGGCTTATTTTAGCCCCGGGGACCCCATCCCCCGTGGCTCTGCCTCGTTTTTTAAATTTATTTTTTGTGGGAGGGGGGCCGCGTGGCCCCTCTCCCGGGCCACTTCTAGCCCCGGGGATCCCATCCCCCGGGGCTGGCCCTCTCCGTTGGGGACCGTGGGGGGAGCCCCAATGCCCCCACGGTCCCGCAGGCTCCCCGCGTCCTGCGGTAGCCGGTATTGCTTTACCACATGGGGAGCTGCTGACATGCAGCTCCCCTTGTGGAAAAGCAATTCTGCTTTGCTTCATTGAAGCAAGAGCAGGTTTCCCTGCTCTCGCTTCAATGAAGCAAAGCAAGTTTGCTATGGCAGGACGGGAGCCGCGAGGCTCCCGTCCTGCCATAGCAAACAGCAGTGTCCCTGGGGTGGGCATTCCGGGACACTGCAGGAGCCGGCCCTGGGGGGTGGCGGTCCCCAGGGCCATCACTGGCTCCAGGAGGGTGGCCGTGCGGCCCCCCTCCCACCATTGGCAAAGCCCCGGGGAGGTGGTGGTCCCCCGGGCTTGGGGGTCGGTCATGGACCCCCAAATTTGAATAATTAGAGCCCCTTGGAGGTGGCGGTCCCTGGGGTGTGTGGGGGGGCTCGAGCCCCCCCACACAGGTTTTATTAAAAAAATAAGAGCGCCGGGGGGTGACGGTCCCCAGGGCAGCGGGGGGCCGTGCGCCCCCCGCACATTTATTAATGAAAGTCCCGGGGGTGGCGGCCCTGTGGCTTGGGGGGGCTTGGAGGCCCCCCACACATAAAAAAACAAAGCCCCAGGGGGTGGCGGTCCCCGGGGCTGCGGGGGGGCCATGTGCCCCCCGCAAATATTTGTGCAAAGCCCCGGGGGGTGGCGGTCCCCGGGGCAGTGTGGGGGGATTGGGGCCCCCCCACACATTTTTTTACATGCCCCCAGGACTTGGCCCACACGGGGGCTAATTAATAACGAAGCGCGAAAGCCCGCGCATCGTTTTTTTTGTTTTGCGCCCGGATCCGGCGCATTTTGCTGATTGTTTTTTTTAAAAAAATGCTTTTTTGGGCCCTGGGGGTCCTTGTGAGACCCCTAAGCAGGCCTAGGGGGTCAGGGTGTTTCTACCCTGCCCCCTTTTCTTGTTTTACGCGACTGTTTTTGTTTTCTTGTGACTCGGTTCTACCGAGTCAAGATGGCTGCCAACACTTCCTGGTTTGGAGTGTTGACAGCCAATTAGAATAAAGCTTGTGGTCGGGAGGGTCCGCGGATCCTCCGTGCCTCTAAATATCTAAACTTTTATTTTTGATGTTCTCAGAAACTACTGAACGGATTTACACCATTTTTAAAAAGGTCTCTTTCTGAGCCAAGCAGTACCTTTTTGCCAAGTTTGGGGTAAATCCGTTCAGTAGTTTCGGCTGTAGCCTTGCATGAAGTTTCCTATGGGAAATTGATTTTTTGACTCTTATTTTTTTAATTTCTCTGGAATTACTGAACGGATTTACACCATTTAACAAAAAGGTCTCTTTCTGATTCAAGGGCTACATTTTTGCCAAGTTTGGTGTAATTCCGTTCAGCAGTTCGGGCTGTAACTTTGTCTAAAGTTTCCTAGGGGAATTAACATGGAGAAAACTCGTTTTGGGACCCCCCTTTTTTCTCGGCCCCCGCTTGCCGAATCACCCCGAAACTTTCAAGACAGGAGCTGACCGGAGCGGGCTACGATTTTTGAAAATTTCACGAAGATTCGTGAACCAGCGCCAAAGATATTGAGAAAACAATAAAGAGTTTCCTATGGAAACTAGGTCCTAACTATAACTATCTACTGGCGACCGCCAGTAGATATATATATATATATATATATATATATATATATATATATATATATATATATATTCGGCTCCAGGATGTGTCCATCAGTTGAGTCGCACTCGGCCATCAGCAGCAAGAGAACTCTCTTTCCATGGTATGGATGGATACCGCTTACAGCCATTAACAGCCTCTGTGTAGGTTTGCCTGATGCGTTTCGAAAGCTCCTCAGCTTTCTCTTCAGAGGCTTTCATGGGAAGGATGCGTGCATATGACGTTCCCATTTAAATACTGCACTCCCTCCAATGGGATGGTCATATGGAACTGTGCATTATGGGAACTATAGTTCGCAATCGATCATCCCCCAAATGGATGCACGCATTATACTCTGTGTAGGTCACATGGACCCCGCAAGTGGGCCCGTCCTAAATCCTCTGCTGTTGGCCCACATAATCTATTTGGTGAATACCTTGTCGAGTGGCCCCCTATTATCGCGGGTGGTGCAGACTCCGCGGCAGGACGGCCGCGAATACATTCGGCTCCAGGATGTGTCCATCAGTTGAGTCGCACTCGGCCAACAGCAGCAAGAGAACTCTCTTTCCATGGTATGGACGGATACCGCTTACAGCCATTAACAGCCTCTGTGTAGGTTTGCCTGACGCGTTTCGAAAGCTCCTCAGCTTTCTCTTCAGAGGCTTTCACGGGAAGGATGCGTGCAAATGACGTTCCCATTTAAATACTGCACTCCCTCCAATGGGATGGCCATATGGAACTGTGCATTATGGGAACTATAGTTCGTAATCGATCATCCCCCAAATGGATGCACGCATTATACTCTGTATAGGTCACATGGACCCTCGCAAGCGGGCCCGTCCTAAATCCTCTGCTGTTGGCCCACATAATCGATTTGGTGAATACCTTGTCGAGTGGCCCCCTATTATCGCGGGGTGGTGCAGACTCTGCGGCAGGACGGCCGCGAATACATTCGGCTCCAGGATGTGTCCATCAGTTGAGTGGCACTTAGCCATCAGCAGCAAGAGAACTCTCTTTCCATGGTATGGACGGATACCGCTTACAGCCATAACAGCCTCCGTGTAGGTTTGCCTGACGCGTTTCGAAAGCTCCTCAGCTTTCTCTTCAGAGGCTTTCACGGGAAGGATGCGTGCATATGATGTTCCCATTTAAATACTGCACTCCCTCCAATGGGATGGTCATATGGAACTGTGCATTATGGGAACTATAGTTCGTAATCGATCATCCCCCAAATGGATGCACGCATTATACTTTGTATAGGTCACATGGACTCCGCAAGCGGGCCCGTCCTAAATCCTCTGCTGTTGGCCCACATAATCGATTTGGTGAATACCTTGTCGAGTGGCCCCCTATTATCGCGGGGTGGTGCAGACTCCGCGGCAGGACGGCCGTGAATACATTCGGCTCCAGGATGTGTCCATCAGTTGAGTCGCACTTGGCCATCAGCAGCAAGAGAACTCTCTTTCCATGGTATGGACGGATACCGCTTACAGCCATAACAGCCTCCGTGTAGGTTTGCCTGACGCGTTTCGAAAGCTCCTCAGCTTTCTCTTCAGAGGCTTTCACGGGAAGGATGCGTGCATATGACGTTCCCATTTAAATACTGCACTCCCTCCAATGAGATGGTCATATAGAACTGTGCATTATGGGAACTATAGTTCGTAATCGATCATCCCCCAAATGGATGCACGCATTATACTCTGTATAGGTCACATGGACCCCGTAAGCGGGCCCGTCCTAAATCCTCTGCTGTTGGCCCACATAATCGATTTGGTGAATACCTTGTCGAGTGGCCCCCTATTTTCGCGGGGTGGTGCAGACTCCGCGGCAGGACGGCAGCGAATACATTCGGCTCCAGGATGTGTCCACCAGTTGAGTCGCACTCGGCCATCAGCAGCAAGAGAACTCTCTTTCCATGGTATGGATGGATACCGCTTACAGCTATTAACAGCCTCCGTGTAGGTTTGCCTGACGCGTTTCGAAAGCTCCTCAGCTTTCTCTTCAGAGGCTTTCACGGGAAGGATGCGTGCATATGACGTTCCCATTTAAATACTGCACTCCCTCCAATGGGATGGTCATATGGAACTGTGCATTATGGGAACTATAGTTCGTAATCGATCATCCCCCAAATGGATGCACGCATTATACTCTGTATAGGTCACATGGACCCCGCAAGCGGGCCCGTCCTAAATCTTCAGCTGTTGGCCCACATAATCGATTTGGTGAATACCTTGTCGAGTGGCCCCCTATTATCGCGGGTGGTGCAGACTCCGCGGCAGGACGGCTGCAAATACATTCGGCTCCAGGATGTGTCCATCAGTTGAGTCGCACTCGGCCATCAGCAGCAAGAGAACTCTCTTTCCATGGTATAGACGGATACCGCTTACAGCCATTAACAGCCTCCGTGTAGGTTTGCCTGACGCGTTTCGAAAGCTCCTCAGCTTTCTCTTCAGAGGCTTTCACGGGAAGGATGCGTGCATACGACGTTCCCATTTAAATACTGCACTCCCTCCAATGGGATGGTCATATGGAACTGTGCATTATGGGAACTATAGTTCGTAATCGATCATCCCCCAAATGGATGCACGCATTATACTCTGTATAGGTCACATGGACTCCGCAAGCGGGCCCGTCCTAAATCCTAATGCTGTTGGCCCACATAATCGATTTGGTGAATACCTTGTCGAGTGGCCCCCTAACTCAGGATTGAGGACGAGTCCACTTGCAGGGTCCATACAGGACAAGATTTGTGTGCTATCCGGACCACATTTCCCACAATGCACAGTCTCATTCGAGCTTCCCATTGGTGGGTGTGCAATATTAAAATGGCGAAGTCGGTTCAGCGTTTGCACACACTGTCTCCGTTCAAGCCTCTGAAGAGAAGCATATGGAGCTTCGAAACGCGTCAGGAATTTCCATTACGGAGCAGCTTCTACAAGCGGATCCTTGTCCCTACCTATCATAAACAAAGCTGCTGATCGAGTGCTACTCACCAGGTGGACAACCTTTGGAGCAGAATGTAATACGCGGCCGTCCTGCCACGGAGTGTGCACCACCCCGTAATGTTATGGGGGCCACCCGACATGGTAACTATCATGTCGGCTATGTGGACCAGCAGCTGCAAACAGGATTGAGGACGAGTCCACTTGCAGGGTCCATACAGGACAAGATTTGTGTGCTATCCGGACCACATTTCCCACAATGCACAGTCTCATTCGAGCTTCCCATTAGTGGGTGTGCAATATTAAAATGGCAAAGTCGGTTCAGCGTTTGCACACACTGTCTCCGTTCAAGCCTCTGAAGAGAAGCATATGGAGCTTCGAAACGCGTCAGGCATTTCCATTACGGAGCAGCTTCTACAAGCGGACCCTCGTCCCTACCTATCATAAACAAAGCTGCTGATCGAGTGCTACTCACCAGGTGGACAACCTTTGGAGCAGAATACATATATATATATATATATATATATATATAAACACCACTTCCGTATCCCCCTAAAGAATCGGACACCGACACAGGGGTAGCATTGGCAATTCCGTCTCTCGTTTTAATCCATATACGCTGCTACACGTTTCGGAACACCTGCCTTGATCACACAACCAATATATATATATATATATATATATATATATATATATATATATATATATATATATATCAGACTTTGCACTTTTTTGATCGTCATCGCTTTTGAAAAAGAAGTTACTTACTTCGAAACGCGTCAGGCGTATTCATGATGGATCAGCTGTGAATGGATTCGGCATGTCGGGTGTCGTTTAAACCGAATAAAGGTCTGTGACCTCAAGCTGCTGTTGGAGTGCTTTTCACCCGGTGGGCAACCTTCGAGCATGACATATATATATATATATATATATATATATATATATATCCGACACGAGTCGGACAGTCCGAACGGTTTCCAACCATCATAATCGGTCAGTCGTAAATGTTTTCGAGTCGCTTTCCGACTGACATCGTAATCGTCATATATATATTAACACTTAGGGGCCAATTACAATGTCTGAACGGCATTCGGTTCATCCGAAAGTCGGATTCCGACAGCCCATCCGTGTCAGACAAACTGATTCGGAAAGGCTGTCAGAATCCGACATCGTATTCACTCGGTCGGAAACGCGGCCCATAGAGATGTACGAGTCGGTTCCGACCAACTCGGTGTCTCCGAATGCCGTTTGGACGCGAGTCAGAACGGATTTGGACAGTCCGAACGGTTCCCAACCATCATAATCGGTTGGTCGTAAATGTTTCTGAGTTGGTGGTAAACAAGGTTTCGAATCGGATTCGGACAAACTGTATGCCGTTCGGAGCCTTTCCGACCGACATCGTAATCGGCCCCTAAGTGTTTAGTCAAGGGTTGAGGTTTGCAAGGGATTCCGGATATAAAAAACCTGGTAAGAGCCATGCAAGTCACCCCTCCCTGGATTCCCCCAGATGTCTAGTTTTAAAAAATGTGCAAGTTTGGTAGGCTTCCCTAGGTGACTGCTGAGCTAGGGCCCAAAATCCACAGATACCCACTTTGCAAAAAAGGGGCAGTAGTGAGTGGGAAAATGTGATGTATCCATGTTGAGTTTTGGGCTATTTACTGTTGCGGGCACTAGGCCTACCCACACAAGTAAGGTACTATTTTTATTGAGAGACTTGGGGGATGGTGGGTCAAAGGAAGTTTGTGGCTCTCCACAGATTTCATAAATTTCCATTACAGAAATATGAGGAAAATGTGTTTTTTAGGCAAAGTTTGAGTGATGCATGGGAGTTTGGTTAAAAAAAAAACCTGATGAGAGCCACGCAAGTCAACCCACCCTGGATTCCCTAGGTGTCTTGTTTTAGAAAATGTACAGGTTTGCTAGGGTCCAAAATCCACAGCTACCCACATTGGAAAAAAAAGTTTCAAAGGAAAAATGTGATGCGACCATAGTGTGTTTTGACCTGTTTCATTTCGCGAGCACTAGGCCTCCCTGCACAAAAGAGGTAATATTTTTATCAGAAGACATGTGGGAGCATAGAATAGAACATTTGTCATTATCAATTGGATTTTACTGTATTTGTGCCTTACAAATGTAGGTCAGCGTATAAGAAAGAAAACATTTTGGAAAATACCCTCTGAATCATAGGGTAGCACGGGTGCCCACAAATTCAGAGTTGTACATATAACCACTACTCCTAACCTCCATATCTTGTGCCCAGTTCAGAAATACATAGGTTTCCTTGATACTCATTTTTCACTTTACATATTTTACCATATGAATTGGTGTATACTTGGTACACAATGAAGACCAGTTGTACGGTGCAGATCAGTTGTTGGCCCTTAGTACCTTGGGTTCTTAGTTAGCATACAATCCCTATATTTCCCCACAACAAGAAGGGTCTAGGGGATGTAATGGTACATTGCTTTTGTAAATCGCCCATCATGACAAAAAGTTACAGATGAAAAAATTGTCACAAATGGCTGTTTGTTCCAACTCATTTTCAATATTTCGTTATTTCAACAGTCAGTTTATTTGGGAAAAACCTTGAGGAATTTACACATATGATCTCTTGCTGAGTTTGGAATGTTGTCTACTTTTCAGAAATCAATAGCTTCCTGGATAACACATGGGTTTCACATCGGTTTCTACCACAAACTGGAAGTAGGTTGAGAGCACAAAAAATAAGAAAAATGGGCTACCTTTTTGAAAATTGCCAAAACTATGGTTACAAAATTAGGTTTTTTATTCAGCTCTGTATGTTCCTGAAAGCTGGGAAAATGGTGACTTTAGTACAGCAAACACTTTGATCCAAAGCACTTTTTTCCTATTTTTTCCCCCAAACTGAAAATATAGCTATATTTTGTCTGTGTCCTCGGTTCCGTCCAGGGATATGCACAAACCCTGGGTACCTTTAGAATTCCCAGGATGTTGAAATTAAAGGATGCAAATTTAGCGTGGATACCTTATTTGGAAAAATAGTTATAGAGCCCTAAGCGCAAACTACCCGAAATAGCCAAATAGAACAAGTTTTTAACTATTGAATTGCTGCCAGCAAAGTCACAAAATGGTTCTGTTGTACCAATATATGAATGAAAACACTTGGGAAATGTGTGATTTTTATACTTACATGACATATTGCAATGGTCCATTTCTCACAAACACACTTTTTATCAACCATTACCTTGCTGGTAGACATTTACTTAGTGTGCCCATGGTGATATTTTCACCTATATATGAAATATGATGTTTTACCTTACAGGATATGATGTTTTATTCCATTTTACATTTCTGGCTTTAGGTGCTGCTTTAAATATAGCGATGCTAAATCACAAGCAGCTGCAATGCAATTGTTTTCAGTGGTAGGGGACACATTATGTGTTTCACTGTAAGGCCGCCAGACATCGTAATGAGCCCCTACGTTCTAATGTTTTCTGTTGGGGGAAAATAGAATAACTAAATTTTATATGGGGGATTTGGGTGTAAATGGCTGTTGAATATACCTGCCACTGGTTTTTCATGACACTTATAAGAAAAAGTAGTTAGCTATTTTACACAGCGGGGTTATGGGCTTGGAATGACTGTGAAATAAATTTGTGGCTATTTTCTAATGTTTCCTGTTAGGAAAAGGGGAATAGCTAATTTTTACATGGGGGATTATGGGTAGTGAATGTCTGTTACATATCATGAGCACTGTGTTTTACTTATTTCTCTTGGAATAATAGGGATAGTGATTTTCTACATGGATGATAGGTGAAAAATGTCTGTTTCATATACCTGACAGTGTATTTTCATGATTGCTGGAAGGAAACGGTAATTATCTATTTTACACTTGGCCAATTATGAGTTTTAAAGGGGTGCTAAATATATTTACCACTATGATCTAATGTTTTCTGTTGGGAAAATGAAACAACTATTTTTTACATTAAGGATTATGGCTGGGAAATTGCTGTTACAGACCCCAAGCACAATGTTTTACTTACTCTTCTAGGCATAATGGTTATGGTGATTTTCTACAGGGGAGGATGGGTGTTAAATGGCTGTTAAACATGCCTGCTGTATGTTCATGATTTCTGTAACAAAACAATAATTATCTTTTCTACGCATGGGGGATTATGGGTGGTAAATGGTTGTTACATATCACAGGTACATTGTTTTACTTATTCTTGTTGGTATAATGGACATCACAATTTTTTTTTATCTGGGAGATGATGGGTGTTAATGAGGATAGTGATTTTTTTAGTAGGGGATTATGGCTGGTAAATGGCTGTTGCATATCCCAGGCAAGGTGTTTTACTTATTTCTTTAGGGATAATTGTGATAGTGATTTTCCACATGGGGATGATGGCTGTTAAATACCTGTTGCATATATCTAGAATTGTATTTTCATGATTTCTGTCAGGAAATGGTAATAGATCATTTCTGTCTAACACATTATGGGCCATATGTATGAAGGTTACTGTTTAATAGAAATCGCTATTTGGAAAGCGCAAAATGAGATATATGTAGAAGAGTATTCCAGTATTAGTGATTACTACAAATCCGCAATCTCAATTAGGAAGTTTCCTATTTGGGAATCGCACTGATGTGATTTCCAAATAGGAGATCGTAATTAGGAAAAGTTGCGTTGTGGATGCAGAATGATGATGTAAGAACCAGGAAGTTTAGAAATACAGGTGTGGCCACAACTCAGAAGCCTATGAAGGTGCTGGAAGGAAGGTATGTTCCTGTGTGACTGCTCGCAGTGACATTCACATTTCCCTTCAATGCCATGTTGGATGGCTGAGGCTCATGGCACAGGTAGCGGTCCTCCAAACATCCTCCTCCAATGGAATCACTTATTGAGGGGACAATTGAACCTAAAAGTGTGGTGGGAGTGTCAGACATTTACACCTGCGATCCTGCCAAGGTAAGTCATTTTCCTGTATACATTTTTCCATATCATATTCTTTGTTAGTCTTCAAGTACAACATCATAGCTACTAAAACTACATTTAGATGTTTGCTGTAATTTAACAGTGCATTATGTGAATTGTAGTACAACTAAGTTACATGGTGTACTGGGTGTTTATTAATAAACTATACATATCTTTATACAATCTTCATGTCAAAAATACATGATCACATTTTCAACAATATTATGCAAACTTAGTAACCATTTATTTACAATAACTATATACATACATTTCCACAGATCACGCCCAGGATGTGTCTGAAACCACTGAGGCAGATGAAGCAATTGACACACAAGTGGAAATTGAGGAAAGCACAATTGCTACTCCTATGCCCATAACTCCTACTCCAACTACTAGGAAAGCAAACTTGGTACCACTACTAGACTTTGAAGAAGGTGACGAGGAGCAAACACAAGTCAGGAACTTCTTCTGTGTGCAGTGCATACAGACAACGTAGAGTCCAACAACAAACAGTTCACAATGATAATGTCTCTGATGACATGTCAGACAGTTCTCAATTGCTATGTGGCCTTGAGAAATTAATTGTCACAGTACAGCGCTTGCAAGCCAAATAGATAAAAACAGTGAATAGGCATCTGCAAAGCATGTCACGTTTAATGCTGCAATTGCAGAAAGGTCAAGAGCATTAGATTGCTGCCAAGCAGAAGGAGCAACATATGCAAAGCCGCAAGCACAAGCAGCACATGGCACTCTATGACGCATTTACAAAATCAATTGATTGACAGTAGCCATCACCGCTCTTGCCAGGAGAACTATTAACATCCAAAATAAATGGGGCACTGGTGCCAAGATGTAGCACGCATGCTAGTCCAAGTGACCACAGCTCTGGAGAACATTCAGACACCCCAGGTCAAACAGGATTACTTTAGAAGCCATCCTAGAGTCATTCGATGGTCATCCAACTACATTAGAAGTCATTTTCACATCATCAGACATCATCAAGCTCTTGAAGTCATCAGCAAAGCTAAAAGCTCAGCCTGATGATTTGAGGATGACTTGAAAATGAGTATCCGATGACTTTAATAGGTGTCATTATTCGTAATGATTTAAGGATGACTTGAAAATGAGTATCTGATGACTTCAGAAGGTGTCGTTATTCCTGATGATTTAAGGATGACTTGAAAATGACTATCCGATACCTTTACAAGATGAGATTGTTCCTGATGACTTTGGGATGATTTGAAAATAGGTATCTGATTACTTCAAAGGTACTATTGTGTTTTCAATTAGATGTTTTTGCTTATGGTGATTTTAACAGGAATTGCTTGTCTATTTAGAGAGCATGTCCACCACTTTTGTTTCAGTTTTTCTAGGAAAATGCAAACTGTTGGATGATTGCACGATTAATTGCGGATAAACGCAAAATGACATAAATGTTTTCTATTATACACAACTGAGCATACAATGTGCTTTAGCAAACTGTGCATAAGTCATAGGTTATTTTTTAACACTTTTTTTATTTTTGTCACTTTCTTTTGTACAAAACCGGTAAAATAAGCATCCACTGTAAAAGGATCAATGCCTAACATTAATAAAGATGAACATTGGCCATTGTATGCATAGTCACTGAAGTTAAGGGACAATGAAGTATGAAAATATGTGGCAGGATAGACTAAATAACGTAAGAAAAATAAATGCTGCACATTATGCAATCACTGGAGGCACATTATGCAGCAGAATCTTTATCTAGCCATCTGATATTTGCTGATTTGCACCGCAAAACAATACACAAAGTGACAGAAACAAGCATCCATCAAACAAATACACAAATTATGAAATATTTCATTTAATTCACAAACAATGCAAAGTTTTTTAAAACTTTTAATGGAAAGGTTGAAGCTTTTCTAAACTCAATTGAGCCCACCCATTGGCCATACTGTATTGTATTTGATGTACTTGCACTGGATCCAAAAATCAATGTGAGGATATCAAATGAATTAGCTGCACATTTATAAAACATTTTTGATTGTTCAGTTGTACATTTTGCTTCTATATTGATATACACTTTATTATTTGGCCAACATTACTATGTTTTATGAGCAGTCTAGGACCCCTGCGTAGGTGTCGCGGACCCCTAGGTATCCTTGGAGCACAGGTTAAGAATGCTTATCAAGATGATAATCAAATGTGTTATAAAAAGAGATGTGCATGTAGGAGAACTTTCTATCATGATTTGCCTTAATCTATTTCAAATCGATTTGGCATTTCACTTACAAATGATTCATCTTCTACCTGAATGTAAAAGCAGGCACATTTTATCATTGATATCCTGATAGCTGTGATGTTGTTATCTACTACTACCAGATGAACTGGTTCCCTGAAGTCATAGGATTCACACTTAAGTGGAACCATGAGTGCTAGGTTAACAGACACGTCTGCCTGCTTACACTGAATGAATCTAGTGACTCTGCCATAGGCAAACACTCCAGATTCTGTTTCATATTTTATTACACTTTGGTCTCTCCTCTGAATACGAGTGTAATTTGAGCTGTAAACAAGAAGATTGCTTTGTTCTAAAAATATTTTGTTATAGGCTACTACATCTGAGCCTAAAATATGAGTGATCTGAGTTACTGCTATATATTCATCCTCTGTTAAGCTGTAAGGGTATGTAGAACCAACGCTGTAAATGCATTTTTCTATTTTTAAGTATCGCTGTCTCTTTCTCTTATATGAACACAGCATACTCTGGTAAAATTCAGCCTCAACACTATCAGGAGGCAAATGATTTTCCATTAACACAGGTATTACTTGTATCATATTTATTGCATCTAGAATTTGTGTTTCTATACCTACCGTACCATGCACATGTTGTAAAAGGAAACCATTAAGATCTTCAAAAACAAAACTATTAGCAGTAAACAGAGGCCCTGCTGCTCTTACACTGTCTACTAAGTGGACCAATTGATGGACATTCATTGTCAAAAATCTTTTTTCATATAAATCATTAAACAGTTGCACAAACAAAAGTAAACACTGTTCTGCTATATTTAAATCTTCCTGGCTAATGTCATCATTTAATAGCTTATGGATTGCTTTCATAAGTACACAAAAGTGTAAATAGCGTGATCTATCTAAAACATGTTTTAACACAGGCATTCCATAAAATAAAAGAAAGTTTCGAAACTCTGAGGCCTTCCAATATGGTAGTTCATCAACAGACCTTGGAACTCTACTAACATCCAGTGTGGGTTTTATCTGTTTCAAATAGGCATTAACTACTTTGACTTTTTCATAAAAAGAGTATGAATGATGCTTATATTCTTTAGTGAACCAGATGGTCATCAACAATTTCATAATGCCACTACAGACACCATGCATGTAATCAATCACAAATCCTCTGGTTACACAAAAATGTTTCAAAAACATGAACCACATGGGACCTTTGATCCCTCTTACACTGTAATCAGAAAGTCCACTCTCAATATTAGCTATTGCACTGTTTACATCCGATTTAATAGTATTGAGTGTCCTTGGTGGGCCTTTTGGGTTTTCAGCATTGTAAGGAAATACTCTACAGTGTCCTTTTCCTGAAACAGTCACTTCACCCTCTTGTAGACAATGCCAGCACCCAAACTTCCCATTAAACTGGGTGCTGTTTGAAACAAGACAACGAGCTGGTAAATCACATGTGATTGTCAGAAGTGTAGCGTGGCAAGTAAAACTACAATTGTTATGATCTTTAAATGACACTCCACTTTCCAGCTGTGCAAGTTCCTTATATAATGGTTTTAAGAAAGACCACATTATTGGCTTTTTTGCGGAAACCCAAATACCATACAGTAATATATTTTCACGCAGCTTTCTTTGAGATACAGGCAGCTCGTTTACCATTAAGTACACTGGCCACATTGATATTTTGGAACTTTTAAATACAGGAACACCATCTGTGTTCATTGCAAATGAAAGGCTGTTAGGGTTTTTCAGGAATCCACTCTTGAAAAATCCAAATACATTTCCCCATCATATACATCTTTCATTGTTTGTTTCTCATTCTCCATATAATGATCAAATCGATGTTTCCTTACCTTTTCTGTAAAATGTTTTCGCCTAAACATAGTCTGTAACTGTGCAATTAGGCTATGCTGAATGAAATATGACACTGAGTTACTTTGAATAAAATCTTTCAAACAATGTTGGTTAGGACAGGTCTGAGTGTTTTTATCAACATGTGTATAGCAAGTGGCACAATAGTAAGTAATATTTGGGGCCTTAACACTTTTTTTGATATATTTGTGAAGGTGATACATAGTTTTGAACATTCTATTATCACGTGGCAAGAGCAAATAGATGAGATTCAGCATATAGCCAGCTGCCTCATCACTCAAGCGAAAACGAATAATAAAGCAACAAAGCAATAGTATGACCACCCCTAAACATTTGTTGGAGCCCTCAAAAATAGGTGATCATTCATCTGTGGTATTAGTTTGATCAGAACAAATTTGAATTTCTTCGTACTCATTTTGAATGGTATATCCAACTTGATCCATAAGTTGTTCAAAACCAGAATCCGAGTCATTAATTAAATCATCTTTAAGCTGAGCATCCATTTCACCTTTTAAGCTGCTACAAAGGTATCCCAAACAGTGTCATCTGTGTCATTTACCGGTGGGGTATAATCTGGTAATGCTGTACTGTTGTCTGTATGCAATGTACACTGCTCTGCAGAAGGTGATGTATGAAGAACTGTAACAAAGGAAAGTACGTTATTGTACATTTAGTAAGCAAAATATGTTTAATTAGATTGTAAATGTATTATGTGTCAGTAACCAAGTACATTTTCTGTGGCAGAAACTCAATGTGGGTTGATGAGGACCTTCATTTTTGCAGTTGATGCGCTTTCAAACTATATACTTTCATGCATCAACTTGTTAATGCAAGCGGTATAAAAAGGAGTTTATAATTTCATACTGTACCTTTGGGGATAATGTCATCTGCTGTGCTTGAAGTCTGCAAGGATCCTTCATTTACTTTCTTCCGTGCTGCATATTGTATAATGTTGTCATCTGCTTCTTTAATGAAATGTTCTGTCTACTCTCATGCAGAAAAAGACCAATTAATCCAATTATGGACTTGGTAACATGTAGCACAGGACTTTTGCGACTTCTAAAAGTCCCCCACTTTTGGAGCAATGCTTGTACCCACAGCATTAATTCTTTTGTGTCTTGTGTGCATTCACCACATATGCATGGCTATTAGGATGTGACATGAGAATGAACAAATAGTGTCTTGGTACAATAACCTCCAAATGGTTGAGTGTAGTGGTATTGATTTGGCTTCATGCAAATCAGAGAAGCTGGTTTGGTGACTTATTAGGTTAATAATGTATTCTCAAAACTGGACAATTTAACTTTGTGATCACGTTAAAATTACTGCCCCATTTAATTCCAAAACGCAATGCTTTGTCTCCCCAGAACATGAAATTGAAGACGATTACAGTAATATATTAAGTGCATAGCTAACAAAATGTAATTACTTACATGTTTCTTTTATTAAGGGCTTGCCTAACTAAACTACCACAAGAAAGAAAACAGCAGGGTAAAACAAAAATCATGCAGAGCAGATCATTCTCTTTGCAAGGAAGCCTGTTTCACACTGCTGCCTCAAAAAGAGAGATGAGCCATCTGAAGTACTATTAACTGCATCTTAGTGTCTCTGTATATTGGACAATTGATATCATCCTAATCTCTAAACATAAACCTCTATGCAATTCGAGGCAAATGTTCAGTTGAAAGTGACTGTTGTAGAAAGCAGACTTTAATAAAAATTGTCATTATAGAAGAGAGTGTCTTCTGAGGTTACTGCCCGTTGTGAGTAAATCTGTTTTGTAGATTGAAGTGTCCTCTGAACAGATTTGGTGTAATGTTTTATAATGTGCGCTTACCTCTAATAACCATTTTTTGTATGGCCCACGTTTCTTTCCTTTTCTAAGTTGTCCTCCTTCATTCACTTGCATCATTTTTTCTGCACATTCAACAGATGCACATACTGTGGAGTACAGATTGAAATACACTTTAAATATGGAAATTGAGCTGTGGGTCTTTCTTTCACAGACAATACCAGGAGTTCCTCGCCTGGTATTATTTTATGATGCCAAACATCTCAGTTCAGTATCTTTCTGGCTAATGGGAGGCCTCTAAAAGGTATTTACACCTGACAATCATACAATGCTCTTGTAGCATCATTTTCAAGATTTAAATTTTTCGTGAATTACTGATATGTCCCTTGTAAAGTGGTATATCATATACCCAGGCCCTGTACTTGAAACGTTACCAGTGAGCTTCTAGCACTGATTACCCCAACATAAGTAGCCTTTCAAACCTGTCTCAGGTCTGCCATTGTAGAGCCCGGTGTGCAGTTTACTGCCACTTCGACTTGGCATTTAAAGCTACTTGCCAAGCCTCAAAATCCCCTTTTATTTCATATAAGTCACCCCAGGCAACCCTTCGGAGCAGAGTGTCATGTAAATAAAGGTCAGACATGTGTGCTTAATCATTACATGTCCTGTTGCCACAAAGAAGGACTAAATGTCAAGTTAGTGAATATATATGACCCCAACCACGATCATCCGCAGTTTTGCGATTCACTCGGCCGCCTACTTAAAGTGGCTGATCTTCCACAAATTTGGGGAGGCAACTTTAATTGCATATTGGACCCTAGCCGTGACCGCTCCAAGGGCCCGCCACATTGCCCTTCTGCTGCCGCTGGAGCAACAGTAGATATTATCGGCCAGTTAAGTCTGCTAGATGTGTGGCGACAGCACTCTGATGACAACCCAGGATTCACACATTATTCTGCACCCCACGACACCCACACCTGAATTGATTAGTGGCTGATATCTAAGAGTGTACTCACCCGGGTCTTCACCTGCAACCCGCTTCCAAGAACATATTCAGATAATTCCCCGGTTATGTTAGACATAGAATTATCAACTGAGTACTTTGCCCCTTTCACTTGGAGGTTCCTCCATACTCCTTACTGGACCCGGTCTTTCAGGGAGATATAGCCACATTCATACAGGGCTTATATGAAGACAATATAGGCTCAGTAACCTCTTTCTCAATGGTCTGGGAGGCATTCAAGGTGTACATAAGGGGGATGGCAATCTCGAAACACACAGGAGTGTTACGTTCCATACGAGACAGACTATCCAGATTAGAAAAAGAGCTAGTACAACTGCAACAATCACATTTGATATCAGGTGACTCAAAGATCCTAGAGGATATTAAACAAGCATTGGCATACCCAATAGGTCTCGCCTTTGGGACCTTATAAGTGTTTAGCCAGAGATATTGACTTTGCCTATGTCTTTAAGCTGTGCTTTACAGAAGTCTGCAGCATGCTGAAAAGTTATAATAAAGAAGTGCCAGAAGCATTTTTGTTACCTTATATATTACCAAGAAAGCATTATGTACAACTGAACGACCATATTAAAAAAGTATTAACAATAAATAATGTCTTGAGATTTTTTTGTACTTTCAATGCTGGCAACTTCTATCTGCCTGTCCCAATGGTTGCCTGTTATGGTTTTTTTTTGTTTTGAGGGGGCATAAATAACAGGAGGGTGAAGGTTGGGAAATAGTACCTGTATAACAGTCAGTGAGAGAGTCAGTCAGTTAGTCAGTCAGTCAGTGAGTGAGAGAGAGAGTCAGTCAGTGAGAAAGTCAGTCAGTCAGTGAGAGAGTCAGTCAGTGAGTCAGTCAGTCAGTGAGAGAGTCAGTCAGTCAGTCAGTGAGAGAGTCAGTCAGTCAGTGAGAGGAGAGCCATCCGGATCATTGGTTCATACATGTTCATTGGATCATATGTGAGGCCGCAGGGCATGACGTTATCTCGCCCTGGCCGAAGACGTCCCTGCCGCACCGACCAGTAACTTTAGGTGCTCTCCGCGGCCCTGATTTTTCTCATGCACACTTCGGCACGGTAAGCCAATTCGGCTCAGCCATCTTAAAACCATTGCTAATGTAAATACTTGGGAGACTGTTACTGTAAATACCTGGGAGACTGAAGATGTCCTCTCATTTCTTCATATTCACTCTCATACCCCTCCTCATAGAAAGCGATAGAGAACTGTTCGAAGGCATTCATAGTAATAGAAAGAGGACTGATCGAACTTTCTGTCCTCACATGCCCCTCCTCCTGGCAAGTGAAAGAGGACTGATCGAAGAGCAGCATAGTAGGTGAAAGAGGACTGTTCGAACTTCTGCTGCGGCCATCTTGGCATGATCATGCGATTAACAGCTTTCTCAATCTATTCTACTAAATGAGACCTGGCAATCCCCACGGAACAAAGGATGGCCTTATTTTATTTGTTTGATTTTATTTTACCTTTACTCTATCGTGGATCCCTTAAGTTAGGGCAAGTCATCACGGCACTATAGTGCATTCTTTAGGTAGGCCTAGCTTATAGGGACCCTTTTGGGATCTTCTAAACCTTTCCACCATTCTAGATTGCCAACTCGAAGAATCACTCAAACCACACAAGACGGCGCCCCCCTGAGATCTGGTCTGAAAAAAAGGAAAAGAATACTAGATATGGAAAAGGGACTGCCTCATTTACCATTTCAAAAACACCCTGAAAAACAGGCACGCATCTCGAAATGGCACACTATTCACTAGCAGTACTTCACGCTTGGAACTAGTCACATGGCAACGAAGGGAACAATCTCTTGACAAGGAAAAACGGGCAGACATCTTGAAATGGCACACTATTCACTAGCAGTACTCCCCAAGGGTCCTCCCTATCTCCCATTCTCTTCAATTTGTTCCTGGAACCATTAGCTAATGTTCTAAAATCATTGGACATTCGCTTCCATATGTATGCAGACGACACCCAACTCTATCTGAAAATCTCCTCCCCGGATGATATCACTTCACTCAACTCCACCCTACTGACGACCCAAAACTGGTTAACCGAGAACCACCTACTACTAAACACCGCCAAAACAGAATTTCTCCTCATCTCTCCCCCGAAACATACTCCTATAATCGACCTATGGATGAACCAACTCACCGCCTTCAATTGCTCCCCTCGCACTATCGACTCAGCCAAATCTCTAGGAATTACCCTGGACAAGCATCTGAATATGAAGACTCACATTAGCAACGTGTGCAAGGGGGCTAACCACCTTCTGAGAACACTCAGGAATCTCAAACCTTTCCTACCGCAAGCAGATTTCAAGCAAGTGGTCCAAGCGCTTGTCTTGCCGAGACTTGACTATGGCAGTGCTACACTATGTGGCCTCCCCAAATACTCTTTGGCCCCCATAAAGGCGTCACTGAACGCGGCGGCCAGATTGATTACGGGCACTAAGCGAAGGGCACACATCTCCCCGGTTTTAAAATCTCCAAACTAGCTACCTTACGAAGCTAGAATTCAACTGAAGATTGCCTGCCTATCACACAAAGCCCTCTACTTCAAAACCCCCATCTACCTGGCACAAAAACTAGAACTATCTGGAGGGGGTAGACTGTTAAGGAGTGCAAATTCCCTCCTCTTAAAACCACAGATCTTCCGCAAAAAGAGAACATGCCAACGAGCCTTCTCTGGCTCTGCTCCAAAAATTTGGAACTCTCTTCCACCTGAAATCCGGAGGATCTCTTCAAAGGAGGCCTTCAAACTGGAAGCAAAAAGATTCCTCATGAATAAGCTCTTACCTTAACATGAGGGACATTTGTGAGCTCTAGCGCATCGGACATACCACAGCATTTGTTATTATCCCTGTATATGGTTATTATGTTGTTTTGGTTATTATTTCTGTATATGATTATGGTACTTCCTCCCCTTAAGTCATTATGCCCCATAGTCTAGCCCACTCTGCGTTCACCCAGGTGTATAAAGGATCTGGTAGTTGTTCACCACCTGACTCAATGCCACTAGACTCCCCATTTGACTCATGTTTGTTTATTGTTTTGGTATTGGTTCTATTTCTGTATATGATTATAGTACTTACTCCCCTTATGTCACATTGCTCCATCGTATAGCCCATTCCCCGTTCACTCAGGTTTATAAAGGATCTGTTATGTGTGCACTATTTGTTTCAACCCCTATTAGATTCACCATATTAGACTCATGTTTTGATTTGTTACCTTCCTTTCCCCCAAACTGTAAAGCGCTCTGATATCCCTCGGGATCAAGTTCGCGCTATATAAAACTTTATAAATAAATAAAAATAAAATTGGGAGAGAGCCCGGTAGGTTCAGGCACTTGCTGCACGGTATGCAGAGAAAATGTGGAAGTGGAGAGAGAAGGGGGCTGTGCATCCTCAGCAGACAGCCAGGTGGATAAATGCACCTGCTGCATGGTATGCAGCGATTGATGGTGGGATATGTCACTGAGCAACCTTCCACCATAAATAAAACTGATTGCGCGTAGACAGTAGATGTGCTGGCCTGCCTCACAAGCAGGAGAGATACAGCATTGGCACTTTACAGCCGTCTCCTACAAGGAACAGGAACAGGGTAAGCATCAGTGCCAGCTTCTCACACACAACATCTACAAACATCAAACAGAGCAAGCTTTCTTCTCACTGAAAACAGTACAGTAAAGTACAGGCAGCACCAGGCATAACTGGACTCCCACAAACAGAACAGGCACAACAGCACACGCTTCCCTCCGACACTGGGCATGTAGAGCACAGACAGAAGCATGGGAAGCTTTTCTTGCACAGATGACGCACAGCAGGGGAGTACTGTAGCTTCAGACAGATGCCGAACAAGTACAGCACAAGCTTACTACAGTACAAACTTGGCCCAAATGCGATAAAAGACAGGCCAGCGGGTAGAAGAGCAAGCTTCGCTCGAATACTCAACACTACATCATGCATCCGCAGTTTACTTTACACCCCCATGTCACAGAAGTGCAGGCACAGTAAAAATGCTAGATTTATCAGTGGGTTTCTGGAGTTTCTTTCGGATTCCATCACTGCCCTACCCAACTACAACAGTACTTGAGCTGTCAAGGCTCCTGGACAATATTCAAGGCTGAGAATAGGTAAAAGCCTGGATGTAAGGATTAACTTTCTTTTTAGAAGTGTATAGGCTGTGAGCTTGGATTTCTGGGAGGTCAGTGACGGTGATGTGCACTAAGCAGCTGAAAAGCTGTATATGACGGTTTTTAAAGTGGAATGTTAGTAGTGGCACTTGTTGGTATTGCACTGTTCATACATAATCTCATTTCACAATATAAATTGTATCATTTATTGTCTTGGGTGAGAAAGCGATCAGTGGGAATGTAAACCTATGATCTTAAGCATAAAGAATCTTGTCCGCAACATAGTAGCAGTTTAGAAGTGGAGTGTTTTAATTATTTGTCTACCAAGTTTAAAACTTAAAGCCCTATTTTTGTTCGGAAAGTCATGTAAAAAAGACAAAGTGCCTTGTAAAAATATTGGGGAATAAAAGAATTCAAATTAGAAGGAGATAATATCACGGACCCTTCTGAAAGAATGAACCCATGTAATAATAAAAATAATACAAAATATTCGCAATCTCATGGCTTTATATGTTAACGTTGCACAGTGCAGCAAAAAGGAAATTTTAAATGTGCAGAAAATGATGTTCCAAAAATATTTCCACATCAAGCTGTTCGGCCCCTGTACAATTAGCCAGTCTTTGCCTCCTACCTTAGCGTGCAAACTTTAAAGGCTAGGAGGATATATTTATTCCCACACATGCTGCTTACTTTTGAAATCAAAGAAAATAATTAGGCTGTTCAATCACCAATCGAGATAAGTGGTTGCAGTTGGCCGGATGGCTCAAGTAAACTCAAGAGTACTCGGGGCTTAAACTGTTTAAGAAACCCTGCATACATCGGAACGCCTGATTTCAGCTACCACAGCTTGTGTGCTTAGAAGTCCTGAGTATAGCGTCTTGGCGCCACTAATTGGTGTCTCTATGGGAACTGCGGCTCACAGAGCTATTACTGAGTCAGTTGCCTAGTTGGACTGTCTCTTGAACAATTATTGTCAGATATCTTTTTACATCAACACCCTAAACTCTCTGTAAAGCTTACCTTGCTTAAACTGAGACGTTTGCTTTACTCACAATGCAGGCACTATATTCGCGCTTTTCTGAGTGATTGTAAATTGGTGCATAGCAACGGAATAACTAATTTGCTGGGGTAAACTGTCCCACGAGCGCCTCTGACGCCTGCCACCTCTGGGAGCTGTGGAGTCAATCTTACAGCATGAGCCAATCAGATGCAACGGTTTCAATAAGGAAAGCAGGGAAGGGTCAGCAAGAGGATTTCAAGGCCTTGCACACCACATTTATCAGTTACAGTATATCACACAACATTCCCCACAAACAAACTGAAATAACTATAAGACCCCAGCCCACTGAAAACCTTCTTGCCTGCCCGAGCTGGGACTCGAACCCGGGTCCTCAATACACAGCAGCTCGCCGCTCCGTCAACTGTAGCATCCAAATACATACAGAACTATTAAATTGCCAAAATGTTAAAATGTACAGCATGTCCTGCTTGCACTCACCTTTAGGCATATACCTGAATTAATCAGGTGGGCTCGCAAAGCCTACGCACATCCGGGAGCGCCGGAAGTGACGTCATTGCTCTGCAGCAAGATCGAATGCAGTGAGGGTGCAATGGCCATAAAAAGGGCACAATGGATTGGCTTTGGTCTCTTTATTTTCCAACTTGACCTTTTGAAAGCAGGAAAACTTAAGGGATTACAGCGTATCTCAGGTAAGGCATGCTGCAGCTGACACCAAGGGGTCCAGCTTAAACACTCGAGACAGTACCGAGGTGCGATGCTGTACTGCTGCACGCACGGCACCCCCGGGCTACTGGGGAGCCCTGCAGGCCAGTGTCAATTACCCCAATTCTGAGCACGGGGCCTCTGCAAAGGAAAGATTGGCTTCAGTGAAGGGCCCGTTTGTTTTTGTTATGAGGGGGGAGCCTGCAGGCCAGCCAACCCCGATTCTGAGCACGGCCGGGCCTCGCATAAAAAAGAGCAGGCAGACTCCCGGCCCCAGGGCTTAAAGTGGTCCGGGTCCTGCCAGTCCTGCCGGTAATCTTTAGGTGCCCATACCCCTCACTGCCACAGGGACTAGATTGTTTGTTTTAAATATATAGCGCACGCTGGGAGCGCATTAAATCGAGCACCATTTAAAATGTAAAGGGGAAAGGTTTTTCAAATCACGGGAGGTGCAGGCTCGAACCTGCTTTCATAACTTGAAGGTCGACTGCTCTAACATTAGGCCACTGCATTCACCCTCAAAAAACGAGTAAAATCTTTAGTATTATCTACAACAAAGTGAGAGTTGGTGCTTGTTTATCTGATTCAAATTACACCCATTGACAAAGCCAATAGTCCTGGCTTGTTGTAGGTGTAACGTTACTTGTGTTTTAGGGCAAATAAATGGACAGAAGCAGCAAAATTCCAGTGCCACAGGGACTAGATTTTTTGTTTTAAATATATAGCGCAACCTGGGAGCGCATTAAATCGAGCAGCAGTTAAAATATAAAGGGGAAAGGTTTTTCAAATCACGGGAGGTGCAGGCTCGAACCTGCTTTATTAACTTGAATGAGCCCGATCCACAGCACAGGGCCGTTTCTAATCAGGCAGTCCTCGACTCTCGGGCCCAGGGCTTTAAGTGGGCCGGATCCAGCCGGTCCCCACCAGAAATATGTAGGGGCTAGCTCTTGTTTTATTTTTCAATAGTGCAACTGGGAGCGCTTAAAATTCGAGCTCCAATTATTTTACAAAAGAGCAAAACATGTGTCACAGGAGGCTCAAACCTGCTTTATATTCATTGAAGGTAGGACGCTTTAACCTTAGGCCACAGCGTCTCCATAGCAATACCTGTAAAATGTTCACTGTTATGTACAACGAAGTGCCAGTTGCTGCGTATTTATCTTAAGCAACCAACAACCATTGACAAAGCCAATAGTCCTGCCTTGGTGTATGTGTAAGGTTAGTTGAGGTATATGTCCAAATTAATGGACAGAGCAGCAGAATTCCAGTGGGGCAGCGCACTCACTGCATGTAAAGCACTGATGGTTTTTTCAGCAAAGGGCCCGTTCGTTTTTGGTCCCTTTCATAAGGGGGAGCCTGCAGGCCAGGGCCAATTAAGCCCGATCCTTAGCACAGCACAGGGCCGTTTCTAATCAGGCGGTCCTCGACTCTCGGGCCCAGGGCTTTAAGTGGGCCGGGTCCAGCCGGTCCCCACCAGAAATATGTAGGGGCTAGCTCTTCTTTTATTTTTCAATAGTGCAACTGGGAGCGCTTAAAATTCGAGCTCCTATTATTTTACAAAAGAGCAAAACATGTGTCACAGGAGGCTTGAACCTCCTTTATATTCATTGAAGGTCGGACGCTTTAACCTTAGGCCACAGCTTCCCCATAGAAATATGTGTAAAATGTTCACTGTGATGTACAACGAAGTGCCGGTTGCTGCGTATTTATCTTAAGCAACCAACAACCATTGACAAAGCCAATAGTCCTGCCTTGGTGTATGTGTACGGTTAGTTGAGTTATATGTCCAAACCAATGGACAGAGCAGCAGAATTTCAGTGGGGCAGCGCACTCACTGCATGTAAAGCACTGATGGTTTTTTCAGCCAGGGCCAATTAAGCCTGATCCTTAGGTCTAACCTTAGGCCACAGCTTCCCCATAAAAACACGCGTAAACTGACTCTCTCACTGACTGACTCTCTCACTGACTGACTCTCTCACTGACTGACTCTCTCACTGACTGACTCTCTCACTGACTGACTCTCTCACTGACTGACTCTCTCACTGACTGACTCTCTCACTGACTGACTCTCTCACTCTCACTGACTGACTCTCTCTCTCTCTCTCTCACTCTCACTGACTGACTCTCTCTCTCTCTCTCTCACTCTCACTGACTGACACTCTCTCTCTCTCTCTCACTCTCACTGACTGACACTCTCTCTCTCTCTCTCACTCTCACTGACTGACACTCTCTCTCTCTCTCACTCTCACTGACTGACACTCTCTCTCTCTCTCACTCTCACTGACTGACACTCTCTCTCTCACTCTCACTGACTGACACTCTCTCTCTCACTCTCACTGACTGACACTCTCACTCTCTCTCTCACTGACTGACACTCTCACTCTCTCTCTCACTGACTGACACTCTCACTCTCACTCTCTCTCTCACTGACTGACTCTCTCTCTCTCACTCTCTCTCTCACTGACTGACTCTCTCTCTCTCACTCTCTCTCTCACTGACTGACACTCTCTCTCTCACTGACTGACTCTCTCACTCTCTCTATCTCACTGACTGACTCTCTCACTCTCTCACTGACTGACTGACTCTCTCACTCTCTCACTGACTGACTGGCTTTTATCGCCACCACTAATAATGTAATTTAAGAAATATTATATGAAAAATTATACTTTATGGTTATACAGTGTTCATTATAATAATCCAAATGTGTGTACACGGAGCCTGTTTGTCGATTTCTTCTTTGAGTCATTACACCTACTGATGGAAATGGGATGTGGTCAACTTACCATCTTAAATCAATGCTAGTGTAATTTACAAACAAATGATTACAGGGCATTTTATCATTTGGAGCAGCTTAAAAATAAGGTGCTTTTCATAACTTTCAGACACCTGAGCATCACCTCTGCACCTCCGCACTAGTCACCATCACCTCAGCATTACTTAGCACCCCCTCAGTCTGCCCTCGGAATGTGGCATCTGTTGATTCTCTTAGCATCCGTCCGCTGCTAGTGTTATACAGGTACTATTTCCCAACTTTCACCCTCCTGTTATTTATGACACCATAACCAAAAAAACCATAACAAGCAACCATTGGGACAGACAACTAGAAGTTGCCAGCATTGAAAGGACAAAAAAAACCTCAAGATATTATTTATTGTTAATACTTTTTTAATATGGTCGTTCAGTTGTACATAATGCTTTTTTGGTCATATACAAGGTAACAAATATGCTTCTGACACTTCTTTATTATAACTTTTCTGCATGCTGCAGACTTCTGTAAAGCACAGCTGAAAGACATAGGCAAAGTCAATATCTCTGGCTAAACACTTATAAGGTCCCAAAGGCGAGACCTATTGGCTATGCCAATGCTTGTTCAACCTCACGGTATGCCCCAGTGCACACGGATGCGGTCCCAGATGCATGTATATCAGAATGCGTACTGCATAATAGTGTATTTGCATAGTGACAATGGCACACCATCTTTCCAGATCGATAGTGTAGTGAGAGATGCTGAGGAAAGTGGATTAAGCTGTGTGCTTGGTGGCAAAAGCAGACCGAGCGTAGAATTAGACCTTGAATTATACTGTTGTACTCATATTAAATACCAGTCCTCATTTGAAGAGCTTGTACTCTATTATTAGACGTCTAGCTGCGTTGATGAGTAATGAGAAGGGCAGACCGGGGCATAGCTTGGGGGAGGGGAGTGTTTGGGGTGGTAAACCACCCACATAAATGTGTCCTGTAGTAATTAGTTGAACTGCTCTCCCTTTCCACTACCCCTTAAGCCCCCATCTTGTCTTGCTTCAAAGATAATGTGTGTTAACAAGCTATGCGACCATGATTGTTGGGAAATCTGAAGTTATTGACTAAGCTAGGCCCCTGAAAATACTTAGTAAAGTTTGTGCTAAAAACTTCAGAAAATGCACAAAGCGGTAATAGCCAAGCGTTCGCATAAACAAGCAATATATATTGATACCCCTTACTTACAGGCTGATTTGCAGAATGTGAAACCGGAGTTTCTCAATAAATCGCTGCTTTAATGGTTATACTGTTATTTTTGACAAATATTTGATTTCAACAAAAATCCTTTTTTTTTTTTTTTTATCACGTTAAATTGTACGTTCTTCTCAATGCAATGAAACGCCGTGATGCATAAATGTCAAGGCTTCCACAAATTAGATATTCTTTAAACGTTGAAGAAACTTTTTCATATTTTGCGATGTTTGTATGATTTTAGAAGCAAACCATTTTGGTCCTCTTCTCTACCCATTAAGTTGCTGGCTTGTATGCCTGTAGGAGCTTCGAAGTCTCCCATATCTCAGATGTTCACCGGCCTAGGACTGAAAGGGGGACCCTGAAGGCATCTCCTCCCTATGCCGCAGCCCCACACAGCAGGGGCTGCAAGGCCTATGTTACACCTACCCATGGGTTTTTTGTAACACTCAAAGTAGTAATATCAGATAGAGAAGGCTTACTCCAGGGTGCAGTAGAGGCATTGTGACTTAGATACAGTACAGTCATATATCCCTCTTCTAGAGAC
Organism: Calotriton arnoldi; assembly: GCA_963921515.1. NCBI lineage: Eukaryota > Metazoa > Chordata > Amphibia > Caudata > Salamandridae > Calotriton > Calotriton arnoldi. The sequence goes on from CAWUFW010003964.1 coordinate 1,525,884, forward strand.
TAGGGGCTTAATTTACAGAGCTGTATGAAAGTAAACCCTCAAAATAACTGAATCACTGCCCACACCATGTTAATGCTTCTCATCCCTTATGCTCTCCTCACATTGCCTGGCCCCTTTCTTGCTGGCATCAGTGCAGCCCTCTGGCACACCACAGACCATAATATTTGGCCCTTGAGAAAATGTTGGAGTACCCTTGCTTTAAACTGTTTGTGTACATTACACTTGCTGTCCTCTTCCTGGTTTGTACTTTGTCTCCCCACTTCTCTCTTTGCTCCTGATGACTTGAAATAGATGGGTCGGGTGACTTAGTGTGATAATGCGTCATGGTCACAGGTTCAGATTATGACTGGTCCACTCAACCATTCACCCTTCTGAGGTCATTATATCATATGAATTGTAATCCCTTTAGCACATACTGGATTATTATGCAATTTCCTCAATGGCCGACAGTGGATGCCTAAACACTTGTTTGTAGTCGAAAATTGACGCATATTAGATCTAAATTGCACCAGACCAGTGTACTTTTTGGGATGCTTTTCTCCAATTAAATAATTGGTGAATCAGTTTGCATTATGCCTCTTAAACAAGACACAAACTAATTCCTGATTTTTATATCTAGCAGGACATAATCATGGTTTCATTCAACGTCCTATTTTTCACTTGCGATCGTTCTGTGTGTGTGAGAAAAGATGGAGAATTTCTGCTTTTGGACAATCCCGGTGAAGTTCTTTGCAAATGGCGGGTCGAAAATATAGATGAAACTGGTCGGCCAATCACAGAAGAGAGAGATTTTAAAGCTATGATTCTTTTCCAATCATCTGGTAAGCACAATAAGTAAACCTTTATATTAAGATTGCAGCTGCAGGATAATGGTACAAATTACCAACCGGATTCAGTAAAAACCTACATTTGGGAATAAATTTATCCAATAATGGTCAGTTAAAATGAACATGCATATCCTCACATATGCCTTGCATAGCTCTCCAGAGACAAATGTAACACTTATGAAAAGGGCTGAAACGTTTAGCTTGTGGCACTACTATAACGCAGCCATTTGTGGATAAACTATTTTATTTAGGCAAGTTTTTTCAGGAGGTTCAAGTTCAGGCTTACAATGTGTACTGTCTATTAATGAAAAGTTACTTACTTTGTTATGGATAGATTGTACATTTGTCCTTATCAATACCTGTGTATTTATATATTCTGGCTAGCGGGTGGAGATATATTGCAAGTGATCAATGTGTTCTTATCTCTGTTTTGAAATTTATATATAAATATATATTTTGTTTCTCGTTTTTTTAGTGAAGAAACAGTGTCTTATAATTCAGAATATTTTTGAAGTCTTGATTGCAAGCTATTCGGGCACAACAGAGGGTCTAAAACAGGTGTTACTTCAAAGGGCACAGGAGGAAAAGCTGTTGATGATGGACTGTGGCAATCGGGGAAGCGCTGGAAGACTTAAGTGGGTGTTACGTGAACTCCAAGAGGAAGAAATTGCAGAGAAAAGATGCAAGGACAAAAAAGCCAAGCAGAGTGGGCTGGATTATATAAGAGTTGGTAACCAAGCTCATGCCGAAAGCACAGCTTCTCAGCCTGGTGATGCGAGTTCGCGGATGAATTTGCAGAAACTTGAAAACCTGGCCCTTTTAGCAGGGATGGCTAGTGTCCTTCATCCAAAATCCACAAGTAAATATGACGCAGTACAACGTGACAATGAACTTGTCTTGGAGTCCCCACTTACATCCAAATATCAAGGACAAAAACATGCCTCACGTTCACCACGTCACCAGTTAATACCCAAAAAACTATTTCCAACACAAGAGCTGGCTGTTTCGAGCAATGCCATAACACCTACTAGACCCTGCAGACAAGATCCCAAAATGATGGTACCCTTGGCACCACATATTTTGACACCACAAGGTTTTGTGGCTCACGGCTCAGTCACACAGCCTGGTCTGCAGTGACTTTCCATCTGCAGCAACAGCTGTGGATGTAAACCATGCCCCTTGCCATGATGACCCGTTTGCAAGCAACGAAAACTTTGACCATAATGTAAGCAGAGCTAAATGAGTGCTGCCATTATACACACTTGCATATTGTTAAGCCTGTATGCAGGCTTTTTTCCTTGGTTAACGTAACATGCCTTTTGGTGCTAAAACCACAACTTCTACCTGTAATCTCTGCAAAAAGCCTTGATACTTATTAAAACATAGAATTAATATGGTGCATTCAGTTCCTCAACAATAAGGCACATATACCTACCTGTTGAAATATGAATAAACAAATAGAAAACTGTTTGACATGATCAGTATAAATGAGGGCCTCATGGATTCTTTTCTTTTTCCCCCCCTCAGGACAATGAAGAATCATTTTATTTGATGACAGAGGAAAGTCCATCATTCAACACTGGGGTAATGTTTTTTGTTTTTTTTAAGGTACATAGGAAATTGCATTTCCACTTGTATGGCCTAATTATGATTTTCTTTCTCTCTAAGGAAATGGTATATAACTCCTTGGCCATAATTAATCAAAATGAAAGCTATTCTGTTGGCCCTGGTTCCTGTCTGAATGAGGAGTGTGTACGGTTACAAGCAGAAAACGAACACTTAAAAGGTGCGTGCTTGATATTCGACCTTTCCACGTAAACTGCAACAAATTCTCATTAATAATCCTTTTTTCCACCCAAACACATGCATTGCCAAAAAGTATGCTTGTTATGTGAATATTGTATTTATTATCTGCTGCCTTTAACAACTGTATTTATTTGATTATAGCACAGTTGCAAGGCACTTGCAATAGGGAGTTGGCCATACAGTATTTGCAAGGTGCCCTGTCTGCTTTGACCAATTCAAGGAACTTAACAGATACAGCAGCATCTAAAATATGCAGTCGATCATTCACTGTACAAAAGGTACTTGTTTTCTTTGCCACTCTATAGCACAGTTAAAGTTTATATAGGACAAACCTTGTAGATTTCCTGCATGAGGACTTAGAAAACATTCTGCATGCAATGTTTTGAAATATGGCTGCTTTCTACTCCTGGAGCTAACATAGCAAATATTACATTGTTAGCCATGTATAGATTCCAAATCAAAATCAAAAACACTCTCTTCCTATATATATTTTTTAGTATGTAACCTAACATGATGGCAAATAGTTAATAGTTGTGTTATTTTGCAGACTGATATGCAGCAGTTGGTGAAGGACTCAAATGATCCTTCACGGTTCAGAGATGTTCTCGTTCCAAAGAGAAAGTTGCACAAACTCTTGGAGGAAGCCAAGGCAGCTTGGGACAGTGCAGGTTTTCTTCTCAATGGAATCAGCTAAATACTTTTTTCTCCTAAAGAACTTGCATCTGCAAAAGGTGTAACGAAGGCTCGTGCTGGAACAGCTGTCCTTGATGAGGAGAAGGTTGATGCATTATTTGGTAAGATATTACAAATGTTCAAATTAACATTCAGGCGATCTTGGATTGTAAAAAATCATTATTATACATTGTGTTAAAGAAGGTTTGCATGTGTGGTCTTGTATCAGATAATTGTACGATGACTCCATCATTACTTAACAGCTGCAAAAGAGCAAGAAGAGCAATGGGGGTGACTTGTAATTTCTTAACCGTTTGTGCTGAGTTTGTGCTACAAATGGCATGCAAATCTGGCGCAAAGCCTTGAGTTGGGATTCCATTTCTAAATCTGTAGGTCCAGGTGAGGGGCTCAAACTGGATGAATGGGTGATAGCAAACTGAACTTATAAAATACTGTGCTCACAGCTTTTATTTAGACCTGATCAACTCTCCTAATAATTAGATCAGGTGGTCCTGTTCCTAGCACTTCGTTGTAAGCTCCAATTTTGATTTCTGGTCACTATGCTAGTTTCTTAGGCTGTTTTCCAAATATGAACATTGCAAGTAGAGTTCTGACTCGCTGTGGCTGGCTACCTGATGATTTTGTAAAGAAATCTGCCACTGATCACTTAACCGCGTCTAGTGAATATGACTATGGCACGTGTTTGTTTCAAATCCTAACATCGGTACAGTCTTTCTTCCAAGTACCCCAGCATTTCAAAAGGGTGAAAGAGGCGGAGAAGACAGACTGCTACTTGGGGCTAGAATGGTCATTGGAGACCAGGGGCTAAACACCAGTTATGTGGTGGTGCTTTGTGTTCAATTTCTGTTGTCAGTCACGTTTGCTCTTTTATAATTCTCACATTTAGTGCAGATTTTGAGCTGCAGAAAAGTACCCCTGCTGTGAGCCATGCCCACTCCTGCTGCCCTAAGTTTTATCTTAAGTTTTGGAGGGGACCCAACTATTTATCATCAGGGGTCCCATTCCACAAAAGTTAAGACCTATTAAAATCCAAAAATAGTGGTGGTAACATGATACTGATGTATGTTATTTTGTTTTTCCAGAGTTTATGAAGTCTGTGTGCAATACCAACGGCTGGCCATCACTGGACAACAGAAGTATGAGCAGGAAGCTGGCTATAAAGATTTGCAATGCTAGAAGAGGATTAAAGAAAACTCTGAATCTAGAATCAAACAATGAAGCTGCTGGTGTTCGTTAAGCCATTTGTTCTGGTTTCAGTAGTCTGGCCTTTTTGCCCTCCTTTTTTTCACCGGACTTTTTTTTTTTCCTGGATTTTTTTCTCTTGTTTGGTATCCTGGCCCCTATGGGGCCAAATATGTGCTGTACATAAATAAAATTACATGTTGACACATACCTTTTGAACATTTTTCCTTTAACCACTGTTTTGTTTAGTCTTTTGCCGCTGGTCACCATGTCAAACAACTTCAGATAATGCTCTGTACCTCAAAATAAGGCAAGTCCCAGTGAGTTAGGAGTTTGGGAGTAGCAGCACACGTTGTTAAGCTTATCTGAATGCAAAGTATAACATTGTTGCTGACCACTTCTTTTGTATGAAGGTGCTTGTGGTATTTCTGCAGCACAAAGCTAGCCAAAAATAGCATTTCTCAGATTTATTTTATACAGGTGTCTACCTCTCACTGTAGAATTTAAAAAGTAATCTTTCCAAAGCAGGAGAAAATTAATCTGATTAATAGGAACAGATTTAGAGAAGTTTTGTGTTTGGTTTGCTTAAGTTTTATAATGCAGACCTGAATCAAAATCCTTTTCAGGATTTACAAATCAGAGCAAATTGGTATTTGGTACAACACTCATCTGAAATGGGAAAGGTTTTACGTTTGTCTAGACATAGTATTTTTTGGGTACCGGAAGGGTGTCCTTCCAGTACAAAACCTAGGCTAGACTCTCACAGACAACATTGCATTATAGTGCAGTGGTGCTAGAGAGAGGGATAGGCATGACACTTCCCTGCTCTCCCTGTTATGCAACATAGCCAATTAGGGTGCTGCACTGCGTTCAGTGACAGTTTGGTAAATCTGGGCCTTACTTTACAACTCGTGGCATTGCAAACAATTCTTGGTATTGTGTAAAAAAGGCATACTACCTCCAAGTGGCCTGTTTTCGACAGGAAGGTACATCGAGGAGGTGGTCTGCCAAATGTTTTCCTACCAGCAAATCCATAGTCCTAAACTCCTGGTGGGACCCTGCAAGGGAATACTGGCAGTCAGCTAACATGCTCCTAACATGGAATTATCAAGGTGTAATCCACCTGTAATGATTTATTAGTGATCCATAGGCATTCTAAATTATTAATTAAATAATCTGGGAGTAATCTACACTTGGCCTTCAGTTGGTTTAAAATCACCCAAGAGTATTTCACAATCAAAGTCCTTATATAGTCATCATTTAGTAATCCACACTCATTCTGTAGTTGTCCTTAAATAATCCTGAGTAATCCATGCTCATTTTTGAGTTGTCATTAAATCATCCTAGAGTAATCTACACTCCTACTGAAAATATCATGGGACCATTCTAAAGTAATCAATAGCCATCCTGAAGCTGTCATAGGATCACCCAAGAATAATCCACACTCATCCTTAAATTGTCATCGGATCATTCCAGAGTAATCAACTTCCATCTTGAAGCGGTTATAAGATCATCCAGGAATAATCAACAGTCATCCTGAAATTGTTGTAGAATCATCCTAAAGTAATCCGCAGTCATCCTTAAATTGTCTAGAACCCATCCTGGAGTAATTCTCACTCATCCAGAAGTTGTCAATTAGTATTCGTGAAGTTGTAAAAGGTGATCACTCCCTGCCAGTGGAAGTCATCAGAACACCATCCTAGAGTAATTTTTGTGATGACTGTAGAGTCTAGTCATTCCATTTAAATATTTCTTCCTATAGGCATACTTCAGGATGGCTTAGGATGACTTCCCCAGATAATTACAGGAATAGCTCAGCTGAAGTCATCCAATGACTTCAGAATGACTCCAGAATGATCTTCCTTTTAGACCTCGGACATAAATTGTCTATCCATAACATTTTACCAAAATCTGAAAGCAAAGACGGCTCTAGCCTCAGTTGCATATCTGTGCCAGATGGATGCTGTACAAGGAGAACATGCCGACACACATCTGGAACAGATATATCCCCAACTCCACAGCCAAATCCTGCTGAGAAGGCGACCAACTCTAGAGGTAGTAAAAAGTGACTTTTTCATACACTGATGTATGAAACTAGTTGCTTGTGTTTTCAAAATGTGCTGCTTTGTTTAAACAATGACATCATGTAAGGATATAGTTGATGATACACAATAACAATACATTGTTACAACCTGAAAAAAGGTATCTTTCAGTATTGCAAAAACATCACCATCATGTGTGTTGGCTATTTCTTAGAAGTTGTCATCATTCTTACCTTAAAAATAGTTGTTTGTGATCTCTGTGCGGGTTGCCCGAACCCTCGGCTGCACGTGTCCCGTCCTGCTCACGCCAGTCCACGCACTGGGAGTGTGCTTAGTGCCACTAATACACAAGCATGCACCGAGTACAAAATAGCTGTATTTGAAGTAAGGCATTACATGGCGAGGCACAGCTTGAAAATACCGCTCGGAGGTGCATTGATTGGACTGCAGGTAACTTAATGGATCGCTGCCACCAGATTCTGCTGTTAAGGAAACTAGGAGGAAGCATGGAATTTTGAAAAATGAAAGAGGTCTCGCTACCTCTTCACGTTGGCAGAACAGTACATATTATGTTTCATTTCTCAAACTTGACAGTGGAAATGAACATAAAAAAGGATAATCAGCGCTAGCTCCTAACAAAAACTGCTTCCATCTTAAACACAAGCCTAACGTTATATTCTGTAATGCTGATGTTGCCGATTAGTCTTGCAGAGTGTTGCGAAAAACCGAATCTTTTTAGCGTAAAACTGTGACAAAATAGGCATCCTCCAGGATACCCAGAAGTATAACTGGTGTGAGGAATTGCAAAAAAAAACAGGATGGCCACATGTTCATGTTTGACTAAATGAAACGCGTTATATAAAATGCACTATAAATAAGGCATTAATCTTTTATAATTTATTTAACAGGTTTGAGCTAAATCCTTGGGGTATTCAATATTCATACATCTCAGCCTCATGTTTAAAAAGGTTTAGCTCGTCACGCAAGTCCCTCTTTGCTTTCAATGCGCATCCTCTCCTCGGCTAACTTGCTGTGCTGGGAGCTCGAAGGGTTAACGTGAAGTTTGAACTAATGTATGTCATGTAATGGGCAGGGAAACCTTGTGGTAGAAAGACGATCCTGAAGACAGCACTGGGGTAGGGACCCTACTGGTGTGTTTTGGGGAGCGAGCAATCAATGCATCTTGGGGAGTCATAATCTGTGAGTGACAGTGTACTGTCTAGTGTAGTGACAGCCTTGTGATAAAATACAACAAGGGAGCTTGTGATTTAAGAACGATAATCAGAAATGTTCAATTAGGGAATGAAAGAGGGACGTTTCTGGGTGTGTGAGCCACGGGAGCTCTTGGATCAGAGGGAGAGTTGGTCATGAAAGAGGGGAGACGTTGATGTTGAAGGAAATGTATGTGAGCGAAGGTGGTAAATAGTGAACAGTTAGTTTGTGCGTGAGGTGGCCCACCATTTCAATATGCATTATCAGTTTAGGGGATTCACACTTCAGTGCTTATTCCACGCAGAGTAAACAACAGAAGTGATTGCATGCATTTATAGTGTTTGGTTCTCAGAAGCGAATTACTGAAGGAATGCTTTTATTTGAGATGCTATAACACTGCCTCATAGACACATCTGTCCAGTGTTCTCATCTGCACAACGCATGTGTACGACACCTCATGTGACCCAACAGTGGTGTCCACTAGAACACCTCAAGTCTGTTACACCCTGGAACACCCTACGTCAGCCTATGGTCCACATAAAAAGCCTCATGCGTGACTCGGTGTCCGCTAGAGCAACTCACATTTTCCCGTTTTGCACGTTAGAACTGTTCAGGTCTGTCAGTGTTGCACTATGTAGCATCTTACATCCATCTATAAATGGTGCACACTAGAACAGCTCTAAAATCAGAAGTGGTACACACTAGAACAGCTTAAATCTGCCTTTAGCGGAAACTAGAACTCCCCGCAGCTGGTAGGGTGCACACTAGTATACCTCACATCGTGCAGGCGCGCACTGAAATAGCTCACATCTGTACCTGGTGCAGACTGGAACATCTCACTTGTGAATGTGGTACATGGTAAATCAGCTCTTAATTTCCTAGGGCGCACACTGCTATAGCCCACCTCTACCTTTGGTGCACGTGGTAACGGCTAGACTCCGTTTGTGGTTACACCGGGGCGGGACATATGCCTGGTCTTGTAAGCACTACATCACCTGATATCTACACGTGGTGTAGGCCGGGTAGCACATCTGCACACTAAAATACATTTCAGCTACTGGTGGTGCATAAAAGAAAACTTCATGTCTACCTGTCATGAACACCGCAACAACTCAAGTCATAACACTTTAACGGAGTTTTTGTAACTTATATAGCACAAGTACTCACCAAACTACAACTTACAACAAAAACAGCTCATTATTAATCCCATATTTGAAACCTATTGCATTTACCAAAGCTTGTTTACTCCCCCCCTAATATCAGTTGAAGGTCCTTGAGGATCATTGTAGTATGTATGTACAGTGTTTATATAATATTATATGCATTTTTCCATTTTCCCCTGCACCTCCTTGTCTCCCAAAGGATTTCTCATAGTTCCTAGTGAGACACCATCAATTACTTTTGTTTTTATTATTCTATTTTTCCTTGCACCCCTAGCCTGCCAGAGGTCTCTTACACCATAGGCGCACACTAGCATTCCCTTTTTAAGGATTTTTTCATTTTTCACTGCAACCCCAGCCTGCCATAGGTCTCTTAGACCATGGACACACTCCAGCATTCACTTTTTTAAGGATTATTCCATTTGTTCCTGCTCTGCACCCTCTGTCTGCCATAGGTCTTTTAGGCCATAGGTGCACATCAGCATTCACGTTTTTAAGGATTGTTCCATTTTTTATGCACCTGCTTGCTTGCCACGGTGTCTCAGTAAAGGCACATAAAGCTAACTTTTAAATCTCTATGTTGTTGTTATCCCTATTGAAATAATATGCCATGGTTTGGATTGGAATGGTCAATGGACACACTATTCTAAATTATTTGGGATAACCTCACTAAATTATATTGTCTGCATGAATAATTCAAACTGCAGAAATGCCACATTTTACTGAATGTTTTGTTTGTTGGCTTTTAAGCGCACAAGAAACATCACCCACAGAACTGCCAGACAGAAGGCTGGCGCAAAGTGACACCACACCACCTGAGTCCTCCTCTGCCTTCTTCCGCTTCAGCAGCTAAGTGCCAACTTACAGAGCTTGAAGACAGCCCCAAAGAAAGGTGTTCCTGCCAAGGAAGTGGCCAGTGAGGAGGAGAAGAAAAAGCAGATTGCCACCACTGGTGTGCCGCTCCCTCCACATTTTTCAGGAAAAGTGGTGTGCCAACTGTCTCGATCCGCAAAGTACTCAATCATCACAGGAAACTGAGCAAAGTGGACAACAGGAGCTACAGCCAACAACATTTCTTCCTGAAGTAGGAGGTTGAGTTTCCTGCTGAGCAAGATGTAGCTCTTGATGAACCATTGGCTTCCTGATCTCCAGCAATAAATGGAAAGGGTTCTCTACCATCTTTTCCAAGCCCCCCTTCAGATGATCTGGACATAGACTGGACCCAGGCCGAGTCCGAGTCCCACCACGAGAGACAAGGGAAAAATAAAGTTCCTGAAATCCTTAGAATTATGGAAAGGGACAGTAATTAGGATGAGCCAGTGATTGTCAGTATGGAAGCCGGCTCAGAGGGCACAAGATCACCACTCTATTCAAACTGCTCGGAGGGATGTGGCACTGGTTTTACCACCACCACCAGCTTCTATATTTGTAAGGTCACCACTGAGACCTGCATCCATCACTACCTTAGTTGAAGTACGCACTGCAGACAGGCAATTGACAAACCCACCTACCTCCAGTACTTCAGGCATTGGCAGTGGCACACTAAAAAAGTTCTTCTCCCCAGTTTGGGATGTTTTTTATAATTAGCAAGCAGGAGTATAACATTCCAATATGCTACGTTTGCTACGCTAGTGTTTGTCGAGGTAAGCCTAGTTCACACTATGGTACTGAAGGCCAAAAGTCCCATATGAGAAAACAACAAGCAATCCGGTAGGAGGAGTACTTTAAAAAAAATAGCTGGTGGTGGTGGGGAATCAGATCCAATCACAGTTATGAGAGGTTATAAGGAAGAAGAGGGTGACAGCTTTACACAAAGCAGCCCTGTCCTGAGCAGTGCACCAGCATCACCCCCATCAACTACCTCGAAATGGCACAATACTCAGATGGAGACACTACTGCATACAGTGATTCCCCCAAGATGCACATTGAGTCTACAAGCTCCTGGTTCTCTCCGAAAGTCACCTGCATCAGTGGCACCACAAAAGAAAACAATCCAAGCTACTATTAAGGGCATGTTTAGGCAGGAGGGGCCCTATGAAATCACCCAATGGCACGTTTGTATAATGGGAGCTCCTCCCTTTTTCTTTTGTGGAAGGGGTGGGATTTTTAGAATTTGTGGCAGCCAGCTTCCCAAAATGGAAGGTTCACAGCTGAACCTATTTTGCCAGAGTTGCTGTTCCTACGCTTCATGATGATGTGCTGCAATTGGTTGGACAAGCTTTTCAACACAGTGCTATTCACACTATCCACCTGACGACAGACATGTAGACCAGTTGTCAGGCAACTGACTACATGTGCATCAATGCACACTGAGGGGCCTATTAGGATGGCGCCAACCTAGCGGGAACGGGACCGCCTGCCTGCCATGCGGCGGTCCCGCACCCCTGATCATGATGCGACTACCACCGCGGCGGTCGCATCTGGCATTTTAACATTGCGGCAGGTGCTGCTTGCTGCAGCACCCGCCGCAATGGAAAAATGCCATGTTGTGCATTTCCATGCACAACGTGGCAGGCACCGCGTGGTGCCTGCCACCTTGTGCATGGACATGTAGGGGTGTACCATAGGTACCCCCCAAGTGCACCCCCTCAGCCCCTCGCCCCCCCGGGGGCCCGCAACGGGCCCCCAAAGCAAATCACTGCCAGCCTTTCCATGGCGGCATCGCCGCCATGGAAAGGCCTTTAAATCTCAACATCCTGATATGGATGGCGGTGCTTGCTAGGCACCGCGACCATATCTGAGCCCCAGCTAGATCCGTCCACCGCGTTACCCACCGGCATCGTAATATGGCGGTGGGTAATTCACGTTACGATGGCGGCGGTGGCGATCGTTACGCCATCGTAATCAGCCCCTGAGTCTCTTTTTTGGGGGTTAGACAACAGCTATCTGCAGGTCTCAGCGCTGAAACCTTTAAAGGCGTTTGATGGCATGCAACAGTAGCAATGTTTGCCATGGAGGAATCCTATACAGTTGCAAACATCTTGGAAGACTTTAACAGGCTTTTAAATGGCTGAGGACCAGAGTTCTCAGAATAGGATTTGTTGCCACTGACAATGGCAGTAATATAGTCAAGGCCATGGCAGATGGTGGATATTTTTGGGTCCTGTGTTTGGCGATTTGCATCAACCAGATCGTGCAGGACTTTCTCCAAAAGAAGACATAGGGCAGTTACAACCATCACAATGGTGAAGGATACTCCATCCGCTGATAAAAATCCCTTTATATCCTATGGGATTCATATTTCAACGGATGGGATATATGTCACCGTTGTGACGGAATAACCTGTGCGCCCAGATTTAAATCTTTAAGATTTAAATTTGGGGAGAGGAGTTGGCCTAACGACTAGGGCGGTCGACCTCGAATCTGGGGAACTGGGTTTGAGTATCGGCAATGACGCTGAACATCCTGTGATTCTGGGCAAATCACTTAATCTCCCCGTGCCTAACAAAAATGAATGTGTCCTCATGTAATGCAACTGGTGCTATGTAAAGCGCTCTGATACCCGATTCGGGTCAAGTTTGCGCTATATAAAACTTTGTTAATAATTATTTTTTTTTAAATCAGGACCTTAGTCAGCAAAATACTGGCCACCTGCAGAAGAATCTGCACTAATTTCAGTCATTTTCTTAAAGCGCAGAAGCAGCTGGTGATCATTCATTATGCTAATAGAGTATCAGTTAAAGCACTCATTCAGGAGGTGCCAAAACGGTATTCGGACAAAATATCGAGTGAAAAATATTGAGATGCCGAAATATCAAATTTTTTATATTGTGATTTACAAATATCATGATGCAGGAATATCGTTGACAAGAATATCGATTTTCTAAAGTAAGTAATATCGATGTCAAAAATACCTATGTCATTAATATAATTTACAAAAATATCTAAGTTGTCAATATCGATGTGAAAAATATCTGTTATTATCGTTTACTAAAATATCGTTGTTAATAATATCATTTTTCAATCATTTTTATGTATTTCAATATGTTTTAATTGTATGGTATATATTGTTTGTATAATTATTGTTTAAATTTTTTTAATATAGTTTGTAAATTTCTAGTTATTTTTAAATATAATCTATTTGTTTATTGTAATTTGTAGTGTTGTAGCAAGTTGTAGGGTTTGTAGGGGTGCAGGGTGGGAAGTAAATTAATTATAATTAATGAATAATTAATTTTGAACTATCATTAATTATTTAATTGATAATTATGTAAATTGTGTAATTAATTTATTTTTTAAGTTATGTTTAGATAATTTTTTAAGTGAAGTTTTTGGTGCGGGTTGTGGGGTTTGTAGGGGGACAGAGTGGGAACTAAATTAAATATGATTAATTAATAATTAATAATTATTTAATTAATAATTAATTATGTAAATTGTGTAATTAATTTATTTTTTAAGTTATGTTTTATGTGAGGGTTGTGGGGTTTGTAGGGTACAGGGTGGGAAGTAAATTAATTACAATTAATGTTAATTAATAATTATTTATTTGAAAAAATAAATATGTAAATTGTGTGATTAAGGAATTTTATAAGTTATATTTCAGGTGGGCGTTGTGTTTGTAGGGGTAAAGGGTGAAAAGTTAATTAAAATAATAGTTCATTATTAATTGTTTAATTGATAATTAATTATGTAAATTGTGTAATTATTATAATTTAAAAAATATATTTTAGGTGTGGGTTGTTGGGTTTTTAGGGGTACAGGGTGGTAAGTTAATTAAGAAATAATTTTTGATAATTATTAATTTGTTATTAATTATTTAACTGAGAATTATGGAAATTGTGAAATTATCATATTCGTTCAGTTATATTTTAGGTGAGTATTGCTTAGTTTATAGAGGTATAGGGTGGGAATTTATTTAAGTAAGAATAAATGTGAAATGATTTATTCTTTTATTAAAAAGAGGGTTACTTATTATGTAATGTGTTAATTGATTTATGCTTTTTAATTTCAATGATATGTTAATTGTTGTTTGTTATGATTGTGAGAATATAGTGTGGTATTTTAATGAAATTAATATTATTTGTTTTAGTTGATAATGATTTTTCTTTAAGTAATAATTATGTAATACTAAAATATAGACATATAATTTTACAATTTAAATATTTATATTTTTTGTTTTTTAATGGAGTTGTTAAAATAAGTTATTTGGTTGAATTGAACTAGACACTCTCTACTGTTGCACTGAGTGTAGTGAGAATAGTAAATTCTACCCCTCCTAAGTCCAACACTTGTCCTACTGTTGCACAGACTGGAGAGGGAATAACACATTTTGCCCCTCCTCAATTCAACGCTTTCCCTACTGTTGCACCGATTGGAGTGGTACTAGTAAATTTTACCCCTCCTGAGTCCAACACTTTCACTACTGTTCTACAGACTGGAGTGTGAATAGCACATTTAACCCCTCATTAGTTTAATGCTTTCCCTATTGCTGCACAGAGTGGAATGGGAATAGTACATTTTACCCCTTCTGAGTCCAACGCTTTCCCTACTGTTTCACCTACCGGAGTGGGAATAACAAATTGTACCCCTCCTAAGTCTAACGCATTCCCTACTGTTGCACATATTGGAGTGGAATCAGTATATGTTACCCCTTCTGAGTCTAATGCTTTCCTACTGTTGCAGAGACTTGAATGGGAATAGTACATTTTACCCCTACTGAGTTTAACGCTTTCTCTGCTGTTGCATAAATTGAAGTGGGAATAGTATATTTATTATTTACAATGTTACATTTTTTTATGAATATTGTTTAAATATATATCATTATGTGTATGTGTATTTACATTTATATTTATTAATATATAAATGTATGTAATTTGTAAGATATATTTAGTAAGACTTATTATTATATATTGTTAACTTTTTATGTATAATTAAAATGGAAATATGTTACTCTTTTTGCAGTTTTTTTTAATATGTATGCAATATATATATATGTAAATATGTATACACAACGAACGGAGTTCCAGTCGCGCTCTCAGAGCAAATAAGTGTCCAAACCAGGTTACATCCAAGAGGGGTTTATTTGATTCATAAACCCGCCGTGACGCGTTTCACCCTCAAGGGGCTTGTTCACACAACGGGCACAACACAGGAAATGCTTTACATACTTTTTAAACCATATACATAGAAAGCAGACTGGTGTCCTTTAGCGTCAAAACATTACATTGTGTAAGCGCCATTTTGGAGTTTGCAAAAACGTTGAACCACTCTCTGCGCGCAATGTTTGCACTAATAAAGTTTACATCATACAAATTAATCAAATTAATCCATCAAAATTAGGACGCTGCGTAAATCAGCCTGACGTGTGTAAATGCGCATAAAGAGCGGACTGCTGTCCTGACACATCACGCACTGCCCAAACCACTGATATGATTCGTATAATTCAAGATAAATGTAGCGTGGTTGCACCTGGCAGGTATGTATGCGCGCTCCATGTTGGAAATAATTTCTACCTGTAGGGCCCATTAGTCTTCTGGTCACATGTGTCACCCAAAAGGCAATTCCGGTCATATTACTGTCCGGCAACGCATGTCATATTTCTGCAACCAATAGTGGCATTAATAGTGATCGAGTTATGTGTCCGCACCATAGTGGTGATATACTAGCATGATCATGCCTCTAGGTGAATGTCTAAAGTTAAGTCAAATGTGCCTGTGATTATAAAAGTATAGTTAAATGATGGAATATCCACTGAAGCACACGTCTAGGCTATAAGGGTTCACTGTACGTTTCGCCCTCTGTGGTGTGTCCCCTACTATCCATTTAACCCTAAGTGACATTATAAAACAAACAAATTGTTAAAATTGATAAAGATCTTATCTGTGATTGGGACGCAGCTGAAGAAAAGGGTAGGGATCACTGTGCCACTTGTCTCAGACATGGTCCCTTCCTTTCCTCCTGTGAAAGATACAATATTTACAGTGAAATATAATTCGCACAAGTCAGTTATGCACATAAACCATTGTTAAACCATTGTAAACATTAGTGGCATGTTGTTGCTGTCTACATGTCATGCAGGTGTACAGCCATTTCTTCGTCAATGTTATGCCCGTTGGGCTGACGGGTCATCATTCCTATAATGTGTCTTGACTCCCTCTGTCTTAATTTCAGTACCCGGTTGCCTCCCTTCTGTTGGACAAGACCTGTTCTATTGCATAGTATGACAGTTTCTTTGGATCAGAGAAATGCTCAGCCTCAAAATGTCGTGCAACTGGATACTGCTGGTCCCTATTGGTTATTGCCCTCATGTGTTCAAGGACTCTTTTTTCGCCATATGTGTTGTGCTTCCCACATATCGTAATTTGCACGGACATTCTAAAACATAAATTACAAATGTGCTACTGCAGGTGAGAAATTGTTTAATGTTGACCATCCTATTAGTGCTTGTGTTCCAGAATTCCTTTTGCATGCGGCTGTTCCCACAGGCCTTGCAATGGCCACAGGGGAAGAAACCCTGTAAATCGATACCCCTCTCCCCTGTGTTGTTGGGTAGATCATTGTGTACTAATAGATCTTTAAGGTTACGTCCTCTCCTATAAGTGATTGTGGGACGTAGTGATAAGGTATTCCCTATTACTGGGTCACATCTGAGTAAATTCCAATTACGTGTTAAGCTCTTACGTACTTGTTCCGAGTTCCCATTATATGTCAGTATCAGGCGTGTCTCTGTATCGTTACCCTCATCCTCTGCTGGCTGTGTGTTCTCAAGAATCACATCTCTATTGACCAGCCTGGTTCTTTCTATTGCTTTCCTGAGAACCCATGTGGGGTATCCCCTGTCCTTGAATCTCTCTACCATAGCGGTTTGTTCTCTGAGAAAAGCTGCTTCCGTGCTGCAATTTCTCTTTGCACGGAGTAATTCCCCATAGGGGATACTCCACTTCAATGTTTCAGGATGGCTACTCATGGCATGCAAAAGTGTGTTCCCTGCAGTAGTTTTACGAAAAAGGTTTGTCACCACTTTGTTATTGACTATCTCTACCCTTGTGTCCAAATACTCCACCTGTGTTTTGCTAATGGTACTTGTAAAGGTGAGATTTTTAGTATTGTTGTTGAGTTTCTCAAGAAAGAGTTGGGCTTCCTGTTTGGTGCCTTGCCAGACAACAAACAGGTCGTCAATGTACCTGAGCCAGAGCTTAACCCTGGTGAGGTGGTTGGTCATGTTGGTATCTGCCTTGATATCCTCCTCCCATGCTCCCATGAAGAGGTTCGCAAAACTGGGAGCGAAGCTCGTGCCCATCGCAGTGCCAAGGGATTGTCTAAAGATATCTCCATGGAACATAAAGTAATTGTTGGTCAGACAATGTTTAATGATATCTAAAATCATCTGTGAATGATTCCAAAATTTTATGTGTTTCCGCTTTAGGCACCTAGCACAAGCTTCCACTCCCTGGTCATGGTTAATCACTGTGTACAGTGAATTGACGTCCATTGTTATAAGAAGAAAATCAGATTCCCATTGTAAATTGTTAATTTTACCCAAGAAATCCTTGGTATCCCTCACATACGAGGGCAAGGTGATAACAAATTCCCTTAGGAAATGGTCCGCATACCGAGAAAGATTCTCTAGAACACCTCCTCTTGAGGAAATAATGGGTCTGCCTGGGGATTGGTTCTACTTTTGTGAATCTTAGGAAGCAGATATAATACAGATAGGATGGGAAAATCCTTTTTCAAGTAGCAGTATTCCTCCCATTCAATTAGCCCTTTATCTTTCCACTCACTAAGTTTTTCCCAAATCATGGTAATGCTATTGTTGTACTCTACTCTGTCAGATTTAGTGTAGGTATTGGTGTCACTCAATTGTCTTACTGCTTCATCAATATACATCTCCCTAGATAAAATAACAATGTTACCCCCTTTATCAGCGGGTCTGATCACAATTTTGTTGTCATTTGCCAGTTCTTGCATTGCTTTTTTCTGGGACAAAGTTAGGTTGAATTTAAATTTCCTCATTTTATTTGACCAGTTCTTTTGCCTAAACTCTAAAAGTTCCTTCCCCATTAGTTCCTGAAAAGTATCTATATTATCATGGTTCATGGTGGGTAAGAAGGTAGATTTAGGTTTAAAACCCGAGCAGGCAGCTGTATCATAGGTGATTTCCATCTCATCTAAAAGATGATGAGTGTCTGTACTTAAACTCGTTCCTTCGGGGTCACTTTGTAATTCATGTAGTACCATGAGTGTGTCAATATCCCCTATGGTCAATCCATCGTCTGTTTCTGTTCTTGTACTCTGATGTGTACCTCTATTTCTTGTGGGTTTGAGTTTGTGCCACTTTTTTAATTTCAATTTCCTGCAAAATTTGAAAATATCGATCTTGTCATCTACAAAATTCATAGGTGTGGTTGGACAGAATGAGAGCCCGAGGCATAAGGTTCTTTTGTCCCTGTCGCTGATTTGCCTTGAAGATAAATTTATGATGGTTTGGTTTACCATGTTGTCGTCCATCATTGTGTCTTCTTGGAGCGTGTCTGTTTTCTTGCCACTTGCTCCGATGCGTTCCCTTTTCCTTCGCCTCTGTCTGCACCTCTTCCGCCTCTTCCTCTGGTGCCCTTTGCTCTGCCTCTTCCCCGGCCCTTTGTCATTGGGGAATCCTCCCTCTGGCTCATATTGGCTGTTGCCCGTGTTGTTTGTCGGCTCCTTTTGATGAGCCGGTATTCGTCTAAAAAAGTTTTCTTTGGACGGACTACCTCATCCCCTTCCGATGCTGAACTTTCGGAGGTGGCTGTTTGTTCAGACTCCTCTGTATTAATGTCACTTTGACAGACTGCCTCCTCATCCCTGTTGTTTGTGGGTGTTGAGGATTTCTTGGCTTTTGTTTCCTCTGTGTCATAAAGATGATCATATTTTCTGCTATAAGTTAGAATCCTGCCTGACTCATAGTCGCCGCAGTCGCGGTGGAGTTTCCGTTGCTTCCTTGCTTTTATGTCTTCCTCCACCAATTTCAACCGTTTCCTCATTTCGTCTACAAATTTGGTGACTGCTTCTTGATCTTCAAGTAAATGTAATTCATCCTTGATACGCCCAATTTCTTTTTTAATGTTCTCTCTGTCTGACCAGGCGTATTTCACCAAAATGGCCAACATATTCCTCGAACTGCTAGCCGAGTTGTTCGACCATTCCTCCAGCATGTGGGGATCTGGTGACTCGTAGGAAGGAGTTATGTAAATTCTTAATCCTCGGGGCACCATTTGTTTATCGATGTAATCTTGGAGTGATGTGGCCTCCCACCATTTGGACATCTCTTGTTTCAGCAATTTCTCATATTTCTTGAGTTTTTCCATGGCCGTGGTACTGGTTCAGACAGGGATGTACTCTACTGTATTCAGTGCCTGTCAAGCGGCATTCAACTTAATTGTATTCGTCCGTTAAGTACAATTGAGTCCGTTAAGTACAATTAAGTGGAATGCCGCTTGACAGGCACTGAATACAGTAGAGTACATTCCTGTCTGAACCAGTATCGGGTAGAATCACAGTGACAGGAGTCATTATACCGTGGAGGCAAGGGGAACTCTGTATTACAAACAGGGGGAGCAAAAAGTAGCCATTTCCAGGTGAAGGTCATTGGGACTCAAGACAACTTCAGCATGGAAGACGAGGATGAGCGCAGAGTAGCTGCACAGATGCTATTTGGAAGAGCACCTGGTGTAGGGTGCAGCATAGTGACAACAAACCGAACAGAAACCACGACCATGGAAAAACTCAAGAAATATGAGAAATTGCTGAAACAAGAGATGTCCAAATGGTGGGAGGCCACATCACTCCAAGATTACATCGATAAACAAATGAAGATCAAGAAGCAGTCACCAAATTTGTAGACGAAATGAGGAAACGGTTGAAATTGGTGGAGGAAGACATAAAAGCAAGGAAGCAACGGAAACTCCATCGCGAATGCGGCGACTATGAGTCAGGCAGGATTCTAACTTATAGCAGAAAATATGATCAAGCCAAGAAAGCCTCAACACCCACAAACAACAGGGATGAGGAGGCAGTCTGTCAAAGTGACATTAATACAGAGGAGTCTGAACAAACAGCCACCTCCGAAAGTTCAGCATCGGAAGGGGATGAGGTAGTCCGTCCAAAGAAAACTTTTTTAGACGAATACCGGCTCATCAAAAGGAGCCGACAAACAACACGGGCAACAGCCAAAATGAACCAGAGGGAGGATTCCCCAATGACAAAGGGCCGGGGAAGAGGCAGAGCAAAGGGCACCAGAGGAAGAGGCGGAAGAGGTGCAGACAGAGGCGAAGGAAAAGGGAACGCATCGGAGCAAGTGGGAAGAAAACAGACACGCTCCAAGAAGACACAATGATGGACGACAACATGGTAAACCAAACCATCATAAATTTATCTTCAAGGCAAATCAGCGACAGGGACAAAAGAACCTTATGCCTCGGGCTCTCATTCTGTCCAACCACACCTATGAATTTTGTAGATGACAAGATCGATATTTTCAAATTTTGCAGGAAATTGAAATTAAAAAAGTGGCACAAACTCAAACCCACAAGAAATAGAGGTACACATCAGAGTACAAGAACAGAAACAGACGATGGATTGACCATAGGGGATATTGACACACTCATGGTACTACATGAATTACAAAGTGACCCCGAAGGAACGAGTTTAAGTACAGACACTCATCATCTTTTAGATGAGATGGAAATCACCTATGATACAGCTGCCTGCTCGGGTTTTAAACCTAAGTCTACCTTCTTACCCACCATGAACCATGATAATATAGATACTTTTCAGGAACTAATGGGGAAGGAACTTTTAGAGTTTAGGCAAAAGAACTGGTCAAATAAAATGAGGAAATTTAAATTCAACCTAACTTTGTCCCAGAAAAAAGCAATGCAAGAACTGGCAAATGACAACAAAATTGTGATCAGACCCGCTGATAAAGGGGGTAACATTGTTATTTTATCTAGGGAGATGTATATTGATGAAGCAGTAAGACAATTGAGTGACACCAATACCTACACTAAATCTGACAGAGTAGAGTACAACAATAGCATTACCATGATTTGGGAAAAACTTAGTGAGTGGAAAGATAAAGGGCTAATTGAATGGGAGGAATACTGCTACTTGAAAAAGGATTTTCCCATCCTACCTGTATTATATCTGCTTCCTAAGATTCACAAAAGTAGAACCAATCCCCCAGGCAGACCCATTATTTCCTCAAGAGGAGGTGTTCTAGAGAATCTTTCTCGGTATGCGGACCATTTCCTAAGGGAATTTGTTATCACCTTGCCCTCGTATGTGAGGGATACCAAGGATTTCTTGGGTAAAATTAACAATTTACAATGGGAATCTGATTTTCTTCTTATAACAATGGACATCAATTCACTGTACACCGTGATTAACCATGACCAGGGAGTGGAAGCTTGTGCTAGGTTCCTAAAGCGGAAACACATAAAATTTTGGAATCATTCACAGATGATTTTAGATATCATTAAACATTGTCTGACCAACAATTACTTTATGTTACATGGCGATATCTTTAGACAATCCCTTGGAACTGCGATGGGCACGAGCTTCGCTCCCAGTTTTGCGAACCTCTTCATGGGAGCATGGGAGGAGGATATCAAGGCAGATACCAACATGACCAACCACCTCACCAGGGTTAAGCTCTGGCTCAGGTACATTGACGACCTGTTTGTTGTCTGGCAAGGCACCAAACAGGAAGCCCAACTCTTTCTTGAGAAACTCAACAACAATACTAAAAATCTCACCTTTACAAGTACCATTAGCAAAACTCAGGTGGAGTATTTGGACACAAGGGTAGAGATAGTCAATAACAAAGTGGTGACAAACCTTTTTCGTAAAACTACTGCAGGGAACACACTGTTGCACGCCATGAGTAGCCATCCTGAAACATTGAAGTGGAGTATCCCCTATGGGGAATTACTCCGTGCAAAGAGAAATTGCAGCACGGAAGCAGGTTTTCTCAGAGAACAAACCGCTATGGTAGAGAGATTCAAGGACAGGGGATACCCCACATGGGTTCTCAGGAAAGCAATAGAAAGAACTAGGCTGGTCAATAGAGATGTGATTCTTGAGAACACACAGCCAGCAGAGGATGAGGGTAACGATACAGAGACACGCCTGATACTGACATATAATGGGAACTCGGAACAAGTACGTAAGAGCTTAACACGTAATTGGAATTTACTCAGATGTGACCCAGTAATAGGGAATACCTTATCACTACGTCCCACAATCACTTATAGGAGAGGACGTAACCTTAAAGATCTATTAGTACACAATGATCTACCCAACAACACAGGGGAGAGGGGTATCGATTTACAGGGTTTCTTCCCCTGTGGCCATTGCAAGGCCTGTGGGAACAGCTGCATGCAAAAGGAATTCTGGAACACAAGCACTAATAGGATGGTCAACATTAAACAATTTCTCACCTGCAGTAGCACATTTGTAATTTATGTTTTAGAATGTCCGTGCAATTTATGATATGTGGGAAGCACAACACATATGGCGAAAAAAAGAGTCCTTGAACACATGAGGGCAATAACCAATAGGGACCAGCAGTATCCAGTTGCACGACATTTTGAGGCTGAGCATTTCTCTGATCCAAAGAAACTGTCATACTATGCAATAGAACAGGTCTTGTCCAACAGAAGGGAGGCAACCGGGTACTGAAATTAAGACAGAGGGAGTCAAGACACATTATAGGAATGATGACCCGTCAGCCCAACGGGCATAACATTGACGAAGAAATGGCTGTACACCTGCATGACATGTAGACAGCAACAACATGCCACTAATGTTTACAATGGTTTAACAATGGTTTATGTGCATAACTGACTTGCGCGAATTATATTTCACTGTAAATATTGTACACTGTGTTTTTATCTTTCACAGGAGGAAAGGAAGGGACCATGTCTGAGACAAGTGGCACAGTGATCCCTACCCTTTTCTTCAGCTGCGTCCCAATCACAGATAAGATCTTTATCAATTTTAACAATTTGTTTGTTTTATAATGTCACTTAGGGTTAAATGGATAGTAGGGGACACAACACAGAGGGCGAAACGTACAGTGAACCCTTATAGCCTAGACGTGTGCTTCAGTTGATATTCCATCATTTAACTATACTTTTATAATCACAGGCACATTTGACTTAACTTTAGACATTCACCTAGAGGCATGATCATGCTAGTATATCACCACTATGGTGCGGACACATAACTCGATCACTATTAATGCCACTATTGGTTGCAGAAATATGACATGCGTTGCCGGACAGTAATATGACCGGAATTGCCTTTTGGGTGACACATGTGACCAGAAGACTAATGGGCCCTACAGGTAGAAATTATTTCCAACATGGAGCGCGCATACATACCTGCCAGGTGCAACCACGCTACATTTATCTTGAATTATACGAATCATATCAATGGTTTGGGCAGTGCGTGATGTGTCAGGACAGCAGTCCGCTCTTTATGCGCATTTACACACGTCAGGCTGATTTACGCAGCGTCCTAATTTTGATGGATTAATTTGATTAATTTGTATGATGTAAACTTTATTAGTGCAAACATTGCGCGCAGAGAGTGGTTCAACGTTTTTGCAAACTCCAAAATGGCGCTTACACAATGTAATGTTTTGACGCTAAAGGACACCAGTCCGCTTTCTATGTATATGGTTTAAAAAGTATGTAAAGCATTTCCTGTGTTGTGCCCGTTGTGTGAACAAGCCCCTTGAGGGTGAAACGCGTCACGGCGGGTTTATGAATCAAATAAACCCCTCTTGGATGTAACCTGGTTTGGACACTTATTTGCTCCGAGAGCGCGACTGGAACTACGTTCGTTGTGTATATTGTTATACCGGCCCACTCCGCCGGCATCGCGCCACCATTAAGGGCTACAATCTCCGAAGGAGTTACTCGTTCTGGCATATATATATATATATATATATAATACAAATTGTTATATTGGCAAATATAGGAACAATTAAAAAATTATAATATATTCAATTCAATTCAAAAATTCTTTATTTCGGCCATTATGGCCATAAAAGCACAAAGAAAAAATATACAGCACAATTTGTACATATGATTCTTGCAGAGATAAAGTGCGCGTGCATTGCAATATTTAAAAAAAGAGTTCTGAATATAAATATAAAAGGTGCTGATTCGGAATTAATATTTTTAAAACATTTAAAAAGGTAATTAAAAAGTATTGATACATTTAGTTTGCGTAAAAAAACTAAAATTATCCAATAGACCCAGCTTTTAATATAGATGACCGTACACACCACATAGAAAATAAATAACGAGTAACTGAGTACACTATGGGCAGACTAGTGTCATATTTTAGGATCCTATAGGCCTCCGCGCAATACTTTGTGCCAAGATTCCGGCACACCTGTTGTAACCATCGGTATCTAACCTTCTTGTATGCCGGGCAGACAAATAGAACATGTTGGTCCATCTCCGGATTATCTGCACAGACTGGACAGCCCTGGGTCAGCGTATTTCCCCATTTACTTGTAAATGCGCGCAGTGGTAATACGCCGTGCCTAAATTGTAGGTACAGTTTTTTTGCAAGGGGGGCTGTATGACATCAAGAACAGGTTCTAGCTTATAATAGTCTTTTGCCTCTAAAAAAGATAGGGTCAGTGCGCCTGTGTCGGAATTGGCCTTTGTCTGATTAAGTTTAAATTCTCTAAAGATCTTTGACAAGGCCTTCTTGGGAGTAGTCATGCAAGTTGCTTCAGCATTAACCCATAGGTCTCCCATCCTCATTGCAGCCAAGATGTTTTTAATATAGGACAGCCAAGGGATTTTGTCAACTCTCTGTAGATTTACGACCTCTTTCAGCTCTTGTCTAAAGAACTCAAGTTCTGGAGTACTCCAGATACGTCTCCAATAGAGAAGAGGCCTAAGGGCAACTTCCTCCGCAATTGGGTTAACCCCAAGGTCCATGCGGAGCGGCATCAATGGTGTACTTTTAGGGAGACCCAAAAGCTGCCTAATAAAAGAGTTCTCATTCTTAAATAAGCGATCACATGGTCGATGGCCCCAGATTTCTGCCCCATATAAGGCCGCTCCCCTACCCTGGGCCTTGTAAATTTCCATTGCTGGACCAACCGTTTTGTGTGTGCACTTCCCAGACATCTTTGCTATCCCCCCAGCTGTCTGTGCCAACTTTAAGCTGGCCTTCTTGATTTGTGCGGTCCACTCCATTTTGTCGGTGAGTGTTAGGCCTAAGTAGTCAAAAACAGACACTTTCTCTAATGGTTTCCCATCTAAAAGAGGTTTTGGTCGCATGGTGTTACCTCCGTTAAAAACCATATATTTTGTCTTTAGTGAATTGATTTTCAAACCCCTGTTTTTACAAAATAGATGGAAAATATCCAAGGCCCTCTGTATTCCCATTGGGGACTTGGATAGTAAGAGGGTATCATCGGCGAATATCAGGGCCGGAACCCTGTTGTTCGCCAACCTAGGGGCATCTATGTCCCTCCCAGCATTCAGAGCCTCCACCAGACCATTAATAAATAAGCAAAAGAGGGTCGGGGCCAAGACACATCCTTGTCTTACCCCTCTGTCTATTGGAATGGGATCAGTAAGCTCACCATTTTTACTGTACCTAACTTGGGCGTAGTTGTTTTCGTGGAGCCGTTTCATCTGATAACAGAGATAAGGGGGAATCCCCAAGTCTAGTAAAATGGACCACAATTTATCCCTAGGGACCAGGTCGAAGGCGGATTTTACGTCCACAAAGATCAGATAGAGGCTGCCTCCCCACAAAAGCACTGTCTTCCAATACAGAAGTTGCAGCCTAAGTATCTGATCTATTGTGGACATCTTAGCTCTGAAACCTGCTTGATAGGGACTAAGTATAGAATGCTCCTCCATCCAGCTTTCCATTCGATCCAATAGCACTCTTGCGTATATTTTTTGAGTAAAATCTATGAGGCTTATTGGACGATAGTTGGCGGGGAGGAGTGGTGAGCCCTTTTTATAAATTGGAATAATCTCCGCCCCCAGCCATGACGGGGGAATCGACATTCCATGTAAGATGGCATTGAACAGGGTCCATAGATAGGGGGCCCAAATATTAGGTTCACTGCATAGTAGGTCACCCGGAATCTTATCTAAACCTGGCGCCTTTGAAGGGGATACCCTTCTCAATGCTCCCATTATCTCTAGCAGGGAAATTTCAATGACGGCGAAATTATGGGGCTGCTGGGAGACGCACTCATTAATGGCTTGACGCTCATCTTCCTCTACCCTTGTATAGAGGGCTTCAAAATGGATCTTCCAGATTTCTGCCCCCAAATTTGGTTCTATTGCCGATTTGCCCTCGGTGGAGCCAGTGTTAACTAGATTCCAAAAGGACCGCATATCCCTGGAACATAGGGCAAATCTCAAGCTTTCCCATTTGTCTACCTCCCACCGTTTTTTTGCCATATTAATTATATTTTTATGAGCTATCCGTTTGTCTTTTATCGTGGGGCGATCTTTGTTTTTAATAGCTGAGATTAGTGCTTTCTTAGCCCTTCGACAGTCACCATTATACCAAGGATGGCCCGTGGAATCTTTTTTCTTAGTTTTTACTAGAGGGAAAAAAATGTTTGCCAAGTCACCCACTAAACCTTGATGGTTCTTCCCAATTTCTGTTCGGGCTATATCGCAGGCAACATTATAACTGAATTGATCAGCAGCCTCTAAATAAGGGATGATAGTTTCGTAAAGAGATGATATCTTTTCCTGCGAGTTACAGAGGGCCCCCATTTTACTCTCCTCCTACAGTTAGATAAGAGTGGCCTAGATCTAATTGGATATTGATTTGCATGAATAACCATAGGACAGAACGATACCATCTCTAAAGTTAAGGCATTATGGTCGCTGTCATGACGGGGGATGACCTTAAAATCAATCACCCGGTGGCAGGTTTTGGTGTCCAACAGGATATTATCCAAAATCCAGGAACAACCTGGTCTGTTGTAGGTATGGTTAGCCGGGGAGTCAGATTTGGTGCGCTCATTACAAGCCCTAATAGAATGGGTCAGTGTGAGGGTATTCATTTGGAGTACCAATGGGGTCCAAGCCCGGGTGGCTGGTGCATTCAGTTCTGGTATAGCCCAATGTTGGTCTTCCTCGTTGGGCTCACCTCCGATTAAATCTTTCAGGGGTTCATATTGGCAATTGAAATCTCCAGCAAGAACTATCGGGGTATTATCTGGAATAGTGTGCAAAAAACTGGATAATTGTTCGAGGGTTGACGACTCCTGGCCGTAGCTGACTGGGCGGGAATAGACATTAATTATGGCTACTCTGATCTTAACGGAAAAGATCAGAATGACACAAAGTATATCTCGTGATGATGTCTCAACCTGTTTTGCAGTGCAACCCAGATGCACGGCAATCCATGTACAGAGTCCTCCCGCAGGTCTACCCCTGCCTCCGCTGGTGGCTGCTAGGCAAAAGGTCGCATAGCCTAGTCTATGGGTGCCCCCCCTTGCCCACGTTTCTTGAAACATGCAGATGTCATTTGCATGTATGAGGGCTCCCCACTCTGGATTTTCTAGTTTAGATGCAAGACCCGCAATATTCCACGATAGGACATGAAATTTGGATGAATTTCTGGGTGGCTGGTTTGAGCTATCAATAGCTACTACAGCCGGCTTAAGGCCATTCCCGTTCCCATCAGACTTAGTGGGTATGATTGCTGTGGTTGGCTGCCACTGGGCTATGGGTGTTAGCACAGAGTTCAGTAATATGTCTGGTGTAGTATAGATGTTAGTATGAGAGTGCCCCTCCACCCCCTCATTTTGGGCACCTTCCTCCCCGACAGCCTTCCTTAATCCCTGAATTAGTTTCTGTCCAGGGCCAACGGAAATCTTATGCAGTTTCCTCCCATTCGGGTGGTTTCCCCAATGATCCCTCTGCAAACTTGGCTCTGGTTTAAGTGGCTGAAATGATTTTAGTCAATCAACTTGTTCTAGGGGTGCAAATCTATTTACAAGTGGGAGGTTAAAAAGCAATGAATTCGGTTGGTCCTGCCCCACCCTGGAATTTTGCTTGGGCCAGTGTCTAAGACCTGCACCACGGACTATCCATTGGGTGCTTTCTGGGATGGGTCTCGGTGGGTAGAAATACCCCAATGGAAGGGGTCTGATCCCCCCTTCATGTCTTTGACTGTTTCGCATTAAGAGTGACCTTACGGCCTGGGGATTTCTAAAATTGATTACAATAATGTCCCCAGGTATGTCTTTTGTTTTTTGGCCCATCCCATCCCACCCTACGCGTAAGTAGAATCTCGTTTGCTTCTCTATAAGAAAATTGGAGTTGATTTGACAGCCAAAAAATACATTTGTTTTTTAAGTCATAATGCGATTCCCTTTGTCCTATTTTGAGTTCTGGAACTTTAGCTAGGATCAGAACATATGGCGTGGAATCTGGGGGGAGATTAATACATGGTAAGGCTGGGCTACCCTCTACTGCCTCTGTTCTTAGATCCTGCCCCCCAATTGCTCTGTGCCCGGGTTCTGCGCCTTAAATTCAGCTAGGGTTGATCCTGCAATGGGTCTTAGTTTCCTACCATCCTCCCTGCCCTTTCTAGGCTCTTGGTTTTGTAGGCTAGTAGCCTCACTTAGCTTACTCAATACATTCGTGTCAGAGGCCCCATCCTCCCTGTTCTTCTGTATTTGTGGGGGCAGACTAGAAATAGGATCCGGGGCATGGTCTTTTTCCTGGTGGGCTCGGCAGGCTAAAGGCATGCATTGATAATTGCGGGACATCCACCCTAGAGTCTATTTTCCCCATATAAGCTTCTAGTAGGAATGTCAACTTATCAACCCGAGAGGTCAGGGTAATCAGTTCCTCCTTAACTATGTTTCTAATTTCCGAATGTAGATCCCTAACCAAATTAGACACCCACACTGGTTTTTCTGCGCCTTCGTTCACATCCCCGCCCAACGCTTCCCTCTCCAAACCCCCATTTTTTACAGGGTCTTTAGTGCCCCTCTTCTGAGCCTTCCCAGGTTTTGTGACAGTTTTTGTGTTCCCTCTCTTGCATGGTCCTGGAGCGGGGTCCACGATGTGTAAGTTCTGGGGTGGTGCTTCATGTACCAGGGCCGGGGTCCTAGAACTGTTCCTTAAGGAGGCGGATTCCGCAGGTTGCTGGACCGGTGATAGTTCTGGGCTTGTCAGGGGAGGAACTAGGTCCGGTGTTATTGATAACCGTCTTTCAGTTTGTTCAATTTAATTTGTAACTGCCCCTATTGCCCTCTGCAGTCCTATCTATCGAGGTTGGCTGATGGCTTGTTGGAGATTGGGCAGTTAGTGTTGATTTTTTCCCTACACAGGTACGTCTCCCCATTTTGGCTGCCAGACAAAGATGTATTTGTTTTTTTTGTTTTTTTGTCAGAATTCTTTATATCAGATGGCAGTACAATACGTGGAATGGGTAGAATCCAACCAGGGCTGCTGTTTGGAACACAAGGCTCCCAAGTAGGAGAGGATACGCCCAAGTAGAGGAGGCAAATAGTCAATTTTAGTCTTTCAGCTTGTCAATTTGAACAACAGAGGCACCCACCTTATGAGCCTGCTACCTGCATATCTCTGAAGTTCAGGAACATATTCCCGACGGCAGGCCTAAGGGGAATGGCCCTGCCCTGCCACCTCCTGGCGCTGACGGGCGCCGACGGGCCCGCCCTTGGCCCGGGCGCTGCCCGGGCACGCCCGCGCGCGTCCCGCGCTGCGGGAAGCCTGCGCAGGTTTTGAAGTACCGCTCGTCGCGGTGGCAGCGTCAGCAAGCGCCGAGGTTGCAAAGGGCGCTGGGAGTTGTAGTTGGTTAGTGGCCGTTCCCCTTACGGCTTTAGAACGGGATGTTGGCCGTTTCCCTCACGGCACCCAGGTAGCAAAGTTGGAGCGCGTCCCGCGCTGCGAGAAGCCTGCGCAGGTTTTGAAGTATCGCTTGTCGCGGTGGCAGCGTCAGCAAGCGCCGAGGCTGCAAAGGGCGCTGGGAGTTGTAGTTAGTTAGTGGCCGTTCCCCTCACGGCTTTAGAACGGGATGTTGGCCGTTTCCCTCACGGCACCCAGGTAGCAAAGTTGGAGCGCGTAAGTTAAAATTAATATTTTTTAAATAGTTGTACATTATATATGTGTATATAAACATACACACTTTGATATATATGTGTGTGTGAGTTTGCTTAAATTAGTAAACATTTATATATATTTTTAAATATTATTTAAACATATTTAATTTACATTATATTAATGTTATATGGTAAAATATTTAAGTTTTACTTATTTATACTACATATAAAGTAAAAAACTATATTTTTGTATATATTTTTCAATGTTAGTGTAAAACGATATTTTTTAAAAATATTATTGTACTTGCCATTATATGTATAGAAAAACAATATTTTTGTGATCGATATTTTTGACACAATATTTTGGTATCACAATATATTGTGGTTTCGATATTGTGTCAGTGATCCACCAGCACGCTGGAACTCGACCTACTACATGTTGCAATGTCTGTTTGAGCAGTACAGACTGATCACTGACTATGCCCTTCAAAGAGGTGAAGATGCAACTGGGAAAAGCAGGACTATGGAGCTGGACTAACGGGGCCAAGTCAAATGCTTGACAGAAATGCTACTTCCTTTTGAGGTTTTCAGACAGGAAGTCAACAAGGACGACAGTACAATGAGCCAAACTATCCTGTTGTTACATCTGCTTCTGGACCAGTTGCAAAAGGTGTTACAAAGGTCTGCCAGTGTGAACGAAGAAGCGTATGAGTGCGCTGAGAGCTTAATCCTTTGCTTGACTGCTAATTTGTAGCTGCAAAGAGAGAACGTGTTCTCCAAAGAAAACTGTGCCACAATATTTGATCCACAGTACAAAAATTACTGGCCACTTTCATTCCTTATTCAGAAGGGGCCATTTCCCTATACAAGACGTGAATTGGTGAGTAAGCGAGAGACCTGAAAGAACAGCTGGAAGTTAGTGGCCCGGGCAGATGTTCTGGTGTGCAGCTTTCAACCTCCAGAGAGGGCAGTACTGTTGTCTCACAGCAGCCAACATCAGCAACAATGACAACAACACCAGCAGCAAAAGAATCGGACCCAACTTCTGAAATGACTTGGTTTCAAGTGGCAGAGTTTAAGTCAAGTGCAGAGGCAAAGTCAACATAGGTTGAGCAAGTGACAGCAACAATTACCATTCAGAGGATGGTCTAAGACTATCTGGATGGCCCAAAAGAGGTCTATGTGGGTCAAAACACATTGGTCTATTTTTGTATGGGAAGATGCGCCAATGGCCAGATCTCAGCAGGCAGGCAATAAACTATCTGGCTGATCCAGTAGCTAGTGTGTTTGCTGAGCATGTGTTGGGTGCAATTGGTGCAGTTGCCGCAGTCTGAAGGACCAGTCTCTTGCCTCAAAACGTGGAAAAACCAACACTTCATACCACAAGATTACACTGTACCAGAAAGAGCACAGGAGGAGGATGAGGGTGATTGGTCTGACTCAAGTGCATTAGCTGACCAACTTCTGGGCGAACCCCCTGAGTTTGAGGACAAACTCTCCTTCCCTGACTGAGTAAGGCACAATAGAACTTTCAAATTATCGCCAGACTGTTTGGCAAAAAAGAAAATGTTGCTGCCATGAGAATAAAGGAGATACAATAGAGAAATGTTTACTACCAACATGCCTGGATTAAAAGAGGTTACTGTTGCACCAATGAGTGATATATATTGAGTGAGTGTGAGTGATGATAGTTGATGTGGTGGCAGATAGCGAGGGTGTTGTTCAACTAATATTTGTAAACTTGAATTAGACGATTTGCAATGTTTGGGGGCTATTGGGTGATTCTGCCTGAAACTGATTGAGCCTTTCACACTTAGCTAGATTGATTTGCATGGTCTACTCCTTGCTGTACTTTTTATCATGTTCTTCTGTGACCATTCAGTTTAGTTAACAAAAACAACCTACACAAAATGCTCAAATTGTTTTGCTCTTCTTGTCCATCAACAGCAGTGAACTACAGGTCTATCTCTTTCAATCTCATTTGGGTCAGGACCCAGGAGGACTTGGGAGTTAGACGGAGTCGGGATTCGGAGCCAGACTCAAGACTCGGGGGGGACTACCTCAGCCACCAGAAAAAGGAAGTTATATACTTCAAGTTCAAAGGGAAACCAAAATGGCTTGAAGAGGCCTATTCAGCTCTGTGGACTGGAGAGAGGTGCATTGATTTGGGAAATGCTGAATAGTGTACTGGCTCAAATGTCAAACTCTTCTGCTGAAGTGTTTGTGGTCAGTGGGACTATAACTGGAGACAGACATGTCACATGATGACACACTCAGCTAAATGTTATGACAGTTATGAGATTGATCAGCCAGGTACATGCAGCTACGTGAGTCATCATGAGATTGCAGTGCAGCAGCCAATGCTCTTGCTCTGCTTCTTGGCCCACTCCTCATAAAGCTTTCCTTCTCCTTGACTCTACATTATTGACATTGACTGTTTCACAATCCACAGGCCTTCTCTTTTTCTGCATGAAAGCTCCAACACTCCTTGCCTTACCAGACCAGTTCAGCCATGCACCCAAGACAGACATTCCAAGAAGAATACAGATGCACCGCCCAATTTGGCATTTATATACAGTATCATTTTTCTTTTAACAATTATAATTTTAGAACTGTGTAGGTTCACTCCTCCCTAATTTGTATTTTTCAAAACTAGATGACAGAACAATTAGATAATACCTTGAGTCTCTGGGGCTGAAGGACTATTTGCACTGCATTTAAGTGAACTGTGTCAGCATTTTCTTCCACAACAGATTTGGTGATGATAATGAGTTGTTCATCGACCTGATGAATAGTGTTGTGTTTGTATAGAGTTTGTCTTTGTCACACCTTTCTACAAGTCCCCCTTCCCATCCACTCATCAAACCTAAGGGCATAGCTAGGTCAGTAAGACTGGGGGGGAGTGAGCTTCAGATTTATCAACAATCACAATGGCATATCTTTTTAACATACATTATCTGAGAAGCAGGACATGAGGGGGCTTTAGGGGCAGTGGAAAGGGAGAGCAGTGTGGATAGTTAGCGGCACTTAAAACATTTCCTAAAATACCCCTATCCCTCTTCCCTTGGGCTGTGTGATGTATTGAGGTGTAACTTACAAATTTACACCATAAATGGATCACACATTTGGTGAGGTGGATGTGGTAAAAGTGACACCAATTCACTGCGGGATCTTCTCACTTTAACAATTGCCCATGCCAGCCCCACTTACCAACCAATACATGAAAGGGATAACCACTTCATCATAGTGCAGAGTCAGAACAATGTCTGTTCCAGTGTTCCATGATACGTACTAGTACTAGTGTGCACTATCTGGCCTGATTTACAAAAGTAAAGTTGCACTTTTGCTTTAAGTTCCCTCTTGCAGTTTCACTGAACTACCAGACGTTTACCATTACAAGTAGTAACCTGTAACCTTACGCGTAGTAACTAACTAGCAGTAGTAATTCCTT
This sequence comes from Calotriton arnoldi, assembly GCA_963921515.1. NCBI lineage: Eukaryota > Metazoa > Chordata > Amphibia > Caudata > Salamandridae > Calotriton > Calotriton arnoldi. The sequence goes on from CAWUFW010003964.1 coordinate 1,559,324, forward strand.
TTAAAGTGATACGGATTACTTACTATTCGTAAAGTTACTGATGGAAAAGTACTAGTCGTAAACTTACACTGCAGGAGTAAACTAACACCTAAAGTGTAACATACTTCACCTTTCAGAATCAGGCCTTGTGTTGCTTAAATGCTTAACCTTCTCCTGAGTCCATTCCTAATTCGAGGATTTTGTAACTTTAGTTTTAATTTTTTTATAAATTAAATACTAGCTGACATTCCCATTGCTCAGAAGTTCCTACTGCTAGTTTTTGTAATATGAGGTCTTTGTGTCATGGTGATGGTCTGGCCTCAGTCTTAGGTAAGTAATGATATCAAATAACCCTCTCTCCCGATATAGGTGTGAGTGGGACCTCCCTTGTTATGTCTTCCCTGTTAGCGCAAGCCCGCTACTTCTACCACCACCATTAAGAAGGCCCTTTGGGAAACCCTGCCATAAGGTTTTAGACGCATGAGATAGGTAGCAGCCATTGCTCCATCAGTTGGATGCCCATCAGCTCAGGTGCGGAGTGCCCTAGGGCTCATCGTTGAGCCCAACTCTTTTTAATATCTATGTCCGCCCTTTAGCAGACATTATCTGTTCAGCTGGTCTCACTATGGTGTTGTATGCTCACAACACCCAGATAGTTGTTTCCCTATCACCTAACACAAGCCTAACCTCAGCGACGCTGCCCACCTGCCTGGAGCAGGTGAACAATTGGATGACACCAGTTGCCTTAAATTTAACAGTGAAAAAACTGAGATTATGGTTGTTGGAAACAACCCAGCACTGTGGGACTACATTCTCTGGCCTTCTTGTTTGGGTGACCGCCCTTCCCCTAAAACGGAGGTTAAGAGCATGGGGGTTTTAATAGATAACAATCTCACCATGGCCGCCCAGGAAAAGAAAGTGTCAGGGACATGTTCTGGCCTCCTAAGAGCCCTCAAAAAGACGATAAAATGGCTCCATGTGTACACTCGAAGTAGTTGTATAAGGTCTCGTACTTCCACACCTAGACTATGGTAATTCTCTTTATCTAGGCAGTTCTGCTTATGTAGTTTAGACGTTGGAAGTTATTCAAAATACTGCTGCCCGAATACTGCTGGGCCTGCCTAAAACACAGTCCGCATTACTGGCTTTGGCAAGCCTTCATTGACTGCCGGTGAGCAAAAGAATGGAATTCAAAGTCCTGTGCCTAGTGCACAAGGTCAAATACGCGTGTGGCCCCCATATCCTTGGTCACCTTCTCACACCATACTACAACGAAAGAGGGTAAAGATCCAACAATCGCTCCCTCCTGGTTACCACCAGAATTAAAAGAGCCAAGGGTGGTGGGTGATCATTTGTATACCGGGTGTCTAAACTTTGGAACTCCTTGCCCAGTTACCTCAGAGCCAACAGCAACTTGTTAAGTTTCAAGAAGCAATTGAAAACCCACCTCTTTGCCTAACCAACAATTTTTTTCTTCACAATTCCTGTCAGCACTGGGAAGCTTAGTCCTGGGTAGCTACGCATTTTATAAGACTAGGTAACATGACATCACATATTCAGGTAAGAGAATTAAAAAGTGAAGTGAACTAGTTGAGTTAATAACTTATACTAAAGTTGCCTTTTTTGGCAAGCAGAAATAGATAAATAAGGTTAAGTTTTTTTATGTATGTTGTAGGCATAGGCCTACCCCCTCAGTGGTCAATATTTATAGAGAGTAGCAGGAGGACAAGGGTATTATTTACTAACTGGTATACACCATATAAGTGGCTGACTGCTGCAAAAGTTAACCTCATCAAGCAATAAGATAGTCCTAGTGTGTGTTGTTCCCACTCTGGTAGTGTGGTAATGTTGTTTGGGTATACTCGACTGCAGGAAGAGGACAGGTAGGGAAAGTCTAGTGGGAAAAGTCAATGTACAGTATGTGTCTATTTCAGAGGGCAGTTTAGTTTTTTATCAATAAAAAAACACAATGCTGTGCTAAAAAGCAGTGCAAAGACAAAAGACAGATTGTGAGTGCAGAGAAAGGAAAAAAAATATGTTTGTTACAAAGGAAACCTACCCTCTCTACCCACAACAGGCCCACCCCTCTCCCTAAACCAATAGCCCCAATTTCCCATCAATAAGTTGTCCCTTTCCCCAACTTACCTTCCCATTTCCACCCTCTGCACCCAGAACAAAACAGTCCTTCCCACCAAAAAAAGTCTATTTAAAAAAGAGCACAGAGGGCATCCAGGCATGTGTGTATATATTAAACTACCTTAGCCAGGTTCTGCTGGCCTATCTGAAGCAGCGCCAGCTCACGTAGAGTACGGCGTAGGAGGCGGTCTGTTGTTCACGATGATGATGAGGGAGGAGTTGTAGCTGGGTGGCAGTGGTGGACCCCAGTTGCTGGCAGCGATGGTGTGGCAGGGATGGAGGCGGGCAAGGCTGGGAAGGGACTGAAAGCATGTGCTCCTTCCTCCTCCTCATCCAAAGCCACCAGCTGGTAGTGTTCAGCCACAAGGGCCTTCATCCTCTGGCGCCAGAGCCGGGCGGCTATCTTCTGCCGGGATGGACCTCCAGCAGCAGGAGTAGCATTATCAAGAAAGAAAAGAGATTATGAAAAACACAAATTGTAATACTCAGTGCAGCCAGAATATCAAAAGAATACATTTTGTTTTTGTTTCAAGGATTTTATTGTGAAACTAAACAGACACTTTGTGTCAAATTGCCTTTCATTAATGAATAAGGCGTATATGCAGCACTATTAATAGCATTATTGATGTGCAAAATTATTAGCAAGCAGGTCTGCTAATCCCTACAGTCTGCAGCATGTTTTCGGGCAGCTGTAATGGACTATTTATTAACTTATTATAATTAATTCCAATGGCCCTGCTCTTCTCCGACTGCCTCTCAATTCTACCCTGACTTCAAATTTATAAGAAGCAGATGAATACTCTGTCTCACACATCACGTAAAACGAAAATCCTCTCTGCCATGAAGTAGACCGTGAATAGATAATAAAAGATGCACTGCAGTACAGAGAAGGGAGCGGGATATATTTTATATTGCACGTTTGTCACAGAGCATCCTATCCGCTAAACTCTAAATCAGGCACTTAGTTTCACATTACAACCTGACCTCGCCCTCCGTCCCAAATAATTTTCAACAAATACCATCACTTAGCAGTAGGGAAAGTTACTATACTGTAAGGTAAGTTAGAGGGATTAAGCTGGGTAGAGGTTTAGCTATAGAATAGTGAGGTGTCACTGATCATGTACTACGCTTTTGCTTAGTCAGTCACTGTGGTTGATGCATGACGAAAGGAAAACATTTGAACAGGCGTAAAAATCCGTCATGGAAGCCATGAAATATAAATCACTTGGGCAGAAAAATGTGGCACATGCCAGGAAAGGAATTTACAATTTTTTAGTAGGCTGGGACAGAGGGAACGAATGATGGAATTAACTAATAGTAGTAAGTGACTGAGTGGGCACTGTGAAGCGTATAGAGAGGTGGCATTCTTCTAAGTGGCGTAGCGTAGAGTCGAGGAAACTGCTATAAATTGGAGTGGCGTCTTATACAGTGGAGTGCTGTGTCTTCCAGTGTTGGAAACTGTCATAGAGTGGAGTAGAGTGAACAGTAGAGTGTATAATAGACTGTACTGGCGTAAAGTTGTGTGTAAATTTGGACAGTGGGGGCACGGGGATAGATTGGAGTAGAGTCTAATAGAGTGGCATAGAAAGTTGTAGATTTTTGTAGAGTGGAGTTCTATAGAGTGGAGGAGAGTACACTGGAGTGGCATAGAGTGGAGAATCTTAGAGTGGAGTAGCATAAAGTGTAATAGGCCTAAATCCATCATTTGTTTTGCTCCCTCTCTGTACTGGGGTGAATGTATGACATTGTTCTGCATTCTGTACATCAATTGTTCTTTTTGCGTAAATCTGAAACTTACATATGCAGTTTAGTGTATTTTTTGGGTTTCCTTGCTACTTTTAGTAGGATTATGCTACATATGAAGGCCAAAGTGAAAGAAAGGCAATCATTGTTATTGTTAGAAAAATTGAGATTATAATTTTTTTCCTCGTGGCCAATTATGTCCTCCACATAGTAGTTTGTGTGACTCACTCCTAGGTAAATAATTTCCTTTTTGCACAGGGGTGCCTAAGAAAGATGGTTTTTGTTTTGGTTTGATGGGGTAGTTTTATTTTGTGCACCAGAGAGCTCACCTAGCTACTTTTAGTACTATTGTACTACAAGATATCACTAAGTTGAAAAACTTTATAACTTACAAAGTTCATATCACCTCTGCACCCTAATATCTAATGCTGTCAAGTTTCAGCAAAATCCGACTGGCCATTTTTGCGCTTCGCGAAATACAAAGTCCATGTAAATTGGATTGAATTTCAAGCATGTTTTGGGACCCCCCTTTTTTCTTTCCCTCCCCCTTTACCAAATGCCATGAAACTTTCAGTCATATGACAATGAAACTGATGCAACAAGCCTGCAGAGTTTTGCGGACATTCGTCAAACGGGTGCAAAGTTATTAAGGGACAAAAATCCCCAAAATACCTATGTATGGTGACTCTAACTATAACTACAGAGTGGCAACCCCCACTCTGTAATGTAATATAAATATGTATTTAAATACTTCTTCAAATCGTGAAACAATTAATATGCACACATATTAACAAGTGTGAAATATATTTATTTTCACAATTAGAAAAAAATAAACATCACATATATCTACCTATATCTATATATAAATATATAAATATATATATATATATATATTTTCCACAATGTTGAAAAAGTACGCAGCACTCTTCTTGGCAAATACAACTCTTTATTAGACCATCACTCTCCTCCTCCTACGCGTTTCGAACACCAAGTTCTTGATCACGGTAGTAAACGAAGTCCATTTTCACTTTCTGCTATTTATACTAGATATCCACTTTTGCCCATAATGAGGCATTGTGGGACTAGTAGTTTACAATGTATGTCAGTTTATCTAAATTTATATTTACGATATTTCTAACATTTCTGATGTATAGGGGCGGCCTCATGCAGGACCCCACTAAGTAATGGGACACTATGAATGCCGTTAGTGACTATTATAATTCTATGTCCAGATGATCCTGTACTGTTGTGAGACAATCGCTGTGATGCCCTCACACAGTATGATATTGTCAATCCATTATTGAGACAATACCTTCATCCCTGAAGCCTCAAGTCTCGAGGATGGTCGGCGTATTTATTTTTTTCAAAATACTGACCAGTTTCCTTAGACCTCTCTCCTTTGTGATGAATGACTGTAGTAGTAGATTGCAATGAATTCATCTGTTCACTTAGGGCCAGATGTACGACCATTTTTTGAGGAAGCAGACGGGAGACCGGCCTGTTTGCGATGGCAATAAAGGGTCCTGGGATGTACAAACGCTATTTTGCGACTCTTGCTAGTAGCGCTGGGATGCCCGAGGGTAGCCATACGCTCTATAAATGTTTAATAATAATAATAATAATAATAAGGAGCGTCCCTTCCTAATAACGAGTCTCAATGCAATGTACTATTGTTTTGTGACTGCATTTACGGCCGCAAAACACTTGCAGTTTACCACCTACTTCAAGTAGGTGGTAAACCACTCACAAACTCACAAACTTCCCCTTTGTGAGTGTTTGCGAAAATATTTTTTAAGAGCAGGCAGTGGTCCCAGGGACCAATGCCTGCCCTTAAAAAATTAAACTGAAAATTTCATTTTTCTTTTTTAAATGCATCCCGTTTTCCTTTAAGGAAAACGGGCTGCATTTAGAAAAAAGCAGTCAAAGACATGGTGGTCTGCTGACCCCAGCAGGCCACCATCCCTGGGAGTGCTAAACATTTCCAATTGGGTCGCAAATTGCGCTTGCCTCATGAATATTACTGGGGCATGCAATTTGCGAGCCCATTGGGAATTGCAAATAGTGTCTGAGACACTGTTGTACATTCACTTTTGCGAGTCGCAATTCAACGCAATTTGCGACTCGCAAAATTGAATGGTCATACATCTGGGTACTTAGACCTTTCTCTAGTGAGATGTCTCAGTATAGTAGCCATTTACAATAGACTGACCTCTCTGCTCACACATTTTTCCATGATGAAGAATAATTTTACTAGTGGTTTGTGACACAGTGGCCTCTCTACTGGTTGTATGTTCTAGTGTTTTGTGCACATCTGACATTTGCACTAAAACCTCTTTGCAGGTTCACAAATGCTGTTATTGTGGTTTGCAATAGACTAAGTAAGACATTTTACTTTTCCATTAGCGTTTAGAGTAGTGGTTCAGAAGAGACAGGACTATCCGCTGAGAACTGTCTCTTAGGTGATAAGTGAGTGTAGTAGTTGATAAGGTTACAGTGAGCGTCTCTCACCTGTGTCTTATTTAAAAAAAATTAAATGGTATTTTATGAAGTATATTGAAGTTTACTTTGCTGAATGATGTCATCAGTGATGCCATTTGAGATGTCATCAGTGAAGTCACTGACCATGTCATGAGTAATGTAATATGTGAGGTCATAACCAGTGCATTATAACATACCCTTAACCTTAGTTTTTCTCAGTGAAATTCTAAGGTTTTTTTAAATTCCATTTCCTAACTGTAACGTCCCTGTAACCCTTGGTTTTTTGGGTGAATTTCTATGTTTTTCTAATGCTATTTCCTACTATAATGTTCCTCTAACCTTTGTTTTTTTGTGAATTTCACCTGTTTTTTTTATATAAATTGTACTATATTTTCACCGATAAGTTCAATTTAGTAATATACATTTTTACAAGTTTATAAATACATTTTATTCTCACATTTATTCTTATTATACATTTTAAAAGAAACAAATCAAAGTAAGGTAACTTATGTAGTCTTCCTATAAATGCAATGCTCAAAGTTTTTCTCTTTTTCAATTCATTTTATGTATCCACAAAAAATTTAAGAAGGGAGCCTATGCGAGTACTCTATGGTTACTAGTTCCTGTGATGAAATCGTGGTGGATCCACAGACTTGATAAAATGTTTAAAAAACATATATAAATATCATACACAGGCCCCAAAAATGGTAACATTTATATCAGAAAAACCATATCCATACATTAATATTTGGATGCCTATCTGTGTTTCACAACATAGTTATTTATTTTACGAGTTTGGCAAATCCGCTGATCTACTGTGATGTCACCATGGATCTGCCGCGATTCCAGGAACACACCCAAACCTCAACTTCACATTGGATCCAGTAAGTCTCCATCCATGCATATAGCAAACCACACTCGAAATCAGTTATTTGGATTTCGCAGCTCTCTGAAGACAGACCGAAAACCATTGCTCCATCCTATTTTTGGCTTTCCTTCAAAGGTACAGAGTTTTAAAGTCAGGATGTCTTCTGCTGGAGATAGTAGTGAAGGGGAAGAGCAGGACGAAGAAGAAGTAGACTTCCCACCTCCAAAGAAGTCCACTGACATTTGCAAATATTTCTCCATCTCCGTGTGTCAGTCACTGTCTGGCTATATGAGTGGTGGGTACATTAGTGCTATTGTGGGAGTTTAACTGGGTATGTAAGTGCCTTCCTGACTGTGTGAGTAGGTGCAAATTACATACTATAAGCAGCCACCCACATCTAATTTCAAACATATTCATTCATAGTGGCTTAATAAAATAACTAGATTTTCAGTATAACAATTCCTCTTCCTCCTTTGCTGCTCACTATATTTTTAATTGATGTTCTCATCTAACCTCCCTTCCATTTTGCCTTTTACTGTAGTGTCTAGAAGCTACACGTTTTCATTCAGCTTTTATATATTCATAGTTTTTTTTTATAAATATACTTTTTATAGTACAACTTAATGTAAAATTTCTTTGCTTTTGTCCAACTTTTATTTTAATATCTGCTAATATCTGTTTTCCACTGCTAATCTCAAATCAGAAATATGGCAATAATCCTCCACTCTCAGTACAAAAGTACCCATAATGGCTACCCTTCCAACTGTGCTTTCACTCATAGTCCGGTACCTAGCAAATCACAGACTTCCTTGCAACTTTTATTTTTTTATACCACTGCTAAATGGTCACTATTTTTAACCCTTTCCATGTATCCTGTAAAAAATACCAATTTGGTAGTTTTTTTGCAGATCAGTGGATCACACAGATTCACACGAAAACCCTTAAAAGCATTCAACAATCTGCTGTTAATGCTTTTCATTTATATTTTATTTTGTGAAATACTGTCAATTACAAGACATATACTCACTATTGAGCAATATTTGTACACCAATCTGCTTTTTAGTTTCACACTGCAGTCTATTTTGCTCTCTTCCCCCACACTCTTTTATCTCTGTTTCCATAGTAACCATGTTTCCAATAGTCTCTGCCTACCAGTAGGTCAAAAGTTCGCAAGATGTTCTCTCAACAGCATACTAGCTTCTCATTAACTGTAGTAGGTGTGGTTGACTGTTTGCAATTCCAAGCAAATCCCAAACAACATAACTTCTTTATTTTTCCAAAGCCAATCACAGAGTTAGTTATTTTTTTGCTTAAAGTCATTACCTAATTTTAGTTCTCTATACATCTCCACCATCCAATCCAATATGTTCTTTATTGCTTGCTATCCTCCATTGTAACTGCCTTTTATCTCCAAAACTACCTCATTCTGCTGCAGCCTTTTCCTGTGTGCTACTCCAGCTTGTCTCCAAAATAGTCAGAGTCTGGATTCTGGACCATAGTTTTGTGTTTTGGGCCAGAGAGAATGCTAGAAAGAGTGCCATTGACAGGGGCCTGGGTTTACCTAATATAGACATTACTTAGGTTAGCCAGAGAGGGGTAAAGTGGCATCAACTGCTGCCTTTGGTTGAAAGCATTGCGGATTGCCAACATCCATACCTGATGATTGTGCACTGTGGTGGCAATGACCGAGGCATAATTATTGGGGTAGGAATGGAAATCCTAATAAAGGATACCTTTGCTAAATTAATGTCACTTTTCCCACATACTGCCTTGGTGTTCTCCAACATTTTCCAAAGACAGAAGTGGCAGTGGTCAACCCAATTTTGTTCGAAGATAGAGAAAACCAGGAAACATGTCAATAAAGCTAACATAAACAGGTGGAGTGCACCCCAATATCAAAAGTCCAATGTATGATTGAGTCCAATCAGTTATATGTGTTTCAAAAATCTTCATTTTTCTTTGATGACAACACAGGACAGCCAACGTGTTTCATTCACAACGTGAACTTAATCAGGGCCAGTTTTCTCGTAGGTCAACATGAAAGGAGAGTGTAAAGTTCTTGTTTCTTTTCTCTTACATCTCCTCTCGGTCCCGTTAAGGGATATATATCTTCAATTAGTATCAAGGGTTCTCATAGGGTAAGTATGAACTCCATTTTATAATGTGGTAGCATGATCACCAAAAACATATATGAGTCCTTCAAGGCACCGTGATAAATGCCAAGCGAGTCTATGCACAAACAGCAAGTCTCAATAGACTGTTTGTTTGTGCTCGGACTCACTTGGCACCTTTCATGTTTTTTGACCTACAAGAAAACTCGTCCTGACGAAGTTCACATTGTGAATGAAACGCGTTGGCTGTCCTGTGTAGTCATCAAAGAAAAATAAAGGTTTTTGGAACACATATAACTGATTGAACTGATACATAAATTGGACGTTTGATATTGCGGTGCACTACACATGTTGGTGTTGGATTGTTCTGACTTATAGGTCGCACCTTTGAAGCAGCAGGTGCCGTGTTTGTGCACACCACAAGATACATTTGTTAAGAATATTGGGACTAAGAGGGAGGTGCAGTTTTGGTGCTTTGGCTCGCTGTTTCATCTTGTTTCGTACCATGTAAATAAAGCTTTTTCTACATTTCTCTGAGTCCACAACATGGGCTCTATATGCTATAATGACTTACGTTTCGACATGGACAAAATATATTGAAAAGACGGCGTCCATTTCACAGGCAACAGGGTGTTCCTCAACAACTAAAAAGACTGCATCCTGTTCTATGTGTGATTATCATCTACACACCATACACACAAAGGCTCTTTTCAGAGCCAACCCTTTTCCCAAACACTGGTTCTTTTTTTTCCAAATCCTTTTTTCTAATTTCTTATTCGGATCCACAGCCAATTAACGGGTCTGCCGGCTATGTTGCAGGCTGATCCGCAGCAGATCCGCGAATCCGGTCCCAACCAAAAGCACACAATCAAAACAAAACTACAACACATTTAATACAAACATATCCTATTAAAATGTACATAACTATATTACTGCCCGTGTGTGGGTGTGAGTAGCTATGTAAGAAACTGTGGGTGTGTGAGGGGCAATATGGGTGTGGAGTGGGTGTATTAATGGCTGTGTGGGTGTCTAACTAGGTGTGAGAGTGACTGTGTGGGTATGTGAGTAGCTCTCTAATGCCAGTGTGGGTGGTTTTCTGGATCTGTGAGTGGGTGTGTAAGTGGCAGTACGGGTGTGTAAGTAGGTGTGTGAGTGGTTGTGTGGGCGTATAAGTGAATCTGAGAGTCTGAGTTGGTGTGTGACTGGCTGGGTGGTCTGTAATTTACCATATAAGTGGCTGCATGGGTGTCTGAGTGGTTGTCTGGGTGTAAAACAGGTTGTGAGTGTGTGGTAGGTATGTGAGTGGGTATGTTAGTGGCTTTTTCGGTGCATGAATGGTTGTGCGAGTGGTTCTCTGGGTCTCTGAATGGGTGTGTGACTGGCTGTATGGGTATGTGAGTGGGTATGTGTTTTTGTGTGTGTGAGTGTGATGGGTATGTGAATGGGTGTGTAAGTGGCTGTGTTAGTCTGTGAGTGGATGTGTCACTAGTTGAATGAGTGTGTTTATGGGTGTGAGTGTCTGAGTGGTGGTTGAGTGCCTATGTGGATCTTTGTGTATATATATGGGGGTTCTCTGGGTCTGTAAGTGGGAGTGGCTATATGAGTGCATACATTGGTGTGTGTGTGGCTTCTGAGTCTCTGACTGGGTGTATGAGTGGCTGAATGGGTGTGTGAGTGGTTTTACGGATCACTGAGTGGGTGTGTGAGTGGCTGTATGGGTGGGTGTGTGAGTGGCTATGTGTGGGCCTGTGTGTCTGTGAGTGGGTGTGTTAGTGGTTCTCTGAGTGGATGTATAAATGATTGTATAGGTGTGTGAGGGTTTTCAGTGACTCTATGGGTGAGTGGGTGTATGGGTGTGTGAGAGGTTGTGTGAGAGTGTGTGAGTGGGTATATGAGTGGCTGTATGTGTTTATTTAATTGGGGTCTGGATCCGTGGATCTGCCGCAGATTCACATGGGGGGACGCACTGAGCACTGCGGTGGAACTGTGGATCCTCGTGGGCCCAAAAAATTTTGGGGACAATTTCTTGCCCAAGAAGGGTCCCTCACAGACCCCTCCATCAGTCCCATGGAGTCAGATACCTCTATACTGACCCCTTATATCCTCTTTCTGCTTAATTCCCCCCCGGGCACAAAATGGCAGCCGTACGTTTTCTCTCAGCTAGCGGCCAGCCAATCACAGCATTGCTGTTCGTGTGGGGATGCGCAGATCCACTGTGGTGGATCCACGTTTCTAGATATACATAAATCTTTTTTCTTTAATAACTCCAAAACTACTAAACAGATTTATATCAAATTACAAAAAGTACTCTTTCTGGACCAAGAGCTAGCTTTCTGCCAAATTTCGTGTAATTCTGTTCAGCGGTTATGGCTGTAGTAATGTCTGAAATCGCTATTGGAAACTACATAGGGAAAAGTTGTTTTGTGATCCCCCTTTTTCTCGGCTCCCGCTCGATAAATCACCCGAGACTTTTCAGACAGCAGATGAAGGGACTGGTACACTAGTTTGGAAACTTTCGTGAAGATTCTTCATACTGCGCCAAAGTTATTAGCCAAACAAAAATTGCTTTTCCTAAGGAAACTAGGTCCTAACTATAACTGCCAAACACCAGTAGTATATATATATATATATATATATATATATATATATATATATATATATATACCCCCTGGTTTGGCTGTTGCTGGCGTGCATCCAAACCGCCGGTGATGTAGGTAAGAGGCGTCATACCACGCACGCCTCGTATAAAATCCCCAACACTCCTCTCCAAATCAAGAAGAAGCCTGCTCTTGAAATATATGAGAAATCCTTATTTATTTGGAGTGCTTGCTTAATTAATAACAGGAACGTGTTTCGGCTGTCCTAGCAGCCTTTGTCAACCTTGGTATGCGTTGTTTATTCTCACCATTTTAAATGCTGCCCACAGGTGTTGCATATTGCAATGACATAGAAAAGCTACTGCCGTTCTGTCGAACTTTTGATTAAAGGCACAGTCCTTTTTGAAAACAGACTGCTGTGGTGAATAATAAAAATGCACTTACTTAAATCAGCAATTAACAATTTATGAACATAAGTAGTTCGTTTTTAAAAGTACAATACTGGCAGCGTGCGTGCTGCTCACTTCACAAGAGGTTATTGGGAATTTCGCCTCTAAAATCACTTCATGTCTTTGTAGTCTGTTTTCGCTGAGAATTGGTAACAAGAAAAGCAGAGGATATATATGTATATATATATATATATTTATATATATATATATATATATATATATATATAGCAACACGATTCGGACTCCCCACATCCACTGGCAAGATAACAACAGGTACGGACCACCAAGCGTAGTTTAGATGATGCAGTGCTTTATTTCTTAATTCGACAATCTTAGCAACCAGTCAATACATGGCTAGTGCCCAGCATGACGCGCTTTGACCGTTATCTCACGGTCTTGATCACAGGTTATTGGGAATTTCGCCTCTCAAATCACTTCATGTCTTTGTAGCCTGTTTTCGCTGAGAATTGGTAACAAGAAAAGCAGAGGATCAAGCTATATATATCTATACATATATATATATATATGTATAGATATATATAGATATGTATATATATATAGATATAGATATTTATTCACTAAAAAATCGAACGTTACACGGACGTTATAGTTAGGCTCAGATTTCACTCTTACAAAATCATAGAAATTCAGTGGTTATAATTACCTGAGCTAACTAAAACGTATGCCTCCACAATGCCCTGCTTATGACCTTGCATATTACATCACCCATAACATGATCAGTGACATGAGTCCCCTGTGGGGGTGCCTCAGGGCTCCTCTCTAAGCCCCACACTTTTTAATATCTCTGTTACCCCTCTGATTAATCTCATTCGCAGTTATGGCCTCGCTGTATTCTCCTACTCCGATGACACACAAATTGTGGTGTCTATATCATCTGACATTAAAAAGGAGGCAAAACATTTCCACAGCTGCATGTCTCACATTGCAAACTTGATGCAAAGAAAGTGCTTGAAGTTAAATTTAGAAAAAACCGAGGTCTTGCTCTTTGGAAAGGAGACCACTTTCTGGAACTCGTCATGGTGGCCCTCTGATCAAGGCCCGCTACCTGAGTTTCCTGGTGCAAGGAAGCAGAAAGAGTGGCGGAATGCTGAGGAAGTGCTAGTTAACAGGTCTGTAGTTAATCTCAGAGGTTCTGGAAGACTGTTCCACATCCGTGCGCCAAGGAAACCAAAAGATCTTCCCCCATATGCGCAAGGCGTATTTTGGGAATGAGGGCAAGGTTTGCATTTGAAGATCGCAGGGATCTAGTTCGAATATAGCGGTTTCCGTGTTTATTTAGATAGCAGGTTCCTATGCCATAAAAAGCTTTGAAAAAGATCACCATAGCTTTGAAGTTGATCCTTTCCTTCATGCGCAGCCAGTGCAAGGACCTTAAGATGGGGGTCATACTAGATCTGGATTTGGGTCTCACAATAGCTCTGGCAGCCGCATTTTGCACCACTTGCAGGCACTGAAAAAGACATTTGGGCAATCCGAGGTACAAACTGTTGACATACTCTAGTTTTGATGTCACCAAGGCTGGCACCACAATCTTTCTACTGTCTAGTGATAGCAGTGGCAGGAATTTCTTTTAACATGCGGAGTGTACCAAAACAGGCGCCTGTTAAAGTTTGGATCTGTGAACGCATGGAGAGAGTATTGTCGATGACAATACCTAGGCTTTTGACTTTCGCCTTAGCAGAACGCGGAGGTGACAAGTCTTTTTGCCACCAAGTGCTCCAGTTATACGTTTCAGGTTGTCCAAAGAATACGACTTCTGTTTTATCTGGGTTACACTTCAACTGATTTATCTTGAGCCAATTAAATACCTTTGTGAGGAGGACCTAATATTTGCCACTTTTTATCTTTAAGATTGACTACTGTAATGCCCTGTACCTATGCACTCATAAACATCTGGTGAAAAAACTTCAATCTCTACAGAATGCTTCTAAAAATTCCCAAGTTCGAGTCCATCTCCCAATCATTGCACGGTTTGCATTGGCTCCCGGTCAGGAAGATTAACATTTTCAAGGCACTTTGCCTGGTCCATAAAGCTCTTCATTGGACCGGTCCAGTATATTTTCAGAAATTGTTCACTTGGTACACTCTCAGTAGGCACCTAAGATCTAGCTCAGCTAGAATGGTAACTGTCCCCAGAATAAATAAAGCAAGATGGGGTGGAAGGGCATTTTTCTTTTGTGCGGAGAAACTCTGGAATTCATTGCCACTAACTCTACGTTCCCAACCCATCCTGCTGCAGTTCAGGAAGCAGTTGAAGACCTGGCTCTTTACTGAATCATTTAGTTAAGTTTAGTGCCCCGCTCCCGCTTTACTGTTTTATCTGACGTCTAACCACCAGCGCTAAGACACCCCCGGCTAATTGCGAGCTATGTAAAACAACAACCTTTACAAAAAGGAGCGCACAATCCCTAAGCTCTTCACAAGCAAGGTGCTTCGTAATAGTTCTTTTGGCATCACACTTCAAAGAAATTTCATAGGGAGTCTTTACGTATTTCCAATTCATTATTTTATTTCATAAATCCATTATTTCATTAGGAAAACATCAAAAATTATCCAGCCGATGCGTTTCGTCCAATAAGGACATCATCAGGGCTGTAAATTAGAAGATAGGCGCATCAGTAAAAATGCTTCAACCATTTATCATTCAAAATACAGAAAAAACATAATTCAGTCATTCCTTCGACAAATCAATGTGACTCCCTACCTATATCCTATCTATTCCTTAACTATTAGTAAAACAGAAGTTTTTGCGAAAAACAGCAATATCCTTAGTATCCTGTCAGACCCCCATACTCGAGTTCCCCACGATTTACTCATTGCAAGGCCCGTTTTTTCATGTATCCAATGCTCCCTTGTGTATCACATCTACACCAACCCCACGACCTCCATTAATTTATGGTAAAAATCATGCATCAGTCATTTCTCAGTTAATCCATAGTACAAGTCATGCATATGGCATTTCTCCCATATTTCTAGTGTAAATCCCTCTGCTCATTTGTGAATGCAATCATAAACATAAAGGCATTACCTCCGGACTTCACATAGAATGCATGTTCTGTAGTGCCAATTTCAGCTTAGACCACAGGCCCTGTGTTAAGGTCCTTATCTACAAAAAATATATGAGTAAAAATCACATGCCGCTCTAACATCTCCCACTGAAACTTCTCATTTAGTTGGTTTTGAATGCATAATTCAAGCTACCCTTATAGTATGCTATATCCATACTGTTTTATCACCGGAGATGTATCCACTCCCAATCTACCCCGAGTGCATATCAGCTACTGGGAAAGCGCTATTCTTATTCAAACCCTTCCCCCCATGCTTAAGTCCATGTGGAGGTAACAACCTAGAAGATAATCACCTCCGTGTCCCATGCACTGACCTGTAGACGTACGCGTTCTCTTCCGACGTGTATCCGTATCGGGCCGGTTTGATAAATCCCGCCGTACATATCAAACAAATCAGTCCTCCTATTGGAATCCAGCACAACCAATCGGATAACGACATTTCAAGTCTATCCCATTTGCTTTGCATAATTACGATATGTCTCCTCTCTGGTCCTCACTCAAGCTAAACCCCTCGTCATCACCCTCCGCATCTCACGGTGTGATTGCACAGTTCCAAGGTAATCTATCCACACCTCCGAAATACAACAGAGGACCCAATCATAACCTGTGTACAGCGACAGATCCTCTATCGATACAAAGACCTGCCCGTATTCCTCTCTGTTTGGACTACAATATAGCCCACAAGCTGACCCTCATCATGCCGAATTAGTTCACACACGAAAACGTCTCTCATTACACACCAAACTTCCCCCTATGGTGTGTAATGAGAGACATTTTCGTGCGTGAACATAATGTTAAACATATATACTAAGGTATCACAAAAGTTAAATTTCCCCGAGCCGATTTCAGCACCAGGGACCCCATCCCCCAGGGCCCGGTCTATATGTATATTTATAAATGGGGAAAAGGGGCCGCAAAGCCCCCGAGGACCCCATCCCCCGGAGCCACACATTAATTTAATAGGGGAGGGGGCCACACGCCCCCCTCTCCGGGCCGATTTTGGCTCTGGGGATCTCATCCCTCAGGGCTAGGCCTAAATATATATATTTTTTTAAATGGGAAAGGGGGCTGAGCAGCTCTCCCTCCCCAAGCCGTTTTTGGCCATGGAGACCCCATCCCCAAGGGTCCAGCCATATGTGTCAGGGTGCCCTTGTCCGACCCAGGGCCCCCAGTCTACCTTGGCCCCCATGGTCCCTGCTGGCTCCCCACCTCCTGTGGGAGCCAGCACTGCTTTCACACTCAGGGAGCTGCTAAACATGCAGCCCCCTGTGTGTGAAAGCAATCTCTGTTTCTCTGCTCGCTCGCTTGACAGCAGGCAGGGAAACAGACATATGCTCTGCTTCCAGCAAGCGAGAGCATTTACACTGCTCTGGCTTCTTGAAAGTGGAGTGTTTGCTGTGGCTTGGAGGGAGCGGTTAAAGCTCCCACCAAGCCACAGCAAACAGGAGCCAGCCCTGGGGGGTGGTAGTCCCCAGAGCCATGTATGGCTCCAGGAGTTGGGCCGTGTGGCCACCCTCCTTTCCTGGGTTTGGCCTCGGGGAGGTGGTTGTCCCAGTGGCACTGGTGGGCCAAGCAGTCCCACCCGCATCCATATTTTACAGTGCTCCAGGGAGATGGCAGGCCCGAGGCTGCGAGGGGGCCAATGCAGCCTTGCGCATTCAATTAAAGAGCCCAGAGGAGGCGGTGGTCCCCCGAGGTTGCAAGAGGGTCCCGCGGCCCCCTGTATTCAGTGAAAGCAAAGCCCCAGGGAGGTGACGGTCCCTAGGGCTGTGGGGAGGTCTGCGCTGCCCCGCATTGATTTAAAGTAAAGCCCTGGGGAGGTAGCGGCCCCTGGGGCTGTCGGGGAGCCGTGTGGCCCCCGCATTAAGTTATCATTATTTGGCCGGGGAGTTGGCAGTCCCTTGGGCTGCGGGGGGCTGTGCCACTCCCTGCATTATTTTACTATTGTCTTCCCCAGGGAGGTGGCAGTTCCCAGTGCAGCGTGGGCACCCCCTGCATAATTAAAAAGTAGTGCTTACAGGAGTTGGCCCAACTGGGGGCTCCCCTGATAAGAAGCGCTCCTGTTTTTAAAATTTTGACACGAATCAGTGGATCCACCCATGATTTTGTGGCAAAATTGACACCCAAAAAATAGTTTTAAGACGAACGGAGTCCCTGTTGGACCCCTCCACCAGTCATAGGGGGTTAGGGTATTCCTACCCTGCCCCCTTTCTTTATTTTTTGCATTTTTTAGTGGAACTCAGCTCAAGCCGAGTCCCAAGATGGCTGCCAACTCTTCCTGGTTCAAGGGTTGGCAGCCAATCAGATTTCAAAACGGGGACTGCTTGATCCGTGGAAGATCCGCATCCCTATATATAAAAATTTGGATTTCGGTTAATATCTCCAAAACGACTGAACGGATTTACACAAAATCATAAAAAGCATGCTCTGCATAACTAAATCTACCTTTCTGCCAAATTTGGTATAATTCCATCCAGTAGTTCGGGCTGTAGACGTGTTCAAAGGTTCTAAGGGAATTAACATGGGGAAAACTTGTTTTGGGACCCCCCTTTTTTCTTGGCCCCCACTTGATGGGCCACCCTGAAACTTTCCAGAGATGAGATGAAGTGAGTGTCAAATTTTTTGGGGAAATTTCGTGAAGATTCGTCAATTGATGCCCAATATATATGCAACCGAAAAACAGCCTTTTAATAGAAATCAAGTCCTAACTATAACTACCTACTCACGACCTCAGCCAGGAAGTGGTGGCAACCATCTTAGTCTTAGGAAAAAAACAAAACAAAACAAAAGACACAAGGGGGCAGGGTTACCCTGACCGCCTAAGCCTGGGGGTGGGGTCCCAAAACTCTTTTTTTTTAATTTTCCTGTGAATTTATGGAGTATCTGCAGCAAGATAAAAAAAAATTAAAATTAAGCGTGGTCTCCCATGCTTGTGTTTATTTAAGCCCCCCGGGTGGGCCAGGTCCCAGGGGAACAAATGTTTATATTTTGCGGGAGGGGGTTCATATGGTTCCCTATCCCAGGCCAATTTCAGGCCCAGGGATCCCATTCCACAGGGCCCAGCAATATTTTCTGGGGGAGGGGGACATGCAGCCCGCCTCCAGGGCCATTTTCGGCCCCGGGTACCCCATCTACCAGGGTCAGACTGCTTTGTAAAGAGGCACAGGGGCATGTGGCCCCCCTACCCATGCTGATTTTGGTCCTAGGGACCCCATTCCGGGGCCCTGCCATATTTATAAAGAAGGGGGGGCATGCGGCCCCCTCCCTATATTGATTGTGGCCCCGAGGACCCCATTCCCACGACCCGGCCACATTGTAAAGGGGGAGAGGGCATGCAGCCCCCCTTCTCTGGCCGATTTCGGTCCCAGGGACCCCATACCCCAGGCCCTGGTCATATTTGTAAAGGGGGAGGAGGCACTCAGCCCCCCTCCCCGGTCAAATCCAGTTCCAGGGACCCTATCCCCCAGGGCCCGGATGCACGTGAAAGAGGAGGGGGCTGCGCGCCTCCCTCTGAGCTAATAATGTTATGTTATGTTACGTTACGGATATTTATTCAGCGCAACGATTACCCAAGGGTGTCCTGGCGCTAGTTACCTATCCTTTATGTAAGAGCGGGGAAGGCAGAGTTACTTGTTCAAAAGCCATGTTTTCAAACCCTTCCTAAAAGTAAAAAGGTCTATGGCGTGTCTAAGGTGGACCGGGAGGTCGTTCCAAGCTTTGGCTGCCCCAAAGACAAAGCCTCGGCCACCCCATGTCGCTTTTTTTGTAACTGGGACAGTAATCAGCTTGGCTCCTAGCGAACGTAAATTTCTTTTCGGTATGTACCAATTAAACAGTTTTTGTAAGTAGTCGGGTCCTGCTCCTTGGAGTGCTTTAAAAACAGTGCAAAGAGACTTAAAACGCACTCGGTTCCTCACCGGGAGCCAATGTAGTTTTTTGATTCCTTTAGAAATTGAGGCGAACTTAGGCGTTCCCGTGAGTAGCCTGGCCGCCGCATTTTGCAGACTTTGAAGTTTGTTCATAAAACGTTCCTGGGTGTTTAAATAAAGACTGTTGCAGTAATCCAGCCTCGATAGGACTAGTGCGGTAACCACCGTTTGCCTACTGTCAGCTGGTAAAAACTGTAGTATTTTTTTCACTGTTTTAAGGACATAAGCTGTTGAGGAGGAGACTTCATTTACTTGTTCCCCAAAATTCAGTTTCTCATCTACTAATACTCCCAGGTTTTTCACTCTTTTCACGGGTATAGGGAGAGGGCCCATAGAAGACGGCCACCAATTTGGGTTCCAGAAATTGGTGTCGTTCCCAAATAATATAACTTCCGTCTTGCCTACATTCAGTTTTAGACAGTTTTTCGCCATCCAGCTGCCCACAGATTCCATACAGTCCTGAAAGCGCCTGTCTATGCCCACCTCCTGTCATGGAAGCAGAGACACCACAATCTGGGTGTCATCTGCATAGGAGGTCAGACCAAAACCAAACGCACTGATGATAGGAGCCAAAGGTGAGACATAAACATTAAACAATGTAGGGCTCAACGATGACCCTTGAGGGACTCCACATGGCAAGGCAAAAGGTTTTGATTGGAAATCTCCCAGCGATACAATTTGTACTCTATCTGTTAGGAATGAGTGTAGGAGTTTCCATGCTTTCTCCTGGATCCCACATGCCCTTAAACGGTCCATCAAGAGATCGTGATGGACCGTATCAAAGGCCGCAGAGAAATCCAGAAGGATCAAGGCGGCCTTGCCACCTTGATACACTGCCTTACTAATCTCATCCGTGGCTTTGATGAGGGCAGACTCCGTACTATGTCCCTCTCTAAAGCCATACTGGGTGGGATCCAAGGCTTGGGATTCACGGAGAAAGGCACTAAGTTGTATGTTTATCGCTTTTTCTATCATTTTGGCGGGTAAAGGGAGCCTCGAGATTGGACGAAAGCTATTTGGGTCCTCCGGATCCAGACTAGGCTTTTTGAGAAGGGGCAGAATCGAAGCCACCTTCCATAATTTGGGAAAGTATCCTATGTCAATCATTGCATTAAAGATAGGCAAAAGTGCAAGGGTTACTGGCTCCGCGGCTAATTTGGCCACTTCGACCGGGCATGGGTCATAGGGTGACCCTGAACTTACTGCCATGAGCAGGCTGCGAGTTTTGTCCATAGATAGTGGCTCAAACTTGTCAAGAATATGGGGGAACACATTAAGAGAGTTATGTTCCTCTTTGGCAGTGGCCCTCCCTGCTGCATTTGAATCGTTAAACACAGAGAAGATGGTCTCCACTTTGTTTAGGAAGAATTTGGCTAAATCATCGCAGAGTTCCTGACTCGACTTAACTTTGGCTGGGTGTGGTGATGCCAAGCTAGAAACTGTTCTAAAGAGTTCTTTTGCCGAGTTTTTTGCCGAGTCAATTCGGTTGGTAAATAACCTTTGTTTGACCGTAAACAGGAGTTGTTTGTAACTCACAAGGCTATTTTTATAGGCCTTCTTCTCCGTTTCTTTATATTCTTTCCTCCACCTCCGCTCGAGTCGCTTACACTTGAGTTTTTCGTGTCTCAGTTCTTCCGTAAACCATGGAGCGGAGGGGAGAGCTCTTTTGGGAAAGATGGTTTTTACTGGAGCTAGTTTGCCACAAGCTCTCTCCAACCATTCTGTATATGCAGTGGTCCCTTCCTCCGGCCCCACAAACATTTGGTCTGCGGTTGATTTAAGGAGTGTCTGAAAAGCATTACCATCCACTTTGTTCCACGCTCTGACCTCTACCTGCCTCTTGATGCGTGCTCCGCTTGCGCGGTGGTCCCTAAGAGCTATCTCGAACAGAACAGCGGCATGGTCTGTCCAAACCAGAGGCAGTACCCCAGTGACCCGGAGATCTGGGTGGTTTGAAAAGATACCGTCCAGGGTATGTCCCACCACATGAGTTGGGCCAGTTACATCTTGCTGGAGGTCTGCGCTCTTCATCATATCCATGAGGATCGCTGTGTCTGGTTCCAATGGAACCTCTAGATGATAATTGAAATCCCAGAAGATAGTATAATTACCATGGGGACCCCCTCCACCAGGGCCAGCTCACAGGCTATATTCCGGGCTGCCCACCCTCGGGACATAGCGGTGTCCCTGCAAGCACTGGTGCGGGAAGGGAAACCTGTGCTTGCTCTCACTTGGTGGGAGCATTTTCAAATCTCACGCCAAGCGGAAGCAAAAGCAAGTCCGGTCCCAGCAGACGGGAGCTTGAAAATGTGAAGTGGGTAGGGAAACAGATCTACATAT
This sequence comes from Calotriton arnoldi, assembly GCA_963921515.1. Classification (NCBI taxonomy): domain Eukaryota; kingdom Metazoa; phylum Chordata; class Amphibia; order Caudata; family Salamandridae; genus Calotriton; species Calotriton arnoldi. The sequence continues at coordinate 1,581,043 of CAWUFW010003964.1, forward strand.
TGTTCCCGCATGGAGGGAGCAGCATTATTAGCTGCTCCCTCTGGGTGGGAGCTATGTCGGCTCCCGCTGGATGAGGGGAGTTAGCAGGTGTTGCAGGGGCTCCCCCCGCAGCCTCCAAGGTTACTGTGCCAGGCGCTCCAGGACTGAAATTGGCCTGGGGAGGGGGGATGCGTGCTTCCCTCTGCCTAATTTCAACGTCTGGCCCTAGGGATAGGATCTCCAAGGCCGAAATCAGCCCTAGTAGAGGGGCTCAGTGAGGAGGGGCAGTGTGCCCCCTTCCCCAAATATTTATGCCGGTCCTCAAGGGATGGGGTCCCCGGGACTGAAATCATCCCGAGGAGGGGGCCGCGTACCCCTTCTCCTTGCCCTATTGACGGGCCCCTGGAGATAGGGTCCTCCGGGCCAAACTCAGCCTGGGTAGGGGGGCTGTGTGCCCCACTCACCCTCATAATTACCCCGGGTCCCGGGGAAGGGTTCCTGAGGCTGAAATTGACCCGAGGAAGCAGGCCTCATGACTCCCTCCCCCGAAAAATGTCACCGGGCCCTGGGAAATGGGGTCCCCAGGGCCCATAAGGGACCAGGGAGGGGGGCCACATGCCACCCTCCCTTAACAATAATGTTGGGCCACGGGGATGGGGTCCCTGGGACCGAAATTGACTTGGGGGAGGAGGGCCACATGCCTCCCTCCCCCTGAATATCTCACCGGGCCCTGGGAAATGGGGTCCCCAGGGTTAAAATCGGCCGAGAGAGGGGGGGCCGCGTGCCCTCCTCCCCCAAAATTTTACACTGGTCCCCAGTGAATGGGGCCCCCAGGGTCAGGGCCAGGTTACAAATTGAGGACAACATACCGAGCACTATTAAAATAATTTTCTGGTTGAATCTGACTGATGAATATGACAATTTCTTGGCTGAAAGTGATTGGCTCCCGGAGTTTGTTCAAAATGTACCATGAGGGGAGGATGTGATACTACCTTCCTTTTCCATTCTTGTTCCTGAACAGACTAAATTAATGCATGCTGCAGAATGGGCTCTTGTGCAGGCCCCTGCTTTAAGTTGCAATTAGATGCATTGAAATAAAGACTCACCTTATCATGTTATTCCCATAAGGTCCAGCACGCAGGTGCAAGCACCGTTAGAATATCAAGGTGTAATTGAGCCTTGTGTCTTTCTGATGAATAATCCATCATTTCCAGTGCTTAAACCTGATGATTCCTAGCGAATAGTCTTAGACCATCAAAATTTAAACCGTTGCACATGGACTTTTGCTGTACAAAATTCCCACAGCACAGGACTGATATATAAAATAAGTTACTTACCTGTACACTGTGGTTCTCCAGTATTGATATCTTTTATAGATTCCCATGCTTGAATCTTCCCCGTCATCATGGCGGGAATCCCACGGTATAAATAAAAGCAGTGCTAAAGCATTAGCATGAAACTCCATTGAAAAAACTATAAAAGTTAGTAGCCAATTAACTTTGATTTAATAATCCAAAAATCAGCCAATCAGAGCACAGATCCTGTAACACTCATTCCCTGCAGAGCCACCATACCTCAGATTTCAAGCACAAGTGTAAATAAAGTATAGAGGTATACAATTGGTGAGCATTAACGGGGAGGAGGGAGGGTCATATGTCAATTGATAAAAGATACCAATACTGGAGAACCACAGTGTACAGGTAAGTAGCTTGTTTTTTCTCCAGTATTGTATATTTTATAGAGTCACATGCTTGAAACAGACTACTTAGCCGTGTCCAATGAACAATGGCGGGGGTAAGGGGAACCATCCCACCATGAGAAACAAACTTAAATATGATTAGTCAAACCAGATATTGATACTGTAGAAAGTAAGAACAGATGCAGCACAGCATTAGGCAACCATAAGAAAAATACTTAAACTGGTATACAACTATTAAAAAGAATAACAAAGAAGATTTGAGCATAATAGCTGTATACCTTATGAGAACATTATTTGCAGGTAGCCTGACCAACTGCCTCATCTGCCTTATTCGACGAATCCAGGCAATAATGCATTGTAAAGGTATGGGCATTTTCCAATATCGCCACCCTGCAGATGTCAGGTAGAGACACTCCTGCGAACAGGGCTGTGACTTTCCAAGTTGAGTGAACCTTCACCTTTGTAGCCAGCGGACATACGGCCTTTTCATGACAGAAGATTATAGTCGAAGAGACCCAGCGAGCAATGCTAGCCAGCGATAAGTCTTGGCCCTTTCTTGGAGAAGAGAAAGAAATGAGTAATTGACTTTCGGAAAGTTTTTGTCCTTTGCAGGTAGATCTTCAAACAATGCTCAATGTCCAGAGAATGCAAAGCTCTTTCTGCAGGCGAGGATGGATTGGAGAAACAAGAAGGAAGCATGGCTGGTTCATTACGATGAAATGTTGATGCTACCTTCGGGATAATGAAGGATTAATGCGCAGAACTACTCTGTCTAGGAACTGTAAATATGGTTCTTTGATTCTGAACGTCTGAATCTCACTAATGAACAAGTTACTTACCTTCGGTAACGCTTTTTCTGGTGGATACAGTATCTGCCTGTGGATTCCTCACCTTATGAATACCCCCTGCGCCAGCATTCCGCGGAAATTCTTTTCCTAGCTCTCCCACGTCGACGAGAACGTCATAATAGTACGGCTCCGCCCGTGACTCCGTATGACGTCATCGGAGCCATAAGAAGACCTCGTCGGTGTGCTGACGTCAGTTCCACCTATTTTTTCCGTGCCTTCGAGGCAAACGGGCGGACCGACACATTTTCACACATATACACAGTATACAAAATATAAATACAAATGCAAGTACACACAGCATAACTAATAATAGCATGGAAAAAGGGCAACAGACCAAGCATTTTCCAATATTAAAGCATAAGCATGAAAAAGACATATTAAAAACATTCATGTCAAACAGTTATAGCATTTTTGGTAGAAACAGGTGGACAACGGGGAGGCGGGTGGGACAGTGAGGAATCCACAGGCAGATACTGTATCCACCAGAAAAAGCGTTACCGAAGGTAAGTAACTTGTTCTTCTGATGGATACATCTGCCTGTGGATTCCTCACCTTATGAATAGAATCCCAAAGCCGTACCTCTCCCGGAGGAGGGTGTCCACCTGACTAGACCAAAAAATCTTGCAGCACAGAACGAGCAAAATGGCCGTCCCTCCTAACCTCTGAATCCAAGCAGTAATGCTTTGCAAAGGTGTGGAGGGAGGCCCAAGTTGCTGTCTTACACATATCAACAACAGGAACACCTCTAGCCAAAGCAGAAGAAGAAGACTTAGCTCTGGTAGAATGAGCTCTGATACCTTCAGGCGGGTCCTTCTTGGCTAGAGCATAGCAGATCTTGATACACAAGATAATCCATCTGGAAAGAGTTCGCTTGTGTACAGCTCTTCCTTTCATCCGATCAATGTAGCCCACGAAGAGCTGATCATCCAGCCTTAATTCCCTGGTCCTGTCCAGATAAAAACTGACCGCCCTCTTTGGGTCCAAGCGATGAAGTCTCTCCTCCTCCTTGGAAGGGTGAGGGGAAGGATAGAAGGTAGGTAAGGTAATGGACTGTCCCAAATGGAAAGGAGTAACCACCTTAGGAAGGAAAGCAGCCCGGGTCCTAAGAACCAACTTATCTGCATGAATGGTCAAGAATGGAGGCTTAGAACTAAGAGCCTGAAGCTCACTTACCCTCCTGGCCGAGGTAATAGCGATCAAGAAAACCGTTTTAAAAGAGAGAAGCCTCAAAGGACAACTATGAAGAGGCTCAAATGGAGAACCCATTAGAAAGGTAAGAACAAGATTTAAATCCCACTGAGGCATAATGAAAGGAGTGGGTGGAAACTTATTTGTAAGGCCTTTAATGAACCTCATAACTACAGGAGATTTGAATAAAGACGGCTGGTCCGGCAAACAAATAGAAGCCGACAAAGCCAACAAATAACCTTTAACTGTAGCCACAGCACAACCCTGCTGGGCCAGGGAAAGAGAGAAACTCAACATATCAGACAAACGAGCCTTTAAAGGATCAATGGCCCTTTCTCCACACCACTTTACAAATTTGGACCACCTGGAGGAATACACAGATTTGGTGGAGTGCCTCCTGGATGACAAAATGACATCCACCACATCCGGTGGGAGAGAGAAAGAACTCAGGTTGCCCCGTTCAATCTCCAGGCATGAAGGTGCAGGCTCTGGAGGTGGGGGTGTAGAACCTGCCCCTGCGATTGCGAGAGGAGGTCTGCCCTGAAAGGGAGACGGAGCGGAGGGTGCGATGAGAGGTGAAGAAGATCTGTATACCACACCCTTCTTGGCCAATCCGGAGCGATCAATATAACTTGGGCCCGGTCTTGGCGAATCTTACTCAGAACCTGAGGAATCAAGGGTATGGGAGAAAACGCGTAAAGGAGATGCGAGCTCCAATTCAATTGAAACGCGTCCTCCATCGCTCCCTGCATCGGATACTGGAGACTGCAGAACAATGGGCAGTGCGCGTTCTCGTGAGTGGCAAACAGGTCCAACCAAGGAGACCCCCACATCTTGAAGATGTGATGGACCACCTCCGGATGAAGCCGCCACTCGTGATCGGCCGAGTAATGCCGACTGAGACTGTCCGCACGAACATTCAGCACACCGTCTAGATGATTTGCAAACACACAAATCTGATGGCCCTGAGCCCAGGACCAGAGTCGCAGAGCCTCTCGACAGAGGCGATACGACCCTACACCTCCCTGTTTGTTGATGTACCACATCGCGGTAGTGTTGTCTGTCAGGACCTGAACTGACTGACCGCAAAGGGAAGGAAGGAAAGCTTTTAGTGCCAAACGTATCGCCCGCAATTCCAGAAGGTTGATGTGAAGCAACCTTTCCTCTGGAGACCAAAGACCTTTGACCTCCAGATCCCCCAGATGAGCACCCCACCCTAGAGTGGAGGCATCCGTGATCACTGTGGCCACCGGCGGAGGAGGCTGAAAGGGCTTTCCCTGAGACAGGTTGCCCTGCACACCCCACCAAGTCAACACCGCTGCAGCGTCTCTGGAGATTCTGACCTTCTCCCTGAGATCTCTGTTGTGTTCATACCACTGCCTGCGGAGGCACCACTGGAGTGCCCTCATGTGCCAGCGTGCATGACTGACCAACAGTATACAGGAAGAGAACAGACTGAGCATGCGTAGGCCCTTCAGGACTGGAACAACCGCTCCATCGTGAAACAAAGAATTATCTCCTGAATGTCGAAAATTCTTTGCGGAGGCAGGAATGCTTGACATACAGTAGTGTCCAGTATTGCCCCTATGAACAGGCTGCACTGAGAAGGCACCAGGTGAGATTTGGGTACATTTATCGAGAAACCCAAGTTGAACATCAGTTGCGTTGTTGCTTGCAAATGGCGCAACACCATCTCCGGAGACTTGGCTTTCAACAGCCAGTCGTCAAGATAGGGGAAAACAGGAACCCCTGACTTTCTGAGATGTGCCGCTACCACCGCCATCACCTTCGTGAAGACTCGAGGTGCGGAAGTCAGACCGAACGGGAGGACCGCAAACTGGTAGTGTTGCGACCCTACCGTGAACCGGAGATACTTCCGATGCGACTTCAGGATGGGAAGATGAAAATACGCATCCTGCAGATCGATGGACACCATCCAGTCTTCCTGTTGCAGCGCGAGAAGAACCTGAGCCAAGGTCAACATTTTGAACTTTTCCTGTCTGAGGTAAAGATTCAAAATCCTTAGGTCCAGGATCGGTCTCAATCGACCGTCCTTTTTGGGAATCAGGAAATACAGGGAGTAGCACCCCTAACCCCTTTCCTGCTCTGGAACCACCTCTATCGCACCTTTCTGTAACAAGGCAAGAACCTCCTGCTGCAAAAGCAGCAAGTAGTCCTCTGAACACCAACCCTGGCGAGGAGGGTAAGGAGGAGGAAACTCTAAAAAAGGGAGGGTGTACCCATTCTCTACAAGATTCAAAACCCAACGGTCTGAAGTAATCGATTTCCAATCTTGTAGAAAGTGGGACACCCGACCCCCTACAGGACCAACATGCTCTAAGATGGAGGATCTAGAACTGCTTCCCTGTGGCACCAATGGTGGGGGAGGAGAAGAGGAGGAGGACTGCTGCCGAGCAGCTCCTCGAAAACGGCCTCTATTCTTACCCCTGTACGATTTGTACAAAGGGTTCTGCTGCTGTTGACCCTGCTGAGGTTGCTGGCAGCCACGAAAGGAAGGTGCCCTTCAAAAACCTCGATACCGCTTGTAGCCGTACCCTCTAGACTGCATTTGAAGGCCCAGAGATCTTGCAGTCGCTCTGCTATCTTTAAAGCGTTGTAAAGCAGAGTCAGCCTTAGTGCCAAACAGTCTCGTACCATCAAAGGGCAAATCCAACAGGGTTGCCTGAACATCAAGAGAAAATCCAGATGATCTTAGCCAAGCTTGTCTCCTTGTTGCCACAGAAGATCCCATTACTCGGGCCATCGAGTCAGCCGTATCCAAACCTGACTGTATAACTTGACGGGCAGCAGCCTGAGAGTCAGAAAGTGCCTCAAGGAAATTAATCCGATCATCCTCAGGTAGCTTTGGGGCTAGCTGTTTAACAGAGTCCATAAGAGCATGGATATATCTTCCAAGTAAGCAGGTAGCATTAGTAGATTTCAATGCCATACTTGCAGATGAAAATACTTTTTTAGCCGCCTGCTCCATCTTTTTAGAATCCCTATCCCCCGGGATGGTAGGGAAGGAACCAGATGACTGTTTGGAGCAAGAAGCTTGGACCACCAAGCTTTCAGGTGATGGATGAGCAGACAGAAAAGCAGGATCCCCAGGAGCTGGCTTGTACCTCCTTGCAATAGACCTGGAAACGGCTGGAGCAGTAAGGGTCTTTGCCAAACTTCCAAAATAGGTTCTGTCAAAGCCTCATTGAAGGGCAGAAGAGGCTCAGATACTGAAGAAGACGTATTAAGAACCTCAGTCAAAATGTTAGATTTAATCTCAGCTGAAGGTAATTGCGGGTCAAGCAACTCAGCTGCTTTCCTTACGACTACGTGATAAGGAGCAACATCCTGTGAAATCCCAGCCTTTGCTGAGGAGAGTTCTCATTCTGGGGAAGTATCCAACCCACTGGCCTCTTGTAGACCTTCAAATTCGTCAACAGAGTCGACAATCTCTCCCTCCTCCTGTTCTTGCCTATATTCTTCCTCTTCAAGCAGTCTCTGCGCATCTCTCCTAGAACGCTGCTTCAGGATCGGCGGCATCAGACGCGGTGCCGGTGACGACGGCATTGGCGTCAAAGGAGGACCTTCAAGATCAAGCCTCGGCGCCGATCGAATCCGAGGCGGCGCCGACTCGACAACAGATGGAGTCCGAGGATTTGGAGTGAAAGCCCTCGGCGCCGGAAAATGCCAAGCCGGCGTCGTCGGCATGAATGGCACGAAAGGCGCCTGGGCGTATTGATGAGGAACACCCAAATTAAAGGCCAATGGCCCCACGGGGCCCAAAGGCGCACCAGTAGGATGAGAGGCCCTAGCAAACATGCTAAACATCACATTTAAAAAATGCGTAGGATCCGTTCCAGGGCCAGGAAAAGGAGGATAAGGATCCGTACCTTCCTGAACAGGATCCATCTGAGGCTGAACTGGAGGCTGCGGAGCCGGTGGAGACGGCGCCCGCACAGGCGAAGCCACATGAACAGGAGAAGACTCCCTAGGCGTCGGAGACCTCCCGGGCGTCGCAGTACCTTTAGGCGTCGAAGATCCCCTCGACGCCGGCGACCTCGGAGCCGGTGAGTGAATCGGAGTCACCTGTGGAGAAGGAGAAGATGATGGAGACAAGTCTTTTCTCTGACGTCACTGAGCCGGTGAAGGTGACCTCGATGCCTTGCTCTTCGAAGAACGACACCGAGAACTATGCCTCTTCTTCGACTTCTTGTGCTTCTTTGATTTTGAAGAGTACGAAGTCGACGACTTCGAACGTTTGCGACCCCTCTTCTCCTTCTTCTTTGCTTTAGCCATGAAGAGCTTTGCCTCACGTTCCTTTGAAGCTTTAGGATTCATTTTCCTGCAGCACTGACACCCTTCAACGTCGTGGTCGGAAGACCAAAGGCAATCATCGTGGGGATCAGTCATCGCCATATGACTGCCACACTCCCTGCAGGGCTTGAATCCAGACTTCTTAGAAGTAGCCATATCTGAAATATTCGAAGAAACAAAGAAATAACACAGAAAATTGAGAGTCCCTAGAAAAAACCGTACGCGTCGACGGCGTGGAAAAAAGTGAACTGACGTCAGCACGCCAACGAGGTCTTCTTATGGCTCCGATGACGTCATACGGAGTGACGAGCGGAGCCGTACTATTAGGACGTCCTTGTCAACGTGGGAGAGCTAGGAAAAGAATTTCCGCGGAATGCTGGCGCAGGGGGTATTCATAAGGTGAGGAATTCACAGGCAGATGTATCCATCAGAAACACCTGGCAGATGTAATAGACAACAGAAATGTCACCCTCCATGAAAGGAATTTAAACTTGCACTTCTGAATAGGCTCGAAAGGAGATCTCATGAGTTGTGATAAGACTGTGTTCAACTGCCAAAGCACCAGAGGAGGCTTGATAGGAGGGTAGACTCTGAATAGACTCTTCATAAACTCCTTAATGAGCCTGTTGGGCCGTAAAGACAATTGCCCAGAACATCTTCTGTATCTAGAAATTGCAGCTAGGTGCACCTTAATGGATGCATGTGTAAGGTCTGATTTGACAAGATGTAGTAGATAAGGTAGAATCTGTTCAGGTGTAGACAAGAAAGGGTGGTGAGACTGAGAAGCACACTATGAGCAAAATCATTTCAATTTTGCTGAGTATCATTTGATCGCAGAAGGAGCACAAGCTTTATGAGGGATTGGATTGCATTCTTCCAAAATTGTTAGAGCTTTGAATTCAGCATGGTGAGGAGCCCGGCCGACAAATTGAGAGTGTGAATTTGCGGGTGAACCACTTGACCCTGGTTCATTAAAAGGAGATCCTCCGTCGGGTGGCTCCGAATGTGTGAGCACTCTGATAAGCGAAGAAGCTCGATGTACCAGTACTGTCTCACCCATGCCGGGGCGTTTAGAATGAGCCAGCAAAGTTCTCTTTTCATTTTCTGTAAAATCTTTGGAATGAGTGGAAACGGGGGAAACGAGTAAGCAAACGTCCCCACCCATGAGAAGTGGAAGGCATTCCCCCAAGAACCTGGCTGGGGAAATCTGCTGGCAAAGAACTTGCATTTTTTGTTGAGGTATGTCACAAAAAGATGCAGGGTAGGGGATCCCCAAGACAAAAAAATCTTCTTTAATTGCGTCAGGTTGAGTTCCAACTTGTGGCACTGCTTGTTTGATCTGCTGAGGGAATCGGCCCATTTATTTTGTACTCTTGGGACATGCTCAACCTTCAATAAGATGTCGCTGGTTATCAGCCATTCCCATATTTGTTGTGCTTGGGCTGAGAGAACCTGTGATCTAATCCCTCCCTGTTTGAGCAGATGGTGGTAGTGTCGTCTGTCCTCACTAGAAACAACAAGCCTCGTAACCATGGAAGAAAGGTTTGAAGGCAGAGAAAGACCGCCTTCAACTTTACAAAATATATGTGGCATAATGCTTCCTGACTGGACCACTTCCCACAAACCTCTAAATCCTGCAGGTGGGCTCCCAATTCTTCCAGGGAGGCATCTGTTGTCATCACCGCCTGGGGCATTGCAGGCAGGAAAGACAGACCTGGCAATACGTTTGCTCTGACCATCCACCAGGACATCGCCTTCTTCATCTCTGGGGTTATTTAGTTCATGTCCTCAAAAGAACCCGATACTGTGTCAAATGCGCCTGAAACTGTTCCTGAAGAGGTCTAATGCGCATTCGGCAATTTGGAATTAACGGGATGCAGGATGACATCAGCCCCAGCATGGATTTGTATGTCCTTAAACAAGCGCACCTTTTTTAAGAGAGGGATAGCGTGATTGCTTGCAAGCGAGAAATCCTTTCTTTTGTGGAAAGGTTTTTGACAGCTTTATATCCAGGATTGCTCCTAGGAACACCAGGGATCTGAAGGGAATGAGAGAGGATTTTTCCCTGTTGAGTTTGAGGCCTAGAGATTGGAAAAGTTGTAGACAAGGCCTCTGTGGACTTCTTTTACAACTGGAAAGAGGGACCTTTGATTAAACAATCGTCCAGGTAGGGGAACACCTGGTGACCGGAACATTGGAGGAAAGCCGCCACTGGTGCCATGCACTTGGTAAAACTCTAGGAGCTGATTTTAAACCGAATGGGAGCACCCTGAACTGATAACAGCACCCTGTCACCTCGAACCTGAGAAACCTTTGGTGTTTTGGGATGTACTGAAACATGAAAATATGAGTCCAGTAGATCCAGGGAGGAGAGATAGTCTCCTGTGTCCATCAGCTGAAAAATCTCCTGAAGAGAAAGCATTCTGAAGGGTTGGTGTTTGATGACCTTGTTCAATAGCCTGAGATCCATTACCTGCCTCCACTTTCCTGACTTCTTCTTGATAAGAAAGAAGTGGGAATAGAAGCCTTGGTTGCGCTCATTTAACAGCACCTCCTCTATTGCTTTATTGGAGGGAAGCAGTTGGATTTCTTTCTTGAGTACGGTAAGATGACGATGTGATGTCTTTTGCGGAGCAAGATTTGGAGGCTTTTGAACAAATTCCAGGTTGTGACCGTGCTGGAATACGTCTAACACCCATTTGTCGGAAGAGATAAGCTTCTATTGATCAGAGAATTTGGAGAACGTGTGACCTAATTGAAGTGGGACTGCGGTGACAGAGGCCTGCGTTACTTCATGTCTTCTGTTGGTATTTTGAGACTTTCCTCCTGCTGATGGGCGTTGACGTTCCGGTTGCCTGGAATATGTAGACATTGTGGTTGGCCTGTAGGACTGGGCTGCATATTGCGACCGAAAACGCTGTTGGGAGTAGGGCTGAAACCTCTGATGGAACTGCGGTCAGGTGGTAAATTGCCCTCTACCCCTGCCCCGAAAGAGCTGGAAATGCCTCTGCTGCAAGTTACCCATTGACTTAGTAGTATCTGTATCAGACTTGAACGACTGCAAAGCATTGTCAATGTGTTTCCCAAAAAGGTTCCCACTGTCAATAGGCATGTTCAGTATCTTGGCCTGAACCTCTGAGCAAAATGTAGGCACTTTAAGCCAACCTTGGGGACTCAATACTGATGCCCCAGCAATCTGCCTGAAGGCTGTGGAAGAAGCATCCATGGTCACATCTATAATTTCGGAAGAGGCCTTTTCACCTTCTGCAAGGATCTCTCATGCCTCATTCTTCTTGCCCTCTGGGAGATACTCTAAAAGAGATGAGATGTCAGACCAGGCCTGACAGTCGTATCTCCCAAGGATAGCCAGAGCACTGGAGGCTCTAATTGAAGTAGCCGCTATCGCAGAGAACCTATATTATCAAGCCTGCAGCCTTCCCTATTCGGAGGAGCACTGCACAGCGAGGAAGGATTTTTTTCTCTTCTCTGAGCAGCTTGAGTGATGACTGAGTCCGGTCCCCGGTGACCAATGAGACATGCAGGGGAACCCTTAGGAGCCTTGTACTTTTTGTCTAGCTTTGGAATCCCAGCCTCCACAGACGCTGGTGTCTTCATTCATTTTAAGCCTTCCTGCCATATGAAATCAACAATAGGGATAACGCGAGTGGTACGCTGAGATCCCACCTTAAAATCATAGAGGAAGCACTCTGTTTGTTTAGCTGGCATAGAAAGGTCGAAGTGCTTAGACACTCTCCAGCAAGTTGTCGAAACTGCCTATATACACAGGCAGAGAATTTGCTGCTGGAGGGGTAGGAAAAGTTGGCATTGGTAGGACATAATCATCCCAATCAGCATGAACATCTCTCCTCCCCTTCGCGGCTAAAGTCACCGAGAAGATCATCAACAGCCAGCTCACTAACTTCATCGAAGCCAACTCCATCCTTGAGTCTTCCCAATCCAGATTCCGCAGCAACTACAGCACCGAGACTGCCCCCCTCGCCGCCACAGACGACATCACTACTCATCTCCACCAGTGCCACACGGCAGCCCTCATCTTCCTTGACCTCTCTGCAGCCTTCAACCCCATCTCCCACTGTATTCTCACCGCCAGACTCCACGACGCCGGCATACAGGGAACTGCCCTAGACTGGATCCACTCTATCCTCACTTGCCGAACCCAAAGAATCAGACTCCCGCCTTTCCTCTCCGAACCCACAGAGATCAACTGCGGAGTACCCCAAGGATCGTCGCTCAGCCCCACGCTCTTCAACATCTACATGGCCCCCTCGCCACCATCGTCAGACAGCATGGACTCAGCATAGTATCCTACGCCAACAACACTCAACTCATCCTCTCCCTCACGAGGCAACCCAACATCACCAGACTCAGCTTCCAGGAAGGAATGAAGGACGTCACATCCTGGATGAGCAGCAGCTGTCTGAAGCTTAACTCGGAGAAGACTAAAGTCCTCGTCCTCGACCCTCCCCCTCAGCATGGGACAACACCTGGTGGCCATCGGCAGCCTCCTGCTCCCATGGACCATGCCCGAAACCTCAGCATCATACTCGACTCCTCCCTCACCATGACCCGACAGATCAATGCCCTGTCCTCATCATGCTACAACACCCTCCGCATCCTTTGCAAACCCCTTCAAGTGGATCCCCCCAAATCCAGAAAGACCGTCACCCACACACTCATAACTAGCAGACTGGACTACGGAAACGCCCTCTACGCCGAAATAAACAAATCCCTGCTCCAGAAACTCCAGACCATCCAGAACACAGTTACCAGGCTCGTCCTTGGCATCCCATGACAGGAACAAATCACCCAGCACCTACGAGACCTCCACTGGCTCCCTGTCGAGAAGAGAGTAACTATCAAGCTACTCACTCATGCCTACAAATCCCTCCACAACACCAGACCCCAATACCTCAACAAGAGTCTCCTTCCACGCACCCAAAAGAAACCTCCGCTCCGCCGAACTCGCCCTCGCCGAAACCCCGCGCATACGCAGAGCCAGAACGGGTGCAAGAGCCTACTCCTACATTGCAGCAAAGACCTGGAACGAATTCCCACTCAACATCAGACATCCCCCCACTCTGCACACCTTCAGGAAGAGCCTCAAGTCCTGGCTCTTTGGCTGAATTGGGCTGCATGACCTCACCTCCCCCCCCAGCGCCTTGAGACCCTCCCCGGTGAGTAGCGTGCTTCACAAATCCGTGATTGATTGATTGATTGATTGACTGATAGGATCCGACTGGGCTCACCTTCTTCTAGCTGCTGGTCATTGCTGCAATGAAAAGTATCAGGAATAGATATTGGAAGTGGTATAGGTCTGTCTTTTTGAGGCCTAGGCATGCTCTGTGGAGCAGGAGTAGTGTCAGGGTCTTCCGGATTTGGCATTAAGGAACCTTTTGTAATAGTCATTTAGCATTATGCATAAATTTGTGATCAAATCACTGGTATATTAATGGAGGGTCCCTAAACTTGATGTTGCTCATCCTTTTGTTCCTCATAAGGATGATGCTCCTGGACGTATCATATTCCTGAGCAGAATGATGTCCCCTATCAGAGATAGAGTAATCACCTTCAAGGTAAGCTGACTGATCACGGTCCCCTTCTTCTTTTTCTGTTTCCTGACACTTAACCTTTAACTGTGAGGGACTGTACAAAGGGCCAAAGAGACCCTCATCCTCGGATCCCTGAAAGTCCAGGAAGCGTGCTGGTGGCAGGGGCAAAATTCTGGAATAATCCTGATGCTGCTTTTACTAGAGATATACCAAATTTATTTTTCTACCGTCAACGGGGGCGTCGATGACACGGCGCTGACAGGAACCTTTGTCAATGCGACAGCAGCGGATGCGGACATCGACTTTGATTAGGTCGACGAGAAAACGTCATCATCGGAGACGGTCTTGTCGATGCCGCTGACAGTGTAGTCTTTACAGTTTTCAGCGACGATGCAGCAGCCATCGCCGTCTTGATCGTCGGCATAGTGGAAGTTGCCATCGACACCGTCATCGGTGCATATATCCCTGGTGACATGTTTGCTGTAGACGGTAAGTTCTTTGTTGACGGTGCAGTCAACGGCCCATTTTTTTCAGAAAAGGGCTCGTAGAATGGGGTTTGAGGAGCAGATGCAAGTGTGGAATCAGACCTGTGATGAGATGAGGAAGGGCCAGCCTGCTCCTTGCTTGATTTTCTTTCCACGCTGGTTTCTCTGCTGTGAGGCCTAGATTTTTTAGAGTCTTTGTCAGAGGATGATAAGTCTGTCTCTTTCCCCTTTCTTGAGGAGGAATGGGCCTTCTCCTCACACTCTGAATCTGAGCCAGAGATAGACTTCTTTTTCCGTGGCCCCAGAAGTAATCTACCCTCCCAGTCGTTGATAGTTTTCGCAGAAAAAGTATGGCAGTAACTTGCATTCTTTCTGTTTATGTTGAGGATAAAAACCAAAAAAGCATTCTTTATGTGGCGCCTCAGAATAGAGTCTGGATTTTCCACAAGTCTTGCAAGGCCTAAATAGCATTTTTTTAGACTCAGACATTCTGTGAACAAACAGTCAAACAATCCAAAACTGTACCTCAGATGATGGTAGGAGGTTTAGAGATGAACTGGAAAACTGCAGGTCAAAAGGTAAACAGTAAAACACTGTGACTGAGCAGAGCTCAGAGAGACTCCCTAACACACGACCTGCAGTAAGAAATCTGAGGTATGGTGGCTCGACAGGGGATGAGTGCTCCAGGATCTGTGCTCTGATTGGCTGGAGTTTGGATGTATTAAATCAATATGAATTGGCTACTAACTTCTATTGATTTTTCAATGGAGTTTAATGATAATGCTTTTGCACTACTTTTATTACTGTTATTGTGGGACTCCCACCATGACGACGGGGAAGATTCAAGCATGTGAATCTATAAAAGTTGTCAATACTGGAGAAAATCCAGTTCGTACATACCAGAAAACTACATTGGACATTTCCAATGTTTTTTTCTGTCAAAATATAGCGCCTGTAAGCAGAAATATATCTGCTTACTCAGCAATATGGAGCTCATCTAAGGTTTTATCGCCTCCCACAGGGCTAAAAGAATAGTCCAGGTCTGTTTGGTGCCTGAGTGCTGTCAATTTTACAGGAAGTTGACTCTGTGGAATTTTACAGGAAGTTGACTTATGTTGATGATATTTACGTCACAGATGATGATTTAAATACACTTTTGGGCAGAGTAGATTGCATTTTTTTGAGATTCGCTACATGTGGCTATGAATTTAATTTTCAAAAATCTAAAATTGCTTTTACCACTGTCCTGTTTTTAGGATATAAATTATCAAATGAAGGAAAAAGTCAGGCACCACATTTTTTTTACAAAGATTTGCTCTTTTGCAACCCCCTTAAACCTTAAAATAACTTCAGTTGCTTTTAGGCTTTTTAAATTTTGGTAGAACTTACATACCTGATTATGCTCAATGGAATTGCACGATTTAATTCGTCCTGACTTTTCTAATAAAGATTGGACGCCAGAACATACTACTATTCTGCGAAATTTGGAGACAGACATGCTTGATTCTAAACACTCCCATACACGTGTTAACTCTACAAATTTGATTAACTGCATAATTGCGGGTTCTGGGGGGTTACATTATGTTACCTTCAATGAAGGGGAAACAGTACTGATTGCTTATAAATAACATTTATATTCTAATGCAGAAATTAGTTTTGCATCGACTGAAATATTTTTAACTGTGGTTCCGATGGCTGTTTTAAGTGAACGTACATTGGCACAAGGGAGACACATAATTGTGATGTCTCCTGTTCCGGCCTTAAATGCCGGAACATAAGGCTAGTGTTCCCAATGCGAAAGCCTTATATCCAAGATTGACAGCTACTGATATTGATTATATTTCTGATCCAAATTTAAGAACACAGGAATATCTCCAGTATGAACAAGAATACCCCATTTCTAGTGAAATTTAGCCTCTGGATGAATATGATTTCATCATCTATACTGATGGTTCAGCCTGTGGCGGGTACAAAATACAAGCATTCGGCTGCGTTTGCTGCAGGTAAGGGTGTCATGAAGGATGGTATTTTTCAGACACAAAGTACGTTTACAGAAACTTTAGGTGACTATACTGCTCAGCTGGCTGAATTGAAAGCTTTGGTTCTCGCTCAGCAGAATAAGGATTCATAATTCCCCACACTTATAATATGTGATTCCTATTACTGAGTCCAGGCCTTTAATGATAATTTGCCTTACTTGCGCCTGAATGGATTCAAGGATACCAAAGGAAATAATATCAAGCATAAGCCTCTTGGGGGAAGGTGGTGGCTCTAAAAGATGCTTTGTCACTGGCTCATGTAATTCATACATTGAGTCATCGACGTGATGGTATACACGGTGCAGAGGATTAATTGGCTGATATGGCTGCCAAAGCGGTAGTATCTGCGATTACTCGTTCACATACGAGGATAGATGGCATTTTAATTTATAGACCCCCTGGCCCCGCTGGCATTTTCCTCGAGTCTGTCAGCAACGCGGTTTCTCCCTTTGTTACCAAATATAAACACTGTTTGGTGCTAGGAGATTTCAATATCCACATGGACAAACCTGCTGAACAGGAGTCCATTAGACTACGAGAATCCTTGGATATTTTCAAGTTGACCCCATATGTCCATCGTCCTACTCATGAGAAGGGACATATTTTGGATCAGATTTTCTCCAATGTAACAATAGAAACTGCCATACCCCGCCCAATTGTGTGGTCTGATCACTTCCTCCTTGGTTTTACAATTAGGAAAGAACCTAATTACCCCAAATTTTATGGGAAGGCACGCACTAGTAGTTTCAGACCTTTCCACCAAATTACGTCAGACGCACTGAGCACTGCCCTCTGTAATCATCCGATTCCCTTCAGTGGTAATCTTGAGGACGATGTAGATTGTCTTGAGAACTGGCTCCAGCTCCGCGCATGGGAGCTTGCACCCTCGTCCTCGCGTTCCGCTAAGGCTGCTTGAGCCTCGGCCCCTTGGTTTACCGAAGCCCTCAGAAAAAGCAAGAGTGCCTGCAAACGTCTGGAGAGGGCTTGGCGGATGAATTTTGATCTTAATGATAAAATAATTTATAAACAGGCGCTGAAGGCTCATTATAATAAAATTCATGGGCAGAAAAAACTTTTTTTCTCCTCTAAAATTGAATTGGCAGAAAACAAAAGTAAAGACATTTTTAAAATAGTAAGAGAGTTCTCATCTCCGAGTGCGGCTGTCAGACCTTTCACCTCCACTAAAGTATGGACTAGCCACTTGGCCTCTTACTTCCATGAAAAAATTAAAAATATACAAGATACTTTCCCTGAGCAGCCCCCAGTTTGGGATGAATGTTTGGAGTTTCTGTCCCCTTCCACTCGGGTAAAGGGACCGTCTCTCACGCAGTTCCCCTCTATCCCCATGGATAAATCCTTGAAAATTATGAGAGCCCTTAAATCAGGCTCACCTTCTGACCCGTGCCCAGCCAAAGTATTGGCGTCTATTGCGGAGACAATCAATCCTGCGGTAAATCTGATTCTGAACGCTTCACTGCAGAATGGGCAGGTCCCTGACAGGTGGAAGAAGGCAAAAATTCTCCCCCTATTAAAAAAGCCTTTATCTGATCCCGAGATAGCCTCAAATTACAGGCCAATATCCTTGCTCCCCTTCTTTTCTAAAGCTCTGGAAAAATATGTGACTCTCGTCACCACCACATATGTTGAAGCCAATCAAGTGCTGCACCAGAGCAAGTCCGGCTTCAGGGCAAACTTTAGCACTGAAACAGCGCTTCTGGAAGTCTCTGAGGTCATTAAGGGGACTTTAGACAAGGGAGGCAAGGCCGTGCTAATATTATTGGACTTATCTGCGGCCTTTGATACCGTGCCCCATGACCGGCTTCTGCAGCGACTCCAGGAGTGCGGTTTTCGGGGCTCGATACTCAAGTGGTTTTCCTCCTTTTTGGAGGACCGTCAGCAAATGGTTTGGTCCCCGCCCTTTGCTGCCCCCATTCCCCCCATGAAGGTGGGGGTCCCGCAGGGCTCGATCTTGAGCCTGACACTTTTTACCCTCTATATGACCCCCCTTGCGCATTTGGCCGAGGCCCATGGAGCAAAAATAGTATCATACGCGGGCGATACACAGTTGCTCTTCACTTGTGACAAGGACGCGGATTTTAGAGGCGATATGATTAACACCTGCCTATCAGAGGTGTTCTCCTGGCTTCAATTGAATCAACTTAAGTGTAACTCCGAGAAATCAGAGATCATTTTCTTTGGTCTCCCCCCTAGCGATGTGTGGCACAAATGGTGGCCCTTGGACATGTCCCCCTCTACAGCTTTGGTACAGACAGTCAAGAATCTTAAGCTGGAGGATAATTTATCCATGAATGCCCAGATTCAAGCTGTAGTGGGGTCCTGTTTCGGCATGCTCAAAATGCTGAAACAGTTTTTGCCCCTTCTTCCGGTTGCACACAGGAAAACGGTGGTCCAGGCTATAATTGTATCTAGGCTGGACTACGTAAACGTTCTGTACCTGGGTCTACCGGAATATTTATTGACACGTCTGCAGGTGGTCCAGAACACAGCGGCTAGGGCGATACTTATGCTTGGCCCTAGAACACGGATGTCCTCCCATTTGAAATCCCTTCACTTTCTACCGATCTGCAAGAGGATCCGTTTCAAAGCTTTGGTTCTGGCCTTTAAAGTTCTCCATGGTACAGGTGCTTCTTATATCAAGAAAACAATCCAGTATTACATTCCGCACCGAACCTTGAGGTCCTCATCACTGCAGCAGGCGCTCACCCCCAAGTTCTTCCGCTTGTATAGGCGGACGCTCCTTTCAGGTGCAAGCCGCTTGACTTTGGAACAGCCTGCCTTTGGCACTTAGACAGGTGCAGGACCTTCTCACTTTTAGAAAGTCACTGAAAACATGGCTATTCCAGCAATAGTACATGAATCGAGCGTACGACAGCACACTGTCAGCCCTGTCATGAGGTCTTACAGCGCCGGGACACTCTATTGAATAGCTGTGCGCTTTATAAGTACCTAGTTAAGATGACATTATGGCTGCGGTCTCTACCTTGACTAATTACAAGCTTTTGCCTAAAGGCTTTTCTGCTAAATACTCCTATCTATTGAGCCTACAACAAAATATTCTCTTTGCCACATTCCTGGGGTGGTTGATCAGGTGATACCCAACAAGTACCGCAGTTTAGAGTTAATAATAGCAGCTCATGAGGGATTGGCACCTGCCCATTCCGGTGTGGAGGCTACAGTTTATTACAGAAGTGCTAATGGTGGCAGGGTCTTTATAAACAGACCAAAGAATTTGTACTTACCTGTGACATTTGTCAGCAAATTAAGGCATCCACCATTGCTCGCCCACCGCAGAGACCACTGTTAGGTTCAAATAAGCCATTACAATGTGTCTATTTAGACCATTACGAATTACTCCATATGGATGGTACGTTCAAATATATATTAATGGCTGTTGATTCTTGTTCTCAATTTCTATGGGTGTGGCCACAGTGATCAACTGACGCTTGATCTGTTATTAAACATTTTCGGCACATATGCTATTGGACCAGGGTCCGGCCTTTACCTTTAGGACATTCCATCCCTATCATCCTGAGGGAAATTCAATAGTGGCACGGAAGAATGTTGACTTAAAGCAATCCTTAACAGCTAGAGTATTAGGTTTAGGTCATAGTAGGGTTCATCATCTATAAGGTGTCCACATAGCTTTAAATAATCTGCCTAGAAGGATGCTGGGCGGTCGTATTCCATATGAGATATCTGGTTCAGGCGGGTGGTTATTATGGCCAGTTGATACCAATGGGTGTAATGATCTCTTTTTTGAATTCCACAACTGGGTTCAAGGCTCACAGGCCAGACCCTCGGTATCAACAGTCACAACATTCTGGGGTTGTAACTAAACATAGTGTGGGTAAATTTTGCCAACAACGGTAGGAACATTCTACATTGTCAGCAGTTATGAACCACTTATCACTCTTTTCCGATAGCATGGATTTGAAAGATTTTCTATTGGGTCCCAGGTCACCTCCTTCAAAATGTTTTGTTTATGCCGCCTATAATGAAATTTGGAAAATTACTCAGCAGGAAGCAGCTGAACGTTTGCGACAAATCGATTTTGAAAATTTAGACCAAGGGTTAGCTGTTGTTGATACTGGAATTATTTGAATGTAACTGATTTCTTTTTGCCTTCTAATTTGTCAAGGATGCAACAGATTATTGCAAAAAAGGAAGGCGCCTACACTATGCTGAATATCGAGCATTTAGAAAAGGTACCATTTTCAGTTGCTGAAATGCCATCTGCTGTGTGGCTTTTTCATGATTTCATTTTTCTTCCGATTTCAACGTTTAATTTCACCTCTTGTCTTAGACATTTTCAAGTTAGCAGATAGATATGAGGCTATAGGGGGACATTTTTAGACGAGGCCTTCTTCCTCCCTTTCAGCTACAGATGCATTCATGAAAACAGTTCGCAGTGATATTATTCTCCATGGGGTTTGTAATGCCTCTATGGCTAATTTCATGTTTTTTAAAGGGCTTCCTGTACAACTGATCAAATCAGTATTTTCTTGCTTTCTAATGCTAGCTATTTATTTTTAAATGATTAAAGTTGTCGTGAGATGAAACCTGGGGTCCCTTGTGTGGTTGCTGTTTAAAAAGTGGTAACTTGCTATTCGCATTTTTTATACCCTCCCACACATACTGCCAGGGAAGCAACTTTGCGACCGAAGGTGCACGTAGCTGAAGTTCGCTTTGATAGGCTGAGCAGACTAACATCCTTATTGTTTCAAAAGTATGTGGTCCTAACACATGCCTGAGAAACTTTTGATCTCAAAGTGGCTCATTCCATATCAGAATTACAATCCATTTTACGTATTTAATTGCTGTAGCATTTCGGTGAACTTGCACACCGAATTTCAATGCATCTAACACGCATGGAGTAGCACACTTTTTAAAGGGATTGGTTCAGGACTGGTTTCTATGTTCCAGTCTGTATTTGGGATCATTTTGTCCTGCCTTCACTCTTTATTTTCAAGCATTTTTGGAGGCATTCCGATTGTGTTATTGCTTCTTATTGGTGCACTGGTTCTATTTTCATTGATCAGCAATGGCTGTCCAACAATCACATCAGGACATTGGACTTCCACATGTCCAACTGTGGCATGAGCTAGTATTTTGGTCATTCTATGCTGCAGGAATTAAACGAGAACTGGTTTCTATCCTTCCTGCTGGTATGGTATCAGAGAGTGTAGCCTGTGCTTCGTTGCCTATGGTGCTCTTTCAAGTGTTGTCTTGACTTATGCCTTGGTACGCAATTGTTGCAGTCACCTGACATGGATCTCCTTGTGCGTCCTTTGTGGTTGCATGGGTTGTGTTGTCATTTATCTTTGTTACCGTTGCTGCAAGGTGAATATTATGAGCCACCGTTCCTGGTGCCGGATATGCCCTCTACTTTGGGTTTCCTGGCTTCTGGGCGCTCTTTGGATTCCTCACTCCTATCTATCTCTTTTGGATCTTGCTCTTTAGGATTCCTTTGATCTGATGTCTGTGGGTGCGGGCTCCCTATTGGGCCCTACTGACACTCTGGACACAGATGTTTTGGATACTTCAGAGGGAACATCCTCCACTTCAGATGCTTCCTAGACTCATAAATTGACATTCTTGCCATTTTTTTCTGTTTTTAAGTAATTTACGTGTTTTTTAATTGATATTGTTTATGTGCTTTGAGTCTGCTTGTGTAATTAAAGTATTTATGTGTAACGCAAGGACACCTACTTATTGCACATGGTATTTATTATACAGTAGTCTCCTACTGACCAAGAGGGGGTGTTGCAGGGATTACATTTGAGTGCTCCATTTTAGTTTTCTCTCTTGGGTTACCATCTTTTTAACATGTGAGTTTTTACATGTTTGTACTAACCGACAAAATTCCATATACACATTTCTTTAGTCAGATGTTGTTGTTCTGTAGTCTGTTTAGTTAGTTTTTGGGACAGATTATGGAACACGATGCCCTTGCTTGTTTTGTGCTTGTAGGAGACAACTCTTTTCTCCAGACTAACTAGAGTTGTTTTTGTACGTCTCTTGTTGAATGTGATAAGGCCGGTGTTTTTTTATTTAAACAATGTCTGCTGTGAATTCAGACGAGAGGCACTTCACAACGGTGTTATCATGAGGAGCTGGGAATGAGAACGCAGCCTGACAGGCACTGTTTACCCACCAAGACAGAGTGTATTTGTGAATGCACTGAGGCTGGCTTCTTGAGACAAACGCCAAGGTATGGGGTGAGATCATTCCAACTAAAACCGGCAGAATGCTCTCATTAGTATAGGACTCATTGTGGTAGGTAGGAGTAACTTTAGGTGCAAAACAATATGTTTGAATTATTTGTATATTTCACCAATCTAATTATGCTTGTTACAGTAATGTGTTTCATCTGTCTAACAATCACAGTTCATGTTTTATTTACATAGATTAGATGTATGCAATACATCTTTGAAAAAGTATTGTTGTTCTCTTCTCTTTGTATATCTGTGGGCATGCAAAAGCGGCATACGAAAGTGTATATGTGTTTCACAAATCCCTTGGGAATCAGAAAAGTCATGTTTGAGGTTACTGACAACATCCATTACTCTGGAGGTTCAGGAGTTTAGATGTGATAGACTGAGCTAGCCGAACCCACATTTACTGATCATATATGAGGGCTTAGTCCCTGTATTATGAAGTTTTGTTGATCCAAATACACAGTTCACTAAATTCGTATAAACCGTGCAACAAGAGTTAGAATAGTAAATTTGACCCTCTGCCCCCAAATATAAGCACTTTTCCCAATGTTTGTTGCCTTGGAGTTATGGTAGCTAATCTTATCCCTAGGGGTGTGTGTAATTTGTGTAATTTCCTTTTACGTAATTATGCAACATTTGGGTGGAATTACAGTTATTTACACAAAATGCAAAACTGTCATACCGGGATACATTTTAGCATGAAATGCATCCTTGCCTCAAATTGTGGGACAAGAATAAATATAAATAAAGCATCTCAAAGAACAGCCTCTCACATTCTGTTGTTTGCATGCATTCACAGTAAATATTTACGACTAATTGTGGGATTCATTGCAAATTTTTACTGCAAATGGAGTAATGTTGTAATATTGGGAATTTTACATAACAAGTGAAACATGAAATTCCCAAAATTACATGAATTAAACTGGCATAACTAATTAAATTTCAGCCAAACTTATTTTTATTTTTAAATTTAAAAAAACTACTGAACAGGTTAAAGAGAGTGCTTTCAAATAGTGTAATTTTAATGATTCATTTTTAATTACATTTCTTTAGAAATATTTCAATATATTTTAAATAATTTTAGAATAATATTGGAACTATATTTGTGAAGTAGATATTTTTTTCATATACTGTTTCACTTATTAAAGCATATTTTTGTAAGTGATATTTTCATATTAGTTATTTGTTTAGTCAATATTTTAGACATTTGGGGCCAGATGTACGAAGCAGTTTAACTGCTGCATATGCTCCAATTTTGCTGTACTAATCTGTGTACTAATCTCATTTTAGGAGTTAGAAAAGGTATGCCAACTTCTAAAATGGGATTCTAAATGTATACCAATTCAGTATCTAGAAGGGGCATGCTGTAGGAGTCTCTTCCAAATCCAAATCGGTGTCATATGTACCATTGTTTTGAGACTGAAATCCAGTTGCAAAACATTGAAATTTTACAGACCCCCAAAATGGGGGTTTCTCTAGAACCCTTTCCCTTTGTGAATTTAAAAAAAATTGCTGGTTAGTAGGAAGGTTTATAGGACCACCACCGGCTCACAAGCAAACAAAAACTAATAAAATATTTCATATTAAACACAGTTTCAGTTCCTTGA
The DNA here is from genome assembly GCA_963921515.1 of Calotriton arnoldi. NCBI lineage: Eukaryota > Metazoa > Chordata > Amphibia > Caudata > Salamandridae > Calotriton > Calotriton arnoldi. The sequence goes on from CAWUFW010003964.1 coordinate 1,605,011, forward strand.
AGTTAGGCAGACTGCTTTTTTTCAAAAAGAGGTTCTCTTTAATGAAAGGCCATTATAGATATGGCAGTCTGCTGATCTCAGCAAGTCACTATTCCTGTAATGGCCTCCATATGGAATGATTCGCAATTGTGACCTAAATCATGAATATAAATGAGGTAGGTTGGATTACAACCCAGTCCAAATCTGAATTTTCGACAATTAGCCATTTGTACATAGGTTGGTTCAGAAAATTATTTACCAGTCGCAAGAATGCTGTCTGGATAGTTTTCCCTTGGTGCCAGCTGAGCCCAGGCACAAGCACTGCAGCTATCCTAATGGCTAGTAGGAGTCAATTTTGAAGGTGAAATCTTGATGTCTCCACATAGCATTTTGGGACCTTGCCTGTCATGAGCTTTAAACCCAGTCACAAAATTGGGGTACTGTCTTTATTAGCAGGATTTTGGACACACAAACTAGTAGAACATCTGTTGCAAAATGCATACTGAATCACATGATGGTATGGGTAACCCTAAATTCAGAGTTGTGCAAATAACCACTATTCTTACATTCAGTGGGGTCTAATCACATATTTCATTTTGAAAGACGTTTATTAGTACTACAATAGTACTACTCATGTACAAAATTATATTGAGACCCTCACGGGTGAGTAGCGCGCTTACAATTCCCTGATTGATTGATTGATATTCACTGACCTACATGTGGAGGTCTCCGCCTCCACCTCTCCAATAGTTTCTTTGCAAAGATCACCACCCCCGCTTGCAGATATCTCCACAAATACACCTGTGTTTTAGTAGTAAATGTAGGAGGGATGAGGGAGGGGGAAGTGGCTGGAAATTGTAATATACTTACCACAAGATGGGTGAGGTTGAGGGAAAGAGTAAGGAGGGACTTAGCGAAGGATAACGAGGGGGATAGGGAGGGATTACTGAGGAGGGATTCATAAATGAGATGAATGTTATGACACAAAGATTCAAAGAAAGAGGGTATAGTAACAAGATTATCCAAAGGGCAATTGTGAAAGTTACTGTATTAAACAGAGATGAATTGCTTTCCCCTAAACAGAAAGAATCAGAAGAATCAAAGATCTGTTTTATTAAGAGATTCCATAATCAGACATGGGAACTAAAAAAGAGTCTTGGCAAACATTGGGATGTTCTTAAAACAGATCCGAACTTGAGTGCATATGTTGGCCCTAATCCCACAATAACGTATAAAAAAGCAAGATCATTACAAGATACGCTAAGTACATGCTTAGTAAATCTTGAAAAAAGTATTAGTGAAATTAAAGGCTTTTTTTCACATGCAATCAGCGCAAAGCCTGCAAGTACAGCAAAAGCTGTAAAACAGTAAAATTGTCTGAAGGCCAGAAACCATATGTGATTAACAAATTATTGAACTGCAATACAGAGTATGTAGTTTACGCCTTATTGTGTCCCTGCAGGCTGACATACAATGGTAGTACTATCCACAAGGCCAAAAAGCGCATTTAGAGCATATGCGCGCCATTCGCAATGACGATAAACAGTACCCAATTGCACGTCACTTTAAAACACATCACAAGTTAAACTGCAATTTATAACAATTTGTGGTGCTGGACAAAATTCCTAATCGTGAGAGGGGTGGCAATCGTATTTTGGAATTAAGGAGATTAGAATCAAAAATGATTATTAAATTCAATACTCTCATCCTAATGGATTAAATATAGATGAAGAATTAGCTGTACACTTAGGCTAAATAGTCACAGTGGAAATTGTACATTAGCTGCTGATTCCTTCTTTATTTATAGGTTTTGTGCCTCTTTAACATGCATGTGTGTTGAACGTTGGATTTTAATCGATACTTCATGTTTGTTGGTTTATTTCAGAATGAAGAATGCAGAAATGCAGAAGAGCTGATATATCTTGCATGTTACCAGGCCAATTGGTTTTCTCTCTTCATGAACTCATGAATGAATCTCCTAGGAAGCCTGTTATTTGCCCACTAGGGCTGTATTAGTTATGTATCGCGACTCGCATGTTCCACATTTTCATTGACTATGAACAATCATGAATGGATGTAACTGCGATAATCAGTAGAAGGGTATTACCATCTGCTATGATGCAATGTAAGGACATAAAATTGAAGGATGTTAGTGTTATTTCCTAAAACTGTGTGTAAGCCCATTGGGGCGGAAAATTCAGGATGTCAATTATGTCAATGCGAGTTGGCAGACATGAGTTGCTTCTACAGTATAATAGGCGATTTAAATGTAACAACGACATTATGATTTGAATTCGTATAGCTCGCAGTACGTCAAATGCATTTCTTTCTTTATTGACTAAACAATGAAGTCGACAAAATGAAGTATTCTGTTTATGTTTATCATTATGAAACGCATGAACCATTTCCGTTAAATGGGGCGGAAACAAAGCATTGACTTAACCCGTGACCAAGGAGTGCTGTAACTCCGAAACGCGTTGGAGGATATCTGTTGCCAGTGTTGAAATAAACGCGCTGTAACAACTTCATGAGTGGCGGTACTGTGGTGGTTTTGGCCGGTGAATCATTACTGCGCTGAGATTGCAGATATCGGATGGAATGTTTTGAGGCTCGCTACCTCGCCGCCAACTCGTCGTGCAAGCAGGCCGGGGCATAGGCGATCATTATGTAGTATATGTCCTCGAATGTCCATGCGACCTGTGGTACGTTGGCAGCACCAAACATATGCCTAAAAACAAGTCTTGGAACATATGCGAGCCATAGGTAACAAGGACCATCATTACCCTATTGCGAGGCATTTTGAGGCATTTCATTACTCCGATAGCTCCAAGCTTAAGTTCTTTGTCATTGAACAGGTACACACAGGCACACGGGGAGGCAATAGAGAACTGGCTTTGAGGAAAAGGAAATCCAAGTACATTATAGATCTGGGCACCCAGTATCCTGGTGGACACAATATTGACGAAGAGATTGCAATCCATCTACACAAAAAATAACTATCACATTTCAATGAGCGCGGTTTTTGTGTCTCTTCTTACAGAATGTTAGTTTAGTCTAATCTATCAACGCTTTTAAGTATCTTTAAGGTACTTACAATGCATTAGTAACTACTTCCTATTTCTCTGTTTTAACTCCTTCTTCTCCTTGCCCACTGCATCATCTTCCCTTCTTTCTCTTCTTCTTTAACCTTTTTTCATTCTGTTTATTCCGTACTACATACATTGGATCTTGTATATTTCAATCTTCCTGTCTTTCTAGACGTATTAACATAGGTTACATGTATGTTTCATTTACATTTTCAATATGCAACCGCTGTACTTATTTTAGACAGACAAAACAGTACATGAACTTTCTTTATATGTTCCTTTCACAGGAAGAAAGGAAGGGATTATCATAACCCGATTTATCATCTTTTGGGCTCCCTACCCTTTTCTTCACTTGGATCATTCCCATGGTTTTGGTCTGTACTGCCCCAGAGAAGAATTGTTTTAGTTGTATTTTTGTGCACTTTTATGTTTTGTTTTCTTCATATAGCATGTTTTCTGTATGCATATTTACTCCCTTTCGGGGACATATAACTTACTCTCACTTTGGGGACATTATTTACTATGGACTGAACTATGGACTTTCGGGCAGATACTAAATACAAATATTTCCGCAAAAAAATGTTTCGTAACCACGATTTCCGAATATATTCTTTGCCCACTTGGGGAATGCAATTTCACTAATCATTTGTGTATTAAGCAACGTGATTCGGATGTTACGATTTAACTGCCCAGATATACGGAGGCTTCACTGTATAGACATTTTTGCGGAGGTTACACTGGTCGCCCAGTTTGGATCTTAGTTGGCCAATATGTATAGACATCACTATGATTTACTATATTCGATGTACTTTCATACATGCAACTGTCAATTTTCTGTATTTCATTTTCATTTTGTTCATAAGGTACTAGTCATTTTGGCTCCAATACTTTCGTTGCATATATACAATGTTGTATATACTAGGCTGCATCAAGCTTATACTCCAACATGGCCGCCACGGTTTGGTAACAGCGAGTCAAGCCTGACACACAGTCCGTTTTTATGCAAATGCCAAGCTGTATTTATGCATCACAGAACAAGCATTCACTTATGTGAGCAAGGCCGCTTGATGGCCGAAACGCGTTGTGGATTTATGAGGCAATAAATCTTCTTTGCATCTTCAACTTTGCTGTTCACTGAGAGCGCTTATTACCTTGATTCTCCGTGTATATATATATATAAATAAATTATATATTATTTTTAACTATATATATACACACAATTTAAAAAAGTTAATTGATATATTTATATATATATTTCATGTTTAACAGTAATATATAAATAATATATACATATTTTATGTTAAAATATATGAGATCAATTTCAATTAGGGCCAACCTACAACCAATAGCCTTTAAGCGGAAACAGACAGAACACTGCAGCCTCAGCCATGCGTGTTTCAACATCGCAAGAGTAAGCATACTTGCTTTAACCACGCATATGCCTTAATCAGGCATATGCGTGGTTAAGGCAGTGCGCGGTCTAGTTGCTGGCTGCTGCTGGGCGGAAGTAGGAAGACCTCCCCAGGAAGGGAGCCAGAGGATGCGGAGAGGTGAGTGAGGCTGGGCTGGGGGGGGAGCTAGTTTTCATGGCTGGGGGTAATTTTCATGGCTGAGGGGAGGTTGGGGTAGTTTTCAGGGCTGGGGGAGGGTCAGGGTAGTTTTCATGGCTGGGGGGTTGGGGTAGTTTTTTAATTAGGGGTTAGGATGTTAGGCCTAAGGGCAGTGGAAGGGGTTGGGGTAGTTGTAGGGACAGCGTGGGGTGGGAGGGAGTCGGGGTAGTGTATGTTAAGGGTTAGGGACAGCGCAGTGGGGTGGTGGGGTCGGGTTAGTGTATGTTGAGGGACAGGGTTTTAGGCCTCAGGGGAGGGGAATGGGTAGTTGGGGTACTTTTCAGGACTTAAGGGAGAGCAGGGTCGTCTTTTGGACTCGGGTGGGGGGTGTCGGGATCGGTTTTTAAATTAGGGGTTAGGGTTTTAGGCTTAAGGGGAGTAGAAGGTGCGAGGTGGTCGGGGTAGCATATGTTAAGGATTAGGGACAGCGCGAGGAGGGAGAGGGTCAGAGTAGGTTATGTAAAGGGGCAGGGCTTTAGGGCTCAGGGCAGAGGGAGGGGAATGGGTAGTTTTCAGGGAAGGTTTTGGGCCTCAGGGAAGAGGGGGCAGGTAGGGGTTTTGTAGCTTAGGGCGGGGGGTCGGAGTAGTGTTGACCTTATCCACGCATACCCCTTTATCATTCATGCCTTTACCACGAAATTACATGGTAAAGGCATGCGTGATAGAGCAATATGTGATTAAGACGCATTTGTTGTTCGTGCTGTGTGGTAGAGGTACACATGGTTTAGCCACGCATGCCTCTATCATACAACCCCCTTTAAGCAAAGAACCAAAGTATGTCCATGAACTTCATGCAAATTTACAGCAGTCTATGATATTGTCAGGGTTATGAAAAACTACATACAAGATATGTATGCAGTAGACACTTTCTTGACAATTCAGAATGAGCTTTGGGCCACTTAGGAGGTAAGAAAGCACTATTTAGATGTAATAAAACACAATACGATAATACATTATGATAATAAACTGTTCAATGGCCATTTAACACCCATATGATGCAGAAAGTAGCTGTGGTAATTTCTCTTGAACAAATAAGTAAAATATAGCACCAAATATGTTCAAAGTGCATTTAACACCTGTAGGAAAGTAGGATCTTTATTTCATGGTTACTCCCACTTTATGCCTGGTGTCATTATGTTTTGACTGTAGTTTGCTGGAATCCTGTTAACCAGGACTCCAGCATCTGAGCTCTCTCTATACCAAAATGGCTTTGGTAAGTACTTTCGTATCTCCACAATTGGCTACTGGTGTTACCTTATAAGTCCATGTTATGTGGTACTGAGGTACCAAGGGCACAGACACACCAGGGGTTCCCCATGGGCTGCAACATGTATTGTGCCACCCATGAGAGTCCACGTAAATTCTGACTACAGCCCTGCCATTGCATCCTGTGTGAGATGGTGCTTGCACCTCTTACGACAGATATAATTTTCTTTATATCTGAGGTCACTGCACTTAAAACCTATGTCACCCCTATGGTAAGCCCTTCAGTCCTGCGGGCAGGGTGCTTGGTTATAAGTGTGAGGGTGCCCCTGCATGAGCAGGACACCCCTACAAACCCCAGAGTCGCTTTTCCAGGCTTTGTAAGTGAGGTCAGCCATTTTAAGACATATACTGGATATCAGTCATTACGAGACATCTAACTATATAATGGCCAAAACTGGTCATGTTTGGTATCAAACATGTTGGAATCATGCCACAACACCGATTCCGGTGTTGGAGGTATGATTCCATGTACTGGGGGGCGCCTTAGAGGAGCCCCCTGTACTCCCGGTTACAGCCCTTCAGGGTCTAACAGCAAGCTAGTGTTGCTGCCGACCACAGACACTGTTCTACCCTCCTGCTACTGAGCTGAGCTTGAGCAGGGAAGATAGAACAATAGGTTTCCTCTCACAGGGAGGTGTGACCACCTCCGAGACAGAACTTAGTGTATTGGGCTGGGGTGGTGGTGCTTTCCTGCGCCACCAGACTGCATCAAAGGGCACATTTGGTGCCCTCCTTGCATACACCAGTTTGAGCCATTTCAGGAACCCTTGGTTCCCGCTCAGGCATAAAATAGGACAAAGGACAGGGGAGTAGCCTCCCCTCTGTGCAACCCCTCCTCTGTGAGGGATCCCCGAGTTGTTCCAACCCTTCCTTTGGGTATTTAAGGGCTCCCCCCAAAGGTGGGTCCTCAGATTCTTTGTGGAACAAGACTCATCTCTGAAACCAAGACACTATTCAACCACCTGGACCCTTGGACTTCGCCTGGAACCAAGACTACATCAAGGAAGACTCCTGCTGCTCCTGGTCTTGCTGTTCTGCAAGTATTCTGCCTTGTCTGTGTCTGTTCTTTGCTTAGGACCTCTGTGGGTATCAGGGACATCTGAAGTAATCTCCCTTGGAGTGAAGGAGTTACTCCCCTGCATCTGCAGGCCCCACATCAAAGCTGGCCGGTCTGCTGCTCCTGTTGTCTACAGACTTCCAGAGGCTCAACACCACAGGTGGTGGATCTGTGGTTCCCCCCAGGCCTGACCTGTCTTCCCTGCAATTTGGAGGATAGTATCCCTCGTCGAAGCCTCTGGGTCTAAACCCCTGTGCACCGCGTCAACTTGTTGATGCAAAGGCTTGTTGGCTCTGCACTCCGGAGATCTTCGGGCTACAAGAAGCTCTAGCCTCCAGCATCTCATCCCTTGAAGAACAGCATCCTCCCTGCATCCCTTGCATTGTGGGCCTTCATCTTTGGTTAACTGTCTGAGGTCCTCTTGCGACTCCTGTTCCTTTGGCCTGTGGGTCCGCTCGAGGGTCTTCTTCTGCTTTGGTGAGCTCCCCTGCTTCAACAGCGCCTGCAAGTAGTGAGTCCCTTGGACCTTGCTGGTCCCAACAACTGCACCTTGTCGTCTTCCACGCCCCTATTAGGCTACCAAGGCTTGTTGGTGCTTCCGCCAGATATTGACCATCTGGACACCGACATCCGAAGTGGGAGAGCTTGTGTACAGCTCCAGGTCTTCCACAGTGTTGCCAGGTCCCCACAGGTCCTCCTGAACTCTTCTAAACATCTTGACATGGGTGGGCATTGAGCTTCCGTGCCTGCTGGTCACTTCCGAGTGACATAGACTCTGTCCCCTCTGCTTGCAGGTTCTCCTCTTCAAGAATCCACCCTTAGATTCCACTGGACATCTTCACAGGCTTCTCCTGAGGCCTGTCTTCATGAGTTGCCTGTTGTCGTCTACGAGAGGTTCAGACGTCACATCACCCCTATGCACTCAGCTCACCTGGTGCAGGTAACCTGGTTCCTGGGGCATCCGTGGATGAGGTGGTTGTCTAACCTTCTGTCCTCCAAAGGGTTTCTTCGGGGTCCTCTGGGAAGGGCCTTATTTCCTTAAAACTGCAGCTGCGACTTTTCCGTTGACTTCTATTAAATACAAGGCTGTTTTTCCACTCTGCACACAGCCTCCTTGGGGTTCCTGGGTACTTACCTTGGCTCCTCCAAGCTCTTCTATGTCCTTTGGTCCAATTCCCGTTTTCCTTTGCAGTTCACATTCCACCTATTTAGTATATAGTTTGGTCCCCCCCTTGAGACCAGTGTATATTTGTGTTACTTACCTGATTTCTTTGAAGTATTCTTATGTGTATCATTAATATCTATGGATAGGAGATGTACCAAGTGATAGTGATTGTGTTGTGTAATACATATACTTATTTTTCATAAACACTATGTGGTTCTTTCTTATCTAATCTACACTATTCATTAAATGTGGTAAAACAATCTGCTTTACACTCCTTCAAGATAAGCCTGAAAGCTGCTCTCCACAGCTACCCCTTTGAGAACTTTTAAGGTTATCAAAGACCACTAAAATTACCATAAGGGTTGCCTGGATTAGTGCAAGGTGCATCACTCTTTTAACCCCTTCTATGCGTCGGACGCGCAGGAGCCATCCGAAGCATAAGTGCTCATGTGCGTTGAACAGCTCCTGCGCGTCTGACGCCATGGCACAGGGAATCCCTCTGGTGCGGGCCCCAGAGGGATTCCCTTTCCCCCCCCCAACAGCCTCGGGAGCTGGGGAAGAGCTTCCCCAGCTTCCCAGGCTGTTCCAGGGGTTTCCCTGACATGATGATCAGCGCCATGTTGCGCTGACGTCATTTCAGTGAAACCGAACTGAAATGAGCGGATAGGTTCATTTCAGTTTCACTTTCTACGTGCTCAGGGGGCTATCTCAGCCCCCTGAGCACATAGAAAGACTGGAGCGGTATCATTGGAAAGGGGAGAATCCCCTAGGGAGTGGGGGGGGGGCTTCAGAATGCACACTAGGCGCCAGGGATTTTTTTTTATGTATATAGGGTTGGGGGCTGCCCAAAATGGGCATGTTGATGCCCCCCCCCCCCCAAAAAAAAACACAGTCTTTCTGCCCTCCCAGGAGGCAGATGGGGGCAATAGCCCCTGATCTGCCCCCGGGGGGAGGGGCAGAATGCCCACTAGGCAACAGGGATTTTTTTTATACGTAGAGGTGGGGGCTGCCCGATATGGGCAATGCAATGGCTCCACCCCCCAAAAGAAAATTGCCACAGCCATTCTTCCTCCACTGGGAGGCAGATGGGGGCAATAGTCTTTAATCTGCCTCCCGGGAGGGAGGGGGAGCTAAAAGCCCACTAGGCACTAGGGATTTTGTTGTCTTTTTATACGTAGGGGTGGGGGCTGCAGAGAATGGGCATGCTGATGCCCCCACTGTCAAAAAAGGCTTTCTGCCCCCCTGTAAGGCAGATCGGGCAATATCCCCTTGTCTTCCCCGTGCGGTGGCAGAAAGCCCACTAGGCACCAGGGATATTTTATGGGAATGCCAGTGAGAAGCCTCATAGGCAAGGGTTGCTCCCTTTTCTTTAGGCACACATTTTGGCTGTTTCAGCGATATCTTTATTCTCATCTGCACCCAAGTGGGGCAGAAAACCACTAGAAACCAGGGAGAGTTTGTGTGTGTGTAAACTGGAGTTTGGCTGACGGTCTGCGTGAACTGACCTTTGGCTCGCATTTTGCTGCCGGTGTGTGTGGACCTGCACTTGGCTAATGGTGTGGGTGAACTTGCGCTTGATGATGGTGTGTGTAGATTGGTGCTTGCCTGGTGGTATGCGTGGAGTGGTGCTTGGCTGGCGGTGTTTGTGGACTGGTGCTTGGCTGACTGTGTGCATGGGTGGTTATTGGCTGCAGGGCCAGGCTGGCCGTAGCTGGCACCGGGCAGTTCCCCAGCGGGCCTCGAGGGTTGTGGGCCGGTTTCTGGCTGGGGGGGGAGGCAATTTTGTCACTGGGGGCTGGTTTTGCAGCAGTGCTGCAATATCGGGCCCCAGTAACAAAAGCGGGAGCGGTGCTTTTTACTAGCACGCATGCCCCCCCCATCCGCCAGGATCGGTCGAGCAGCAATCTACCAGGGCTGGTTGTTGTTCCCAATCTGGCTCTGCTTGGCTGGCGGTGTGCGGGGATGGCGCTTGGCTGGAGGAGTGCATAGGTCGCGCTTGGCTGGCGGTGTGCGTGGATATTGCTTGGCTGACTGTGTGCATTGATAGGGTTTGCTGGCGGTGTATGTGGATGGTACTTGGCTGGCGGTGTGCATGGATGGCGCTTGGCTGTTGGTGTGTGTGGATGGAGCTTGGCTGTCAGTGTGTGTGGATGGCGCTTGTTTGGTGGTGTGCGTGGATGGTGGTGTGCATGTACTGACTCTTGGCTGGCGGTGTGGCTTGCATGGATCCCCCAGCGTTTTCTTACCCATAATCCCCAGCAAACATCAAATTTACTTACAAAGTCACATTCTCCTCACATTTCTGTGTAGGTAAGTTGTAGGATCACCACGCAGGCACACATTTCCTGATACCCAGCATTCCCCTTGGTCTCCCGAAAAAAATGATACCTCACTTGTGTGGGTGCCCAAAGTAGTGTCAGCCGAAAAACGTATAAACAAACTGCCCTTTTGGAACCACTTTAAACCCCCCTCAATCTCTACACGTTTTTGGCCCATCCACACAAGTAAGGTATCATTTTTATCGGGAGACTGAGGGGAACGCTGAGTGGTAGGAAATTTGTGCTGTGCGTGATCCCACAACTTTCCCACACAGATATTGGAGGAAAATGTGACTTTTTACCTAAATTGAGGTTTGCAGCAGGTTTTTGGAAAGAAAATGTTGGGGGATCAATGCAAGTCACACCTCCCTGGACTCCCACGGGTGTCTAGGTTTCAGAAATGTCTAGGTTTTTTAGGTTACCCTAGATGTCTGCAAACCCGGGACCAAAAACACAGGTGCCCACCTATCTATCACAAAATGACCTGGTTTATCAAGGGGGTCACCTGCGTTTTTGGTTCCGGGCTCAGCAGCCATCTAGGGAAACCTACCAAACCCAAACATTTCTGGAAACTAGACATTCTAGGGAGGCCAGGGAGGTACGGCTTGCGTAGATTCCCCAATGTTTTCCTGCCCAGAATCCCCTGCAAACCTCAAATTGAGCTGAGAAAAATCACTTTTTCCACACATTTTTGTGTAGGATCACCATGCCGGCACAAATGTCCTACCACACAGCGTTCCCCTCAGTTTCCCAAGTAAAATGATACCTCATTTTTGTGGCTGTCCAATGCAGAATCGGCTGACCAGGTCATTTTATGATAGATAATTTTGATGTCTCCACAATATGTTTTGGGCCCTTGCCTGTTGCAGGTACTTGGCCCACCCACAGAAGTGAGGTACCATCTTTATCCGGAAACGCTGGGTGAAATTTGTGTCAGCCCGGTGATCCCACAATCTTCCCACACAGAAATTTGAGAAAAACTTTATTTTTTTCAGCTAAATTTGAGGTTTGCAGGGGATTCTGGGTAGACAAACGTTGGGGGGTCCACGCAAGCCATACCTCGCTGGACTACCCCACGTGTCTAGTTTTCAGAAATATGTGGGTTTGGTTGGTTTCCTTAGATGGCTGCCGAGCCCGGGGCCAAAACCCCAGATGCCCCCCCTTGCAAAACTAGGATGTTTTTTGAGAGGTAATTTTGATGTCTCCACAATACGTTTAGGGCCCTTCCCTGCCGCAGGCACTTGGCCCACCCACACAAGTGAGGAAACATTTTTATCAGCAGAATTTGGAGAATGCGGGGTGGGTGGAAGTTTGTGGACCCACGCAGACTGCAGAACTTTCCATCTCAGAAATGTTGCGAAAATGTGTTTGTTTTTTTTACAAAGTTTGAGGTTTGGAAGGGATTATGGGTAACAGAACCTGGTGAGAGCCGCCTAAGTCACCCCCTCCTGAATTCCCCTGGGTGTCTAGTTTTCAAAAATGTATAGGTTTGCTAGGTTTCCCTAGGTGCCGGCAGAGCTAGGGTTCAAAATCCACAGCTAGGCACTTTGCAAAAAATGGGTTAATTTTCACTGTAAAAATGTGGTGTGTCCACATTGCGTTTTGGCCCCTTTCCTGCCACGGGCACTAGGCCTACCCACACAAGTGAGGTACCATTTTTATCGAGAGACTTTGGGGAATTACGGGGTGGGAGGAAGTTTGTGGATCCACGCAGATTCCAGAACTTTCCATCACAGAAATGTAAGGAAAATATAGGTTTTTTTTTTACAAAGTTTGAGATTTGCAAGGGATTCTGGGTAACAGAACCTAGTGAGAGTCACACAAGTATCCCCCTCCTGGATTCTCCTGGGTGTCTAGTTTTCAAAAATGTATAGGTTTGCAAAGGTGCCGGCAGAGCTAGGGTTCAAAATCCACAGTTAGGCACTTTGCAAAAAAGGGTTAGTTTTCACTGTAAAAGTGTGGTGTGTACACGTTGCTTTTTGGCCTGTTTCTTGTCGCAAGCACTAGGCCTACCCCCACAAGTGAGGTACCAATTTTATTGGGAGACTTTGGGGAATGAGGGGTTGGTGGAATTTTGTGGATTCACGCAGATTCCAGAACTTTCCATTAGAGAAATGTGAGGATAATTTGTTTGTTTTTTACAAAGTTTGAGGTTTGCAAGGGATTCTGGGCAACAGAACTTGGTGAGAGTCACACAAGTTTCCCCCTCCTAGATTCCCCTGGGTGTCTAGTTTTCAAAAATATATAGGTTTGCTAGGTTTGCCATGGTGCCGGCAGAGCTAGGGTTCAAAACCCACAGCTAGGCACTTTGCACAAAAAGGGTCAGTTTTTACTGTAAAAATGTGGTTTTTCCACTTTGCTTTTTAGCCAGTTTCTTGTCGCGGGCACTGGGCCTACCCACACAAGTGAGGTATCATTTCTATCGAGAGACTTTGGGGAATGAGCAGTGGGTGGAATTTGGTGGACCCACGCAGATTCCAGAACTTTCCATCACAGAAATGTTAGGATAATTTGGTTTTTTTGACAAAGTTTGAGGTTTGCAAGGGATTCTGAGTAACAGAACCTAGTGAGTGTCGCAGATGTTGCCCCCTCCTGGATTCCCCTGGGTGTCTAGTTTTAAAAAATGTATAGGTTTGCTAGGTTTGCCAAGGTGCCGGCAGAGCTAGGATTCAAAATCCACAGCTAGGACCTTTGAAAAAAAAAGGGTCAGTTTTCACTGTAAAAATGTGGTGTGTCCACATTGCATTTTGGCTTATTTCCTGTCGCGGGCACTAGACCTACCCACACAAGTGAGGTAGCATTTTTATCGGAAGACTTTGGGGAATGCGGGGTGGGTAGAATTTTGTGAATCCACAGAGATTCCAGAACTCTCCATCACAGAAATGTGAGGAAAAATGTTTTTTGTTTTACAAAGTTTTAGGTTTGCAAGGGATTCTGGGTAACAGAACCTGGTGAGAGTCGCACAAGTTGCCCCCTCCTGGATTCCCTGGGTGACTAGTTTTTAAAAATGTATAGGTTTTCTAGGTTTGCCATGGTGCCGGCAGAGCTAGGGTTCAAAATCCACGGCTGGGCACTTTGCACAAAAAGGGTCAGTTTTCACAGTAAAAATGTGGTGTGTCCACTTTGCTTTTTGGCCTGTTTCTTGTCGCGGGCACTAGACCCACCCACACAAGTGAGGTATTATTTCTATCGGGAGACTTTGGGGAATGAGGGGTGGGTGAAATTTTGTGGATCCACGCAAATTCCAGTACTTTCCATCACAGAAATGGGAGGATAATTAGCTTTTTTTTTTTAAGTTTGAGGTTTGCAAGGGATTTTGGGTAACAGAACCTGGTGAGAGTCACACAAGTCGCCCCCTCCTGGATTCCCCTGGGAGCCTAGTTTTCAAAAATGTATAGGTTTGCCAAGGTGCCGGCACAGCTATGATTCAAAATCCACAGCTAGGACCTTTGTAAAAAAAATTGTCATTTTTCGTTATTGATGTGCTTTATAATAATGCTATCAATGTAATATCGACCAATTCATAAAGCTTGTATACATGTTCATCTTGTGCATGCCATAACTTCATTGCTGTGCTGTTGTTTCTGTTTTTACCAATAAAACAGTTTATTAAAAAAAAAAAAAAAAAAAAGTCATTTTTCACTGTAAAGATGTGATGTGTCCACGTTGCTTTTTTGCCCGTTTCTTGTCACGGGTACTAGGCCTACCCACACAAGTGAGGTACCATTTGTATTGGGAGACTTTGGGAAATGAGGGGTGGGTGGAATGTGTGGATCCACACAGATTCCAGAACTTTCCATCACAGAAATGTGAGGAAAATGTTTTTTTTTTACAAAGTTTGAGGTTTGCAAGGGATTCTGGGTAACAGAACCTGGTGAGAGTCACACAAGGCGCCCCCTCCTGAATTCCCCTGGGTGTCTAATTTTTTTAAATGTATAGGTTTGCCAAGGTGTCAGCAGAGCTAGGGTTCAAAATCCACAGCTAGGACCTTTGAAAAAAAGGGGTCAGTTTTCACTGTAAAAATGTGGTGTGTTCACGTTGCATTTTGGCCCATTTCCTATCGCGGGCACTAGAACTACCCACACAAGTGAGGTACCATTTTTATCGGAAGACTTTGGGAAATGAGGGGTGGGTGTAATGTGTGGATCCATGCAGATTCTAGAACTTTCCCTCACAGAAATGTGAGGAAAATTTGTTGTTTTTTTTTTTTTACAAAGTTTGAGGTTTGCAAGGGATTCTGGGTAACAGAACCTGGTGAGAGCCACACAAGTCACCCCCTCCTAGATTCCCCTGGGTGTCTATGTTTAAAAAATGTATAGGTTTGCTAGGTTTCTCTAGGTGCTGGCAAACCTAGGGTTCAAAATCCACAGCTAGGCACTTTGCAAAAAAAAGGTCCGTTTTCACTGTGAAAATGTGGTGTGTCCACGTTGCGTTTTGGGCCGTTTCCTGCTGTGGGCACTAGGCTTACCCACACAAGTGAGGTACCATTTTTATTGGGAGACTTAGGGGAACACAGAATTGTAGAGCAACTGTTATTACCTATTGACTTTCTATGCATTTCTTCCTTCCGAATGTAAGACAATGTGTAAAAAAGAAGTCACTTTGAAAAATGTCCTATAATTCACATGCTAGTACTGGTACCCACAAATAGCTACTGCTTCTAAACTCTATATTTTGTTCCTGTTTCGGAAATACATAGGTGTCCTTGACACCTACTTTTCACTCTTCATATTTTACCAAATGAATTGCTATGTACCCGGTACACAATGAAAAACCATTGCAAGACGCAGCTCAGTTATTGGCTCTGGGTTCCTCGGGTTCTTGGTGAACCTACAAGTCCTATATATCCCCACAACCAGAAGGTTCCAGCGGATGTAACAGTATATTAATTTAAAAAATCTGTCATATTTAGAAGTTGTTGCAGCTGAAAACGTTGGCACAAATGCCTGTTTTTTTAAACTCCTTTTCATTTTTTCTTATTTTCAACTGTTAGTTTCTAAAAAAAAAACATTGAAGGATCTACACAAATGACCCCTTGCTGAATTCAGAATTTTGTCTACTTTCAGAAACATATAGCTTTCTGGGATCCATTATTGCTTTCTTACCCATTCCTACCACTAACTGGAAGGAGGTTGAAAGCACAAAAGGTCGCAAAAATAGGCTATGTCCAATTTTCAAAACTGTGTAAAGAATTTTGGTTTTCTGACAAAAGTCTGCTTGTCCCTGAAAGCTAGGAAGATGGTGAATTCAGCATCACAAACATATTGCTGATACCATTTGCAGGGAAAAAAACAGAAGCTTTCTTTTGCAGCACGTAGCTGTATTTTGGCTAATTTCTGGGTCCCCTCTAGGGGAATTCACAAACCATGGGTACCTTTAAAATCCCCATGATGTTGGAAGAAAAGAACGCAAATTTGGCATGGATACCTTATGTGGACAAAAAGTTACAGGGGCCTAAGCGCGAACTACCCATAAATAGCAAATAAAAGGCTTCGGGGGGTAGGGGGGGAGGCCTAGCAGCAAAAGGGTTAAGTGTGCACCACATACTAAGCCAGCCTCCTACAACACCCATCATCCTCCATGTAGAAAAGTGATACGCCCATTATCCGTAGCTGAATTTGGAAAAAAATCTTGCCCAGGTTATACAACACCCATTTACCACCCAGAATACCCCATGTAAAAATTAGCTGGCCTCATGTTCCAAACAGGAATACTGGAACAGACCTTTAAAGCCCATAATACCCCAGCATAAAAGAGCTAATTACCATATCTATACAGGAAACATGAACATACAGAGCCAGGTACATGGTATAGCCATTTATCACCCATCATCCCCCATGTAGAAAATCATTATACCCATTATCCCAAGAGGAATCAGTAAAACACTGAGTCCAGGATACATAGCAGCCATTTACCACCTATAATCCCCCAAATAAAAATGAGGTACCATATACATTGAACGGACATTGAAATTCATAGTATCCCCATATCATAAATAGCACATGAGCCCTACAGAAACATATTCTATTCAGTGTTAGGTATATGATAGTCATTGCGCACACTTAAATCCCCATGAAGAAAATAGCTATGCCCATTTTCTTTAAAAAAACGTATCACCTACATTGCCAGGTATGTGTTACAGCCATTTATCATCTATAATTGCCCATTACAAAGGTCTAGTTGAATTGCCTTTTGCGTAAATTCTAGCATTGTGTAAATGTAACTGTTGCTAATGTCACATATTCTGTCTATTTTCTAATTTGAATAAACTAACATTCATTGCTAATTACATCATTACCATACTTCAACTAATTATTCCTCTTAACTAAAGTTCATTATGTATCCACTACCACTTAAAAAGAAAAAAAAAAACTTTTGCGTTACAAGTTACAAGCACTGAGTCGGCCCTGGTGGAGGTTTCAGAGGCAATTAGGGAGTGTCTGGACACTGGCGGGAAGGCAGCATTAATTCTGCTCGACCTGTCGGCGGCGTTTGACACTGTCCCCCACTCCCTCCTCCTCACGCGGCTAACCGAGATTGGGGTGTCGGGTGCTGTCTGGGGCTGACTCAGATCCTTTTTGGAAGGACGGGCACAGCAGATATGGCTCCCACCGTCTTCCTCTTCTCCCCAGGTAGTGACCACCGGGGTTCCGCAGGGGTCCTCCCTTAGCCCCCTACTTTTTAACATTTATGTTACACCTTTGGTGTACCTGGCAGAAGAACTTGGGGCTAAGGTCATGGCCTACGCGGACGATACCCAGCTTCTTTTCACCTGGGATAAGAATGAGGACTTTGTTTCCTCTGCTCAACACTGCCTGTCCTCCATATTTCATTGGCTAGCAGCTGCACAACTCAAGTGCAATGAAGAAAAATCGGAGATTCTCCTCTATGGAAAGTTTCCCTCCAATTTTAGAGAAACTCTATGGCCCCCCGAGTTCCCTATCCCCACCTCTATAGGGAAGCCCGCTAAGAACTTGGGGGTCTGGTTTGAGGAGAATCTTTCCTTCGCCACACAGATTAAGAAACTTGCTGGGACCTGTTTTGGCCTTTTGAAATCTCTGAGGAAGTTTCTCCCTGTCCTGCCCAAGGCAACGAAAGAGACTGTCATCTGTGCCCTTATTTTGTCCCGGCTAGACTATGCTAATGCCCTCTATGTGGGCATCCTGGGTTATCTGTTAAAAAAACTTCAGGTGGTCCAGAATGCGGCAGCCAGACTTCTTCTGGAAATTCCAGCTAGAACTAGCATTAGACCCCACCTGCGCTCTCTGCACTGGCTTCCTGTAGCCGAGCGGGTCAAATTTAAATCTTTGGTCATGGCCCATCGTGCTCTTCATGGGCTTGGCCCCATCTATCTGCAAAAACGGTTCGCCTTTTACACTCCAGTGCGACCGCTGCATTCCCTGTCTCAGCGCCTCCCCCAGGTCCCTCGTTTTAGGTGTCTGAGGCTTGGAGGCAGCTGTTTAGCTCGGAAATCTGCTGCGGCTTGGAACGCCCTCCCTTTTGCCCTCCGGAATACTCAGGACCCGTTGATCTTCAAGAAGAACTTGAAAACATCTCTTCTCATAAATTTCTGATGGCTACCCCTCGCTGCTCCACGCCGGGACACTTTCGAGTATCTGTGCGCGCTACAAATTAAATTAACATAACATAACATAACAAGTGCCTATGATCGAGCAATGCAATGATTAAACCAGTTTGTCAGTGCGGGAGCAGCCCGCTTCCGCACCACCAACCCGTGTGCGCACTGCCTGCCAGATTACAAGTTTCCTCGTGTCTGGCGGGCTGTTTTTGGCAGTCCCACGGCGGTACCTCTCAAAATGGGCAACGCAATGGGCACACCAAAAAAAGTTCATGCACGCCGTGGACTTTAAATTCCATGCCGTGCAGGTACTGGGGTGCATGCACACAGGGGACCCCTGCCCCCCTGCATGCATCCCCATGCAAATGCCTCTGTAGGGCCCCATTTATTTCAGGACCGCCAGCCTTTTCATGGAGTACAGACCTCTGGCGGTCCTGAAACTCGTAATATGCATGGCTGTGCCGCAGAGGCACCACCAGCATGTTACCGAGGTCCTGACTGCCACGCCACCACCAGGGAATGGCGGTTCACTGGCAGCTGCTGGAGTGCAATGGCGGTTGGACCTCCAAGGTTGTGATATGACGATCTGCTCGCTGGTGCGGTGGTGGTGGACCGTCACCGCCACGCTCCTGCGAGATTGTCGGTCTTAAGACTGCCAAACTCTAAATTAGGCCCTAAGTGACTGCCTACCAGCAAGGAAATGGTTAATGAAAAGAGTGTTTGTGACAAATGGACCATTGTGATGTGTCATCGAAGCTTACAAAAATCACATTTCCCAAGTGTTTTCCTTCATACATTGCTAAAACAGAACCATTACTTAATTGTGTAGCTTTACGGCCAGCAATTCAATTGTTAAAAATGTGTGATGTGGGACATTGGTAATAAAACCTTAAAAACATATTTTGTGGGTAATCAATACAAAATGATGAAAACCGAGTGCACCTTCCGTGTGTACGTGTGAGTTTCAAACAGCACTCCCTGTAGTGGACACTTCAGAGAATGCAGCCCATCATCCCCTGTTAATATTTCAGTACACCCCCTGGAGAACAGTGGACGGTTTGTTAGGTCTCGCCTACGCAGCGCGCATGCGCTGATAGGAAAAAGACCTTTAGCAATCGATTCCCTTTTTCTGCCAAAAACGTGCATGCGTTGCATTGCTTTGAATGGCAACGCATGCACGTTTGGCGATTCCCTTGCGGGAGAGAGCTTTGAAACCATCTGTTTGTAATTAACAGATGGTTCCTGCTCGCTCCCGCAAGGGAAACAGGCACAGGCCCCCTCCTCTCTCCCCTCCCCCTGCTGCCTCTCGTTAAACTTGTTTTTTTTTTTACTTTGAGCGCGAGGCGCGCGCGCTTGTTTTCCTTGCATTGATTTTTTGTTCTTTCTTTGCCTTTTGCTTTCTGTATTTTCTTTTATTTGTTCGTCTTCCGTTTTCTTCTCCCACTTTTTTCTTTCAAGATTGTTTCTTTTCGTTTCTCCCCTCTATAATTTCTTATTCCCCTTTTTGGTTTGACATTCTGTATTTTCTGTCTTTCTCTTGTAGCTTATTTCCTTTCTTTTTCTAGTCGTGTTATTTCTCTCCATTTTATCTTTCCATTGTTTTCTGTTTCCTGGTTACTTGTCCCGGCTGGATTTGCATTTTCGTCTAGTTGGCCTGATCCTTTGAGAGCGCTGCAAAGTCTGTCGGTGCTTCCAGTTTACTCGGCGCTTTGCTGGTCTTCGTGCAGAGGATGGAAGGCAGGACGGAGGGCTCTCTGAAGAGCGCGGAACGCAAGGTGAAGAGGAAGGAAGGCTCAGCGCTAGAGAGAGCCGGGAACAGCCTGTTCCATCAGATACTGAGCAAGAGAACTTTCCTGACAGACGAGGAGGACACGGTCAGTGGCCCCCTTGCAGATACTCTGAGAGGCCTCGCTTAGGCTCCTAAAGCGCTGCTTGCATTTAAGACGCTGACCCCTTAGTCGCCTATGCCCTTTTATGAGCATAGAAGGGGAAGCATGCACTTTGTTAGCCTGGGAATCTGCCCGAGCTGGGCCGGCTCAACCCCCTTTTGTTCTTACTGAACGTCCTTCATTGTCTCTTGGCCATGCATGCCTATGCTGGCCGGTGCTTGTCTGCGCCCTCTTTAGGGGTGATTGCCATAAATTCTCCCAATATTATATTCCACAGTTGCATAGTGTGTGCCTTGTCTTCTGAAGTTGTGTGCTTCTCCGAGCTTATGTTGCTGCATTTCAAGTGAGAACAATTCACCCCGTCCCGTTGTTTACCATACCTCTCTGCTGCTGGTAGTTGTACACTACAAGTACCAGCAGACCTTGGGGTAGGATGATAGCTTGACATATCTTCCTATTGTGTTTCTTACCCAGAGCACGCCGATCTAGCTGTGTGAGCCAGGGAGGCTACCTTGTTTGAAGAACTCAAAATCATGTGCTTATTTCGGGCGTTCAGGTCTCTGTTTCCAGTGCTAGGGTTTATTTTTAAAAGGCGGTATCTTTACTGTTTTAGTCCACTTGAAGCAGTTATGGACTGCAATTCCCAGAATGCACTTTTTTAAAATGAAGGACAGGGCTGAAATCATGATCTGCTGATCTTTCATTTGCTCAGCAGAAGATCGATCAGAGAAGGTGGACAACTTTTGGAACATTTTCTGTAACTTTGGGCTATTTTCTGGCGAACCGATTTACACCTTGTAAATTGGAAATGTCTAGGGAAACTGCTCTTCAAAACATAGTAATGCAGCAGACTGCGATAGTAAAGTTGTTCTGCTTTAACTAGTTGATCAAATACTGCATTTTTAAATAGCTTACGGGGTTAAAACACCATTGGTAATCAACAAATCGAAGCGTAAAGCAATGGTAAGGTAAGTCAGGTGGTTAATGCACTTGCTGGAGATGCGTGTGCAAACCTTGCTCACTTGTTTAGACCATAAATTAGCTGCAGAACTCTGAAATTTCCCAGTTCCACACATAACTCCTCTAAGCACATTTGTTCGGCATCTGGGTTTGTTCTCCTGTTTTAACCCATTAGAAAATTCAGAACTACTAGTCCCAGAATGCAAAGGAAACACCATGGAGTAGATGAAAATCCCACGCAGGATCCTGGGAAACTTGGGAGCATTGTTGTTGACAATGTGAAGGTGTCTTTTGCGGAGCATGGCGTGTGCATCACATAATTTTTGACGTTTTACATACTTGTCCTCTTTAGGGGCAGATTTTAAAGTACACCTTTACTAAGCCAGTATGAACTGTAAAACCCGGGCGCGCTTTTAAAAACATTTACAGGCGGCATCTGCTGTTGCCTTTTATGAGACCTTCGGCTTTCAATATGCTGCAGTAGGTTTGTTCCTTGCTCATTAAGACCACGCGGTTTCAACCTCCTGTGATCCCAGCCTCAAGGCTCCCGCCACACATGGGAATCACCTCTCACTTCCTCGGAAGTGGCACTGCGTCTCCATAGCGATGGTTAATTAATCAGGCCCTTGGCAGCACGCTAATCACCCCCGTTACTCCTTTGGGGTTTGTCTGCCCAGGAAACCCGGAAGTGTTCTCATTGGTGCTTCAGAGCGCCAAGTCCAGCCCTTGCGGCAAAAAGGGCTGCTTGTCCCTGTTGTCCCCCTTTATGAGCACCGTCCCGTCAGCCTGAAGAGCGCGCCACATTGGGAGGGAGAGGCGGGGGGGGGGGAGCAGACCACAAACTCATGATTGTGTGTAAAAGGCCGCTTTATTGAAACAGGTGCACATCACATATATAAATTCCTCGGCAAACGCCTTACAAAACTAAACCTCACTAATCAACCATATACCTGACCCTTGACCCCGCCCCCGCCCCTAAAATTATCTTGACCCCGCCCCCACCCTTACATTACAACAGTACAAACAAATACAAAGCAATGCATCCAAATATAACCCCCTCAATTCCACTTATCCGTTACACAATGTCCCCTGCCTGCTTCTTTACAACTGTCAAATCCCCGAACATGTGTAACCGAACTAGAAATTAAACTGCCTACCCTTTCCCTGTCGATAACCCAAAACCAACAATAACCAAAAAACCTCTGTCAACCCTGTCAAACTTCCAACAACCCCCGCACTGCACCTGTTCCAAGCGACAATACATATAACCAGCCCCCTGCTCACCTGTTCCAACAAAAAAGCCTAAGTAAATACAAAAAAGGGGGATATTTAGAAAAAACACCCAGAAATATGAAAAAGAGGGAGGGAGGGAGGGAAAAAACCAGCTGCCTAAACGCTCCCAGCCACCAGGTCACCAAACCTAAAATGGTGGCCGGGAGCAGGAGCCCAAATTATTTATAATTGGGCTCCATTTGGGCTACAAAAATAAGGAGCCCAAAACAAAATGTCTACGGAGGCCTGATAAACCCCCCCCCCACCTAGCCCCTCCCAAACAGCCCGGGGGGGGGACCTCCCTGCGGTCGTCCACCCCCCCAAGCCCCCCTTGGGAGGGAGGGGCGGGGGGGGGGGAGCAGACCACAAACTCATGATTGTGTGTAAAAGGCCGCTTTATTGAAACAGGTGCACATCACATATATAAATTCCTCGGCAAACGCCTTACAAAACTAAACCTCACTAATCAACCATATACCTGACCCTTGACCCCGCCCCTAAAATTATCTTGACCCCGCCCCCACCCTTACATTACAACAGTACAAACAAATACAAAGCAATGCATCCAAATATAACCCCCTCAATTCCACTTATCCGTTACACAATGTCCCCTGCCTGCTTCTTTACAACTGTCAAATCCCCGAACATGTGTAACCGAACTAGAAATTAAACTGCCTACCCTTTCCCTGTCGATAACCCAAAACCAACAATAACCAAAAAACCTCTGTCAACCCTGTCAAACTTCCAACAACCCCCGCCACCCAGAAAGACGGGGGGGGAGCTAACTACCACCCCCATTTCTGCCCCCCAAATAGGACCTCTGCTGTCCCTCTTAGTAAGAATGCGCCTGAACTTTCAAACACCTCGACAAAACTTCCCTAATCTCCAGGAGATAAAGGTCCATGCCCAGGCTAGAGAGATGTACTCCGTCATCTCTAAAAAATTCTACTGCCTCAAAACGAATTTCCTTGTGAAAAACTCTCCCAAAACCCAGATGTCGGCAAAACCTGGACATTTCCAAGTTCACCTTCCTCCTTGCCCTATCGATGGCCCTTGGGTTCACAGCACCCCTCCAAACCCTACGCGGAACCAACTCAGTCCACAAAACGTGGCATCCAGACCAATGCTCCCTTAATCGAGCTAAGTCCTTTTTCATGGCCCTCATCAACACCACGCCCTTCACCCCACAAAGATCATTCTCGCCCAAGTGGATTAGCAAAACATCCGGGCACTGGCCCTTCACCATACATTTATTCAAATAGGGTATCAATTCCTTCCATCTCATCCCTCCCTTACCCCTCCAAACAATTTTAAACAGCCGGTCATTGAAACCCAACATTGCCCCAAAATAACTTCGGCACGCCTGGACTTGTGCCCATTTGATGAACGAGTGCCCCACTATCCATATGGTCAATTCCTTCGTTTGGGGCCCCGCCACTGAACCTGTAATGAGAAAACAAAAATCAGACTCATAACATGGAGGCTGACGCCTGCGCCTCCTCCGCGGTCCTTCTCACATAGCGCTGAAAGCAGTTTGATGACCAGCGCCCAAGCCTCATAATGTCCCCCTGCGACCAGCCCCTGTTGTGCGCCTCCGTTGCTGCCCCAATCCTGAAAGAATGCGTCCCATAGCGTGACCCATCCATCCCCAAACTCTGTAAAGCCTTTCGCAAAACCATGCGCAACTGGTAATCCGTCACCCGGGTTCCATTGTAATGCTGGAAAACCAAACAGTCCCCCGCAAATCCTGACAACGCCCCCAACGACGGGCCCAATGTAACGGGCAAGTTGAAGCGGGAACGTCAGCTACCAACCACACTCCTTTCCCCCGACATCTCTGGTCCGTTTTAGAACCGGCCAGCCAGATATGAACCCCCCTTTCTTCTAAAAACACATCCTGCCACCTAACACCCCTTCTTACCTTGTTGCCCAAGAGCTCCGAGACTCTGAAAGCCCCAAAGAACATCCACACCATAAGTGTAGAAAACAAACATGCTTCAAAACCATCTCTGCACACCGCAGGTAATGTTTCCAAAACCCGAGCCAGCAATTGCCATGAAAGTGGGCTACGTGCCAAAAGTTCCCCTCCCCACTCCCTAGACCAACCTTCCAGCATCCTCCTCCCTACTTCCCCTGCGGAAGGGGTGTAACCCCAAAGGAATTTCCCCATAAATGCTATGCCCGCCAATTCTCCCGGAAATGGTCACCCGCGACAGGCCTCTCTCAATGAGGTCTAGGATAAACTGAATAACATCCTCGGACCGCCGCCAGACCTCCTCCCGCCTACAGGCTCCAGATGCTAAAAATTCCCTCCAAGCCAGCCGATATGCCGTCCATGTAGCCGCAGACAAGGAACCTACCACCAGCTGTAGCACCCTACGTTGCCTACATACCAAAGATGCTCCGGCATTGGGGTCGGTGTCCTGTCCGCCTCCTTGGCCAGCCCACGGAATCTCCCCCACTGTGAACGAGACAGAGCATCAGCGATGTCATTGTCCACACCAGGTATGTGCAAAGCCCTAAAAGCAATGTCATGTCTGAGGCACCCCAGCACAAAGACCCTCAGCAACTTCAGAATCTGTTCATCTCTTGCGGACTGTCTGTTGACAATCTCCACCACTGCCATGTTATCCACCCGAAACAAGACTCTCTTATGTGCCAACTCCTCACCCCACAGTGTCAGTGCCACCAGTAACGGAAAGAGCTCCAAAAATGCTATGCTCCTCCCACCATCTTTCCACTGTGGAGGCCACTTCTCCGCACACCACCTACCCTGCCAGTACAGTCCAAATCCGTCGCTACCTGCTGCATCAGAGAAAATTTGCACGTCCCACTGGACGTCCTCCTCCCTGGCCAACGGTACACCATTAAAGTTATGCAAAAAAGCTGTCCACATACGCAAATCCTCCTTCACCCCTGCTGAGAGGCGAACATGTTGGTGAGGCAAATGATGTCCTGCCAATGCCCGCCCCAACCGCCTACAGAATGTCCTCCCTGCCCTGACCACCCTGCAGGCAAAGTTAAGATGGCCTAGTAACACTTGCACATCCCTTACTGTCACCTTCTGCTTTGCTAACATCCTGTCCAACAATTCCAACATCTTCACTTTTTTGTCTACCGGCAAGCGAGCCCGCATTGCCACAGAATCAATTTCAATACCCAGAAACGCCAGAGTCGTATCTGGTCCCATGGTCTTCTCAGGTGCCAACGGCACCCCTAGTTCCTCCATGAGCTCATGGAAAGTGTCCAGAGCTACCTGGCACTCCGTGGAGCCCGGGGAACCGACAAAGAAGAAATCGTCCAAGTAGTGCGTCACCAATGTATGACCCGTGTGTTGTGTGAAATACCACTGTAAGAAAGTGCTAAAAAGCTCAAATAAAGCACACGACATAGAGCAACCCATCGGTAATGCCTTGTCCACGTACCATTTTCCTTCGAAATGGATACCCAGAAGATCCCAATCATCTGGATGGACTGGAAGCAACCGAAATGCCGACTTTACGTCACATTTTGCCATCTCTGCAGTTGCGCCCGCGGTCACCACGAGGGACATGGCTACGTCAACTGAGGAATAAGTAACTGCTGCCGCCTCCTCATTGATGAAATCATTAACTGAAGCCCCCTCTGGCCATGATAGATGTTGAATTAATCTGTATTGCCCTTCCTCCTTCTTGGGAACAACACCAATCGGCGAGACAATTAAATTCTCTGTTGGCCAATCCTCAAAGGGGCCCGCCATCCTCCCTTCCCGCACCTCTTTGTCCAGTTTCTCCTGCACTACCAACCTGTGTTCTGCTGCTGATTTCAGGTTATCTGCCCACCTTCTCAGACGCGGCCCCCGGTAACCCAAAGAAAACCCCCACTTGAAACCCTCCACAAGCACCTGTTTTGCCCCCGTATCCCCATACCCCTGTAGGCCCTCCACCAGCTTTGCCAACCTAACTGGCGTAGGAGCCCTTGGGCCCAGAACCCTGCGGTCCCTTCCCGCCCCTGCTGCTCTGGAACTGCTGTGCAGCGCCGGGTGCACTGGCCCCGGACTGCTGCCATTGCTGGCCTCCCTGCGGCTTGACCCCCCAACAGTTAACCAGGGGGTGTCGCTTCCCACACTTGGAACACTCGTGCCGAAACTTGCAGTACTCCCTTGTGCAGAGACCTTTATTAAAATCCCAGCATGCTCCAGTCCCAGTTTGTGTCGTGGCAGTGCCTCCCACCCCCCCCCCGGGTGGGTCTCCCCTGAAAGGGCCGGTATACCAAAGGCAAACCACTGGCTGTAAAAATAGTTTTACCTGCCGCTGCTGCCCCCATCGTATGCTGCCATAGATCAGTATCCAACTCCCCCCACTTCGCGTCAGTGTCCCATGCCATACGTGCCCGAAACTCCTCATCATATTGAGCCCATGCGTAACCACCCCCCGTGATCTGGGCTTTCCGGATTACATCCATGTATTTAAATATGGCCACGCAACGCTCTGGGAACTTTTCGCAGTACACACTAGCGTAAATTAGAAAAGCTGCCGTCCAATTTTCTATGGTTAAAGGCACCTTAGGCCGCTTGGCCAACTCGTATTCTTCCTCCTTAGAGCCCTCCTTAGACCTCACCTCCCTGTGTAAAAGTTTCAACATCTCCACATAATCCCCTTTCCAAATACGCTCCTTGGTTGCCAGCATCAAATGCGCTCCCAGGGGCTTTGTTACCCCCATATATGGCAGTTTCTTAATTTTTAACTCCTTACTCTCCAAAGGGGCCTTATCCCCTGTATCTGTATTTGTTCCACTCACTGCTTTAGTATCCTGATCTATACCCCTTTCCCCCGTTCCTACCCCAGTGTCTTTAACATATTTTCCTTTGTATAGTCTCCCTTCAATCACTACCCCACCCCCTTCCCCCGTCCCCACAGACACCATTTTAGGTTTGGCCTGTGCTCTCCTATTCTCACCTGGCTCTAAGGAGGGTGCCCGGGCGGACGCCGACCGCCGTGCCGCTGACTCTGTGCGATCCACTGTCCGAGGAGCCCTCACCAAGGGGCCGCGCTCTCTCCTGGATTCCGCCGCTGATGCCCTCCTGAGTGGCTCCGCCACCGGTGCCTGCAAAATACTCGGAGAAATATGAGAAGGCCCCCCTCCTCCTCATCCAGCAATTCCCCTTCTTCGGGGCTGTCCTCATCATAATCTAAATCAATATGCTCCTCCCTCTGGAGCAAAACCACATCACGGGCCTTACCAGACCCGGTATGCCCCAAACTGGGCCTATGCATTCCTTGCGGGGGAGCCGACTGTACCCGCCGATACTCCCCATGCGCTGACCTCTCGCCGACTCCGTTTGTGTTGTCATGGCAGACCATCGTGCTCTGCTTGTCGTTGGGGCCAGCGAGGTCGCTCCGGACCTTCGTAAGCTGGCCGCGCCGGGATCCCCCGCCGGTACGGAATGCGCCGCGCAAGGCTCCACCCTCCCTTCACCTCGGTGCAAATGGGCCGCTCCCAGCCCTACCAAGTCAGCTGCGCTGCAACCTTCTGAAGCCTGTAAAGAAAAAGTTTGGACTGATGTGCTGGGATCCCTACGACTGCCCCTTGCCCCTGCTCCATGTAAAACCGGGGATAAATCCCTGGCTCTTCTCCCTGTCTTCTGCCCCCCACGATCAAAACTAGCTGTCCTTTCCGGAATGGGAGGGGAATCCTCCCCTTCATCCTCCCCACTCCACTCTAGCCTTGCCTGCAATAATGCCGAGTCTGGTCCCCCACCTATGGCCCCACTCCCCGCGCCGCCCGACATCCCGAGCCCCCCCAAGGCACCACTCCTGTCCTTCACCCCCCCTCGATGCCCTTCCAAATTGTGCAAAACCACTTCCTGCTCTCGCGACCACCGACTGGCCCGCTGTGCGCCCTCACCGCGGCCCCGCACCCCTTCCGACCAAGACGGGAAAATGTCCAAACCCTCCCAGGCTGGGCCCCCCCCGGCCGGGTCTAAAACCGCTGGCCTTCCGCCCACCGACCCCATTCCGCCCCTCCAAACCCTCTCCGATTCCGCAATATTGTGAGCCCCTGCCCCCCCCCAGCTTGGGGATAAAGCCTGCTGCTCTGCTCCCATACCCCAGCCAGAACAAACGCCCTGATGGCGCCCCCACCCTCCTACCTGTGCCCACTCACCCTCCCCACACGAACTACCCCCCACCGAAACTGGCTCCCCCCTGGCAGACCGCTGGGGGGAAAAAAGCAAAGGACTAGAAATGGACCCCGGGAATTCCCCTGCCTCCCCCAAGCCAAAACCAGAAACTCCACCCTGCTGAGGGGAAAAAACCCCTGAAGGATTGAAAACTCCCGGGGCCGCCAACAAATGCACAGGGCGGCCCCCAACATCCGACGAGCCCACGAGCCCTGCACCTGACAAAGGGCGAAATACCGGACCGGGACATTCCCCGCCCGCCCCCCAGCTGATAAGACCTCCCGCTTCAGCCGCCCCAAACAAATCAAGGCCCCCGGCCCGCCCGCACTCTGCCGCTGGCTCCAGCACCTTCTTTGCTGACAGAGAGGCCGAGCGACGCTTGCCGCCCCGGCCTCCCCCCTTCTTAATCATGCCGGCAGGCGCCGAGGAGCCTCTAACTGCCTTTCCATTCGCCGGTAACATTTCCCGGGATACCGCCGGCAAACCACCCGGCCCCCCCCCCGGATTTCCAGCCACAAGCCCCGAGGTCCCAGGTTCCCCGGACGCTCCCCCGCGATGTACCCTCACAGCTGGGGCCGCCCTTCTCACCCGCGGGCGGCCCCGCTCACTTACCGGAGATGTCTTCCGGCGTTTTGGCGACTGGCAAGCGGCCACCGCCGCTGCTACACCTGCTGAGGCCTGCCGCGCGGGACGCGCCGGCCCCAACCCCTCTCCAATGACCATGTCCATCCGGCCCGCTTCGCTCAGGAGCCGGAGGGCCTCGAGCACACGATAATCCTCACTCGACATCGCTACTAAACCTGCTAAGAAAAAATTATATCTACTCTATACTACCTACAATTCCCTCACAAAAAACCAGCTGCCTAAACGCTCCCAGCCACCAGGTCACCAAACCTAAAATGGTGGCCGGGAGCAGGAGCCCAAATTATTTATAATTGGGCTCCATTTGGGCTACAAAAATAAGGAGCCCAAAACAAAATGTCTACGGAGGCCTGATAAACCCCCCCCCCCACCTAGCCCCTCCCAAACAGCCCGGGGGGGGGACCTCCCTGCGGTCGTCCACCCCCCCAAACCCCCCTTCTTCCAGAACTCAACAGGGAGGGTCTGTGGTAATAGTTCATGTGTTGTTGCAGGTGGGCACGGCACGGTGAACGCCTGCCTGTTTCACCAACTAGCCTTAAGAGCAGGGGACCTGGAGGAAAACAAAAGGTGCCCCTGGCTGAACCATTGCAGAAGTGGAACGTGTTTGGCTGAAAAGCGGCGGGCTGAAAGTTTCAAATAAATAGAAACATTATCCCAAGTGTTTTAAGCTCTTCAGAACATGGGACCTCATGTTTTTTTGTTTTGTGTATTAATGCCCATGATTAATTGATTTGAGTTTTATTTTTATTAAGCGTTCAAATACTAGTGGGTGTCCTGGCAGTAGTCAAAATAAGGCAGAGACTAACTCAAAGTGTAAACAGATAAGTTCTGAGCAGTTTACAAAATGTAAGCAAATGGGGTGCTGAATGGGTAGTAAGTCAAAGAGGAGACTATTCCGATCAGAGCAGTGACGGTGGAGAGAGCAGGGCTGCCCAGACATGATTTTTTGGAAGAGGAGCAGTCATAAAAAGAGTTTGAATAACAGGAGAGGTGACAGGCTCTAATCACAAACTGCATTTAGTGGTACTACAATAGTACTAGAAAATGCTATGCACAATACTCCGAGTGTAAATCTACACCTCTGCCACCATTTCTAATGGGTAGATCCTCTGAGATCTAAGTTTGCTAATAAGTACGACATGTGAGAGGGGCCAGAAGAGTGGCTGGAAAAAGGGTCATACTTACTATCAAATGGGAGGGTTTTTACCGAGTAGTAAGGGTGTTGGGTTGGCCTAGG
Source organism: Calotriton arnoldi (assembly GCA_963921515.1). Lineage (NCBI taxonomy): Eukaryota > Metazoa > Chordata > Amphibia > Caudata > Salamandridae > Calotriton > Calotriton arnoldi. The sequence continues at coordinate 1,635,231 of CAWUFW010003964.1, forward strand.
GTGGGGTTTAGGGAAAGAGGTAACCCACCCACAAAAGAGTACACCCATTGCTATTCACAAACTGCAATTCTAAAGTTAACACAGCCAAAAATGGACCCCAAAAGTAGTAATTTAGCTCAGGTTAGAGCAGTCCAGTACCAGAGATGGGCAACCACTGGTACTGTAATAACCTCCCTTAGAAAATAATGGAGGTAGGGACTTAAAATAAAATCCCATAGGAAATATTGTCATATTAAATACCATTATTTAAAATAGTAAATAAATAAATATAATGTAATCTAAAAATAAACCATGTATTATTTAATTATAAAATATTTTAACTACCATTTTTAATAAAAAAATTATGTAACATTAATTTTGATTAAAATACAATCATATTCTTTTAAATTTATTCTATATATCACATTTAATAATTACTACATGATAAAATTTAGGATGGATCTTTTAAAATATAAACTTCAGAAACATGATTCAATTAATTTAATATATTTAACTTAATTAAAAATGTAATTCAAAATTAGGTTAATCATGCTGTAGCATTTTTTAAAATTTCGTTCTACATTTAAAATAAATATATAAAAATAATCTCTCTGTCTCAGGAAGTGGAGATGTGTTAGTCTACACTTTTGATTAACTTTACACTTGGATTTTGTGAATAGCCAAAAGTAGTAAAGTTACTCAGAGTATGGGTAAGTTAGACATGTAAATTACTAACAAGTGTAAGTTACCTTTGTGAATAGCTTCAACGTTTTTAGAATAAGAACAAGAAAGATTGTTCTGGGAGAAACCTAGAGCTTTAAAAATAGCATGTTTCTGGTTAGGAAGCCAGTGCAGAGAATGGCAGATGCCCTAGGTAATTTAGTAGATCCCGTAATAATAGTGGGACTAAAAGAGGATCTTTGTGGAACTCCCTATACTATAGAATTAGACATGAAGTGAAATTAGCCAATGGTACTCTGTACTGTTGCAAAAGCGGCTCTGTGTCACCAGAGCTCCACATTGCCAAACCTGGGATTCCATTTTACCAACAATTCCCGTCACGTGCATTAGCAATATTAATTATTTAAAGCGAGCCAAGTCCATTGGCAAATCAGCGTATATTGAAGACCTTTGGAAGGCAAGAGAACCTGGGTAGAGTCTGCCATATTTGAGTAAAACATTCCCAATAGTGTATTAGACTGTATTATTGTCCAATGAGGAACCGTTAAATATTCAATGTTCCTTTCTTGGGCCTTTTGGTCCTGCCTACCAAACAGTGCAATCTATGTAGTTTAGAAAGACCTATTGTTGGCTTACCAAGCCCACCCATAACTTACCATTGGATGGCTTTAGTGTCACTGTTTTTGTTTGTTTATTCAATAGATTTTCATGACCCATTTTGTCCATCTTGTGTGTGTCTCCCTTAGAGCATATTCTTTATACCATCCCTATTGATTGGCTGACTTATATTCTTCTACTGCTCAACTATAAGGAACTACTTTTTTCTTTTTGGTGAAGATCTCCTTGAGAGTGCATGTGTTTTCAGCTCTCTTCCTTGTGTGTTTCTCCCACTCAAACACACACTCCCCTTCATGCTCGACTTGCCATCTCCCTCGTGTGTTGCTCGCTCTCATACATGTGCTTCTCCCCTGCCTTCCCCTCTCTGTTGCTCTCTCGTGTGCTTCTCCCTCAACTCTCCATGTTAACCTCACCCTTATGCACCGCTTTTCCATTCCTCCTTCCACCCGGCTTTATGTGTTTTATTTCATTCACCAACTCGCGATTGCTTCCTACACAACGCTCTCTCCTCCGTACACCCACAGGGTTTTTTTGAAAAAAGAATTTTGGAGGACACAGCAGCAAATTTCTGCCAGCCCTTTCACACTACTCCAACTTAATTTTTTTCTTACTGACTAATGTAAGATCTGTAACAACAAAAAAAACAAGCATTGGCATAGCCAATAGGTCTCGCCTTTGGGACCTTATAAGTGTTTAGTTATCCAGCACAATTTCCTTGGTACAACAACATCAAGTGTTGCATGGCTAAACACTTATAAGGTCCCAAAGGCGAGACCTATTGGCTATGCCAATGCTTGTTTTTAAACGCTGAGAGTGCCGCCACTACCCACTTCATTGTATTGATAACAATGGCTACAAAGTAAACAAAACGTCACTGTGGGCTGCTGGGCTACCCCCCTTTTGCCTCTGCAGTTGGTTATGCGATGACCTGTAAAATGCTGCAATTGATAAAGGCAGTTTCTTTTCGTGAGCAAAAAACTCTAGCACCCTTGCAAATATCCGGTAACCAAGATCATTCAGCACTTGGGGGAAAAACATGAGTTACTTTTTGCAATACATGCTTTAGTGTATGTATGCCTGTGTTTTAATTCTGTGCAGTCTTGGTAGACTTGTAGAAAGGTAAATAGGATAAAGTGATAGCATGTGCTGCAGGGGTCATGGCATCACGTGTGCACTTGCCATATGTTATATAGCACAGGTTGACTCTATAGCGTTAGTTTAGATTTCCAAAACCCCAATTCAGGACACCTCACAGACCTAGAAGTAGGATTTTATTTTGGAAACCACAGATAATATAGGACTACAATGGCAAATCTCAAGGAGAAAGCAGGATATAAGGGTAAGATGCCTCCTTCACAATGAACAGATATCCAACAGGCAGCTAGTGCTAATCATACCCAGAAAATTAAGTGCACAATTGACGGCACTTTTAAATTAGCTTATTTAGGCCCCCCCCCAACACATGACTTTGATTGGCTGAGGGAGTATAGGGTGAGTATAGGGTAAGAATGGGAACCTGCATCATGCTCAGCAGTAATGCTAACAATGTGCAGACCCCATCTAGTTTGCAGACCCCATCTCAGTCTGTAATTGTGCTGGAGCTGGGGAGCACAGTAGGTGATTTGCACTTGTGCTGACACAGGAGTAAGTACCAAAGGTGGTCTGTATTTCAGCTGAAGCTGGGAGAAATACAGGAGGTGGTCAGTACTAGTGTTGGTGCTGAAAAGTTGCAGCTGGTTGCTTGTTCCACTACTGGAGCAGTGGAGATGCAGGAGGAGGTCTGTAACAGGGTTGGATTTGAAGAAGTCAAGTAGGTGGTACGCACTAGTGCTAAAGCTAGGGGTGATTAATACTCACGCTAAGGAAGTGCAGGAGGTGGTCTGTACTTGTGTTGTGGCTGGGAGTAGCTGGCTGCTAGTTGTACTGGAGCTGTGGGAAGTGCAGGAGGTTGTTTTTTATTGCGCTGGAGCTTGGGAAGGTACAGGAGGAGGTCTGTACTTGAGTTGAAGTGGGAGGAAGTGATGGCGGTAGACTAGTTGTACAGGAGCTGTACGAAGTGCATGAGTTTGTACTTGTGCAGGAGCTCAGGGAAAAGCCTGAGGTGGGCTGTACTTCTATTGGAGCTTCTGGGGTACAGGAGGTGATCTGAACTACTTCTGAAGCTGGGGGAGGTGTGGTAAATGGTATATACTATTTATAATGTCTACTTCCTGATTTGACGCAATACATCATCCTTCCCACCATCTGCTCTGGCGCAGTAACCTTGGTGCACTATCAAACCCCATGAATTATCACGTCCACCAGTGATTACAGCACCACAATAGAGGGTGGACACCATGATTCCCTGGGTCTCCTAATAAATTAGTGTACTAGTTGTTCTTTCACCACCAGAGGGGTGACATAATCAGGGCCTTAAGTGGGCCAGGTCCTGCCGGTGCTTTTCACCAGCAGTTCTAAAAAGCAGGTGCAGAGACGGGTCTCTATCGGGATCTCCATTTCTGCCCTCACCATCAGGGTGAAAAAAAATTGCAACTCTGCAGCAGGACCACCCTTCACTGCCTGTGATGTAACTTCAAATTTCAAAACTGAAGCATTTTCAATATAATATACAACAAAGCTATAGTTATTGCTTATTTATCTTATGCAACTAACAGCCATTGAGAAAGCCAATAGATAGCTTGTTGTAGGTGTAATGTTACATGTTGTATAATATATCTGGATACAATGACAGAAGAGGCAAAATACTAGTCGGGCGGCACACTCTGCTAAGCACAGATTTTTAGATTAAATGTTTTAAGCCACGCCCTTAATTAAATCAATCAATCAATCATGGGTTTATAAAGCGCACTACTCACCTGTTAGGGTCTCAAGGCGCTTGGGGGGAGCTACAGTTCCGTTGGGGTCATCTGAAGAGCCAGGTCTTGAGATCCCTCCCGAAATGGAGCAGCGTAGGGCTTTGCTGGAAGTGGAGGGGGAGGCTGCCAGGTAGGAGATGGACTTTCCACCCACTCTGTTTCTGTAAAAGCGTGGGATGGTGGCCAGGGAGAGGATGGCTAAACGGAGGTTTCTCCTGGGGGCATGGAAGGAAAGATGGTTGTTGGGGTATTGTGGTCCGATGTTGTGGAGGGCCTTGTACGCGTGCGTGAGCAGCTTGAAAGTGATCCTTCTTTCAACGGAAAGCCAGTGCAGATCGCAGAGGTGTCGGGTGATGTGGTTGTGCCTGGGGATGTCGAGGACTAGTCTGGCTGCGGCGTTCTGAATGGTCTTGAGTTTGCGGATGAGATTTTTGTTAATTACATCAACCCACGCCCCTTTGAGAGACCCCCAGTTTTTTCATCCCACTTAAACCCCTGGACATAATGATTCACTGTGGCTCTGAGTGCATTTGTGCACAGGTAGTTCTGGCACCACTAAAATCGTTTTTAATTCTGGTATTCAACTAATGGTACTCTCTCCTTTCTATTTCAGAAGAGTACGATTTTCTTATGCACCAGACTTACAGGTGGAGTATTTAGGAACGTTGTTCCTTTGTTGAGGAGACCTGTTTTTAGGAAAAGTTGCATAGGGATCTGTGTCCTGATGAATGCCGTATTATTGACCTTCACGGCAGAAACATGTTGACCACCATGCAGTACGGAGGGGTGAGGAGGTCTTAAGTTTCTCTTTCAGCACCATCCGTGGTACTCATATTGAGTATCCTGTATTACATCTGACTAAGGAACCTATGAATAAAGTATTGTCAGAGGTATCCTGTAGCCAGCTTTTTAACTCTCACTTCTTCTGCACTCTTTTTTAGGATCCTTACTCTTTTCCTCTAGATTTGTGTTTGTTATTGTCTCCCCTCCCTTTTGCTCCGTCTCCTGCGTTGGTGTGCGCGGAGACGTTTGTAGCAAGCCCTATGATGAAGCATGCCACAACTTGTTGTGGGTGAGGGCAGTATTTACAAGGTGTGTGTGCTCCCTGTGCGTTTGCAGATAAACAGTCGTTAGTCCATTGTGACTGACTGTTGGCTCTACCTCTTTTTTGTGTTGGAACGTGCTTGTTTGAGGAGGATGAGGTAGGGCCTTTTCTTCTCTCCCTTTCTTTTGTGATTAAGTTCCGGCACCACTACAGGAGTTGAACATGATGATTCAGAGATTTTACTAGTACACCAGTGGTTACTACAACACAGCAGACAGTGGACACAATGACTCACAGGGTCTTCTAGTAAACTTGTGCTCCAGTAGTTCCTGCACCACTACAGATGTTGCACAATAACTCCCAGGATCTCCTACACTGGCACATCAATGTTTACTGCAAAACAGCAGATGGCGAGCACAAGGACTCACAGGGTCTCCTTGTACACTAGTACACCAGTGGTTACTGCATCACTACATGCAGTGAACACAGTGATTCGCAGGTCTCCTTGTACACTTTGTACACAGTGCTTACTGCTCCAGTACAAGCAATGGACATGATTCACGGGGTCTCCTTGTACACTAGCACACCACTAGTTACTGCACCACAGCAGTCAGTAGAAACAATGAAACAGAGGGTTCAAGAACCTTAGTAAGTAGACGGCTCTTGCACCACAATAGGAGTAAAGCACAATGGTTTACAGATCTCTTTATGTATTTGAACAGTGATGGTGTTGGTACCACACGAGACCCGGCCCAGTACCCAGGGCCGGACTGGCCATAGCGGGCATCGTGCGTTTCCCCGGTGGGTCGCCAGGGTGGGGGCAGGTTTTGGGCACCTGGAGACCGTTTTTGTTACTGTGGCCGGCAATATCCGTCCGCTTTAAGAAAATCTTCCGAAACCGGCCCTAGCAAACAGCTCTCCCCCTCACCGGGGGCCAGCCGAGCAGTTTGCCAGGGCCGGTTTTGGTTCCCAGCTCGGCCCTGCCAGTACCGACCTGGGTGTTCCATGATTCTGCTGGGTATCATTTCAGCCCTGCACCGCGGTGTGAAGCCCATCTGTGGTTCAAGCCACTAGGTAGGTACAGGGCAGGGCTGACCGTACCGGGCATTGGACCTTTACTCAGGAGGCTGGAAGGGTGGGGAGAGGTTTTGCAGCAGTGCTGCAATATTGGTCCTCAGTAACAAAAGCAGCAGTGCTTCACCCTTGTGTCCCCCAAGCCCACGATAGCTGGTCGGACAAAATTGCCAGGTCTGCTTTGAGGTCCCAGTCAGGCCCTGGGTAGGCACCCTGTGGGTAAGTCAAACACACAAAAGGTGATGGGAGGAATGCTTGCAATAAGTCTCACCACCGGTAATCGCTCGGGGTATCATTCCAACCCACTGAACTAAGAACGGTTAACCCTGATGGGGGCTCGTCAGCCGTGTATAGCTTGACACCAATTGGTCTAGGTTACTTGTGTTCCTGTCTAGAGAGAGAACTGTTAGTGGTGCACCTGGGTCCCTGCACAACCTTGGAGAGCACACCTCATGTGGTTTGTTTGCTGTGCTGTTATTTAGACTTTGTTTGTTCCCCCCCACTGCCACGCCAAGCACTGATTATCATATGTAAGTTTGCATTTGTTTTATGTATTTTCTTCTCTTATATCAACCTCATGTGGCCTGAGCCTTCCACTTCCATTTCACCAGAGTTAAGCACTCACTCTCCCTTCTCTCTCCTCAGCGGTGACAACATGGCGGAGATTGTCGCGATCGTCGCTAAGCTGAAGCGCGACCGTCTGAAGCCGGGCGGGGTCGGCGAGCACAGCAACGCCATCAAGTACCTGAACCAGGACTACGAGAGCCTGAAGCATCAGTGTCTGAAGAGTGGCACCCTCTTCGAGGACCCCGAATTCCCCCCCGTCGCCGCCTCGCTTGGCTACGATAAACTGGGTCCGGACTCCGGAACGGGGGTGCAATGGAAGCGTCCGTCGGTAAGTACAGGCAAATCCACAGGAGAAGCCAGGAAAAAATACCCCTCTCCCTAATTTGAATCTTCCCCAAATGCCTCTGAAATTATAAGAATACCCTGAAACTTCTAAAAATGTTTTTTCATATGGTGTCAAAATGGTGCATTTTACTGCACCTTTTTCGAAGATTTTTGCCAAAAACTTGCATGTTTTCCTGGCATTTCTTGAGCAGAGCTAAGGGAATAATGCAAAAATGCTACATAAGGCTTACCTTCCCTAGGAGGTTGTGGGGAGGAAGGGGTGGGTGGTCCACCCAAGGAAAGTGAGGCCAAAGCATTCCGCCCTAGGGGTTCCATCAATAGTATGGTTCTGTTAATTAAAGGCTCACTGCTAAAGCATGTGGTGATGTGCAGGTCACGACTTAGAATTCAAGCCATCCCATTTTGGCCTATCATTCTTCTGAGGTTGTCAAATTGGGTAATAGTAGCAACTGTATTTAAGGTTCTTAGAAAGGCAGAAGTAAGTGAACGTTGTGCTTTCTGAGCTAAATCAGTACTTGTTCAATATCCTGAATGAATTTGACTTTTAAAGAATACAAATATAGGTCAGGAATACTGCGTGAAGGCATGCCTGACCTGTAGGTCAGGCATGCCTTCATGCTGCAATTATCCCGGAGCAGTGGAAGTAGTGGAGCCAGGCCCAGCAGCTGGAGCAGGACAGAGGACACCGATCTGGGAGAAAGGTAAGTCTCCCACTGCACCGGTGAACTCCGTTCCGCTGCGTAGGTGGAGTTTTGGAAAACTTTGCCCTCCAAACGGAATGCAGAGTTACTAAATCTCCGCAAACTTCGCTGGCAGAGCGGAGATCACCGCCTGCCCTTACTACTGCCCCGCATTCTCAAGAAGGTCAGGATCGACAAGGCTCAAAACATCTTAGTGGCTTTGAACTGGGCAAGGAGAATTTGGTAACCTGAACTCCACCTTTATGTGTGGAAATTGAGCGATGACAGTTGAATGCCTTTGATCTTCCTCTCGAGATTTGTAATGTCATCTTGGCAGCCAGACATCCCTCATCAGGCAACTGTATATGAATGCCATTGGGACAAATTTATGGCTTGGTGTTCCTCCTCTCACGTTGACACAAGTTCTGCTTCCTTGTCGGAGGAGTTATTGTTTGTGTAGGTTGTGTTGTGTTATGTTAACTGGAGTTGTAAAGCGGAACTTATCATCCAAGGGGTATCCAGGAGCTGGAGACGGTGTGAAGGCCACCTACAGGGTCTTAGTTGAAGAGCTAGGTTTTCAGTTTCTAGCAGAATTCCAGAAGCGAGGAGGAAGCCCTTAAGTGTAAGAAAGGTTGTTCCACGTTTTGGGTGCTAGGTATGAGAAAGCTAGGCCTCCTGTGTTGCTTTTGTGGATGAGGGGTGTGTATACAAGAGAGAGCGAGGCAGAGCAGAAATGTCAGGTGGGCTGATGGAAGTGGAGGCGATAGTTGAGATACGTTGGTCCGATGTTGTGCAGTGCCTTGCATGCGTGTGTGAGGAGTTTGAATTAGCAGCAATTGTGTATTGGTCGCCCGTGGACATCTCTTAAGTGAGGCGTGATGTGGGAGCACCGAGGGAGGTACAGGACGAGTCTGGCAGCAGCATTCTGAAAGGTCTGAAGATGGTGGAGTAGATGGTTGGGGGTACTGGCGAAGATTGCATTGCCGTAGTCAAGTCTGCTGGTTATTAGGGTTTGAGTGATGATGCGTCTGCTGCTCTTGGGAATCCATCTGATGATTTTTTTGAGGATGCATAGCATGTAGAAGCAGGATGATTAGACTGCGTTCACTTGTACAGCCCTGTTGAATTTGTCATCTAATATGATCCCCAGGTTACTTGTGCGGTGGGTGGGTGGGTGATGGAGTTGGACGAAGCTCTGCTGGCCACCAAGTGGAGTACCAGGGAGTGTTCTTGTTCCCAAAGATCAGCATTTCTGTTTGTGCTGTTCTTAGCCTGGCAAGGCCTTGCCTTGGGCACAGTTAAGGGTTATTTTTCTGGCATCTTGGCTTGTTTGCAGTTGCGGAATCAGCCTTCACTGATGAAGTCTCCTGTTGTGACATGTTTCCTTAAGAGTATGCAAAATTTGTTCTCTCCTATCTCTTTCATCATGCCTCAGTTGGACCTCAATTTGGTCCTGACATTTCCTATGGGCTCCCCCATTCGAGCCCCTACATAGCTGTTCCTTGTGACTTCTGACCCTTAAAACGGTCCTTCTTGTGGCCAATACATTGGCAGAGATGGTCAGCATGCTTCAAGGTCTTTCAGTTCATCACCAGTTTCTGCCCAGACACACTGTTTCTTTGTACTCAAGCCTCCTTTCTTTAGAAGGTAGTGACTCCATTTCACGTCGGCTAAACCAGCATGTTGCTGACATTTTTCGTTCTACCCCATTCTTCTAAGAATGAGGAAATGCTCCACTGCCTGGATCCAAAAAGAGCTCTGTCTTTTTACATTGATCATATTAAAGACCGCAGGGTGCACAATCAGCTCTTTATCATATTCACAGGAGCAAAAAAAGGCAAGGCTGTGCAGAAGAGTACCATTCCTCGATGAATTGCACTTCACATTAAGATCTGCTATGCACTGGCTAAGAAGCAGCATCCTGAGGGCTTGGGGTCCCGTGCCACCAGGGCTAAGGCTGTTACTACTGTGTTAGCATGCAGAATACCTGTCAAGTACATTTGCCAAGCTTCTACGTGGGCATCCCGCCACACATTCACTAAGTACTACTGCTTGGACAGTCGTTGGGATGGCCATTTTACCAGTTTGGTCTTCCAGAATTTCCTGGTTTGAGCAGTTTGCAGACCTGGGAGGTATTGCTTGGGTATCTAGTTGAAGGTAAGTAATATGTGGTTAGAAATCTTTATCAGACGAACAAGTTACTTACATTTGGTAATGTTTTTTCCGGTAGAGACTTGATCAAATCACAGATTCCTCATGTACCCTCCCATCTGTTCCACTATGCGAAATGAGCTCATCACCCTGAAGCTACTGTTAATTTCTGCACACTGGTCATACATCATTCAGTCATGACTCTGTATTTTTGGTGTGGAAATAGTCATGAAAGAAACTGACATCACTACGCTGGGGTGGCGCCTAAATAGACACTGTGCATGTTACTTCTAACGTTGACGTCTCCGATGCAGAGCAAAACAATACCACCTTCTGGTGTGCAGAGGTACTGCTCAAGATATTCTGGATCCAGTCTGACGCCTAGGGAATATTCTAAGATGAGGAATCTATAGTTAGATAGGGTGTCTACCAGAAAAAGTGTTACCGTAGGTATGTAGCTCGTTCATCACTGGACTTCCCTGACTTTGCTCACAAAGCTATTTCCACAGAGACACCACACCTGAAGAGAAACAACACAACAGATACATAGTGTAAACTTCTGGATCTTTCAAGCAACAGGCTAGTAGTGTTACTTGTAGGGCTCTGATTACCGAGGCTGACCTCCCAGGGGGCAGGCTGCTGGACATATTTAAATGTTGTTGATGTCCATATACTTTAAAATACAATGTTTATAGAAGGAAACCAAGTCAAATTTTGGTCTAATCCATTTCATTTGTTAAGGGTTAGGCAACAATATTTGTGAATGTAGTTAGCCGAGTAATTCAGTTTTGTATTGCATGGTACACATTCGTCTGAAAAAAAAACACAGATAAAACCTCTGTCTGACCAGTGCTGTGTTGTGAGCAGGTGGCCGTGAGAGTGAGCTCCTTTTACACTTGATGGCCTTGCATATGTTCGGTCTGCCCCTAGAAGTGTGGTATGGCACTCATGTGCCCTCTGTGCTTCAATGTTCTCCCCCGCCCGGTACACAATCCACGTCCGTTTATCTGAGCTTGCAGACTGCTATGACTGCACCCTGTGTCATTTTCCCATCAAAGCACTCCGAACAGGCCATCTAGAGATTGTAGTTCTAAACAGGCTGGACACTAGTAACATGAACAGGCCTCCTAACTGTAACACCCATAAAGCACCAGTGAGAACTGAGACTGAGTCGGTGCTCTCTGTCACCTTGATAGACACAGGTTGGATAGTCCCCCCCATTGAAATGGGTATGTGAATTTATAGGGTGGGCAGTAACAGCAGCCTCCCCATGAACTCCTTTCTCCCCCCACCCCCTCACGCTGAGGATTGGAGGCTTGCGAAGCCGCTGAGTGAACTGTTGGCATTTATGAGTGCCATCCTTCAACGCCATGCCTATATTCGGTGCCTTATTTTGTTGTCATATCTGTCTTTAACTGCCAAGGAGACTCATCTATTTAACACAAACAATTACAAAGCCAATAGGTCTCGCCTATGAAACAGCTATTGGCTTTGCCAAATGTTTTAGTCATGTTATACACCAGCTTGGCAACTGTTCAGCATAGCTAAAAGTTAGTGGCGTATTGATGAGTGGCATGGAGTGGAGTGCCATAGAGTCAAGTGTCGTGGACTAGAGTGGGGTGTTATGGAGTGGCGTAGAGAGGCATGGAGTGATGTAGAGTAGAGCTGAGTGACATGGAGTGAAAGGGAGTGTGAGGGAGTGGCATAGAGTGTTGTGGAGGGAGTAGAGTGTCGTAGAGTAATAGGACGTAGAGTGAAGTAGAGTGTTATGGTGTAGAGTGGAGTAGAGTGTCAGAATGAAATAGCGTGCCATAGAGAGGAGTGGCACAGAGTGTTGTGGAGTGTTGTGGAGTGGTGTGGCATAGAAGGTGTTGCCTAGAGTGTTGTAGAGTAGAGTGGCGTAGAGTGGAGTAGATTGTCATAAAGTGGAGTGGCATAGAGTGCAGTAGTGTAGTAGAGTGGAATGGCATAGAATGGCATTGAGTAGAGTGGCATAGAGCTGAGTGGCATAGAGTGGCATGGAGTGAAGTACTGGCGTGGCGTAGAGTTGAGTAGTGGAGTAGAGTAGTGTGTCATAGAATTGAGTGGAGTAAAGAGGCATGGAGCGGCGTAGAGAGAGTTGTGTAGAGAGTCGTAGAGTGGAGCAGTGTCATAGAGTGAAGTAGAGTACAGCGTCATGGAGTGGAGTGTTGTAGAGTGGCCTAGAGTGAAGTGGCGTAATGTACCGTGGTACAGAATAGATTGGCATAGAGTGCAGTTGCTTAGAGTGCACTGGTTTGAGGAAAGTGGTATAGGCTGCATTGATGTACAGTGCAATGACATAGAATAGAGTGGCATAGAGTAGAGTGGTGCAAAGAAGAGTAGAGTGGAAGGCGCAGCGTAGATTACAGTGGGATATAGTGCAACCACATAGAGTGGATTGGCACAGGGTGGAGTAGAGTGGCTTAGAGTGCAGTGATGTAGAGTAGAGTGAAGTGGTGAAGGGTAAACTAGAGTGGTGCAAGATAGAGAACAGAGGTGTATATTAGAGTGACAAAGAGTGCAGTAGCGTGGAGTGCAGTGGCACAGAGTAGAGTGGTGTAGAGTTCAGTGGCGGAGAGTGCAGTGTTGAGGAGTAGAATGGCGTAGAGTGCAGTAGTGTAGAGTGGTGCAGAGTGCATTGAATTAGAGTGCAGTGGTGTAGAGTACAGTGGTGAATAAAATGGTGTACAGTGCAGTGACACTGAGTAGAGTGTTGCAGAGTAGAGTATAGTGGTGTAGTGCAATGGTGCAGAGTGTATTGTTTTGAGTAAAGTGGTGTAAAGTGCAATGGCGTAGAGTACAGTGGCATAGAGTGGAATAGTGCAGAGTGGAATTGAGTGGCATAGAGTGGAATGGAGTGGCATAGAGTGCAGTGGCATAGAGTAGGTTGTTTCAGAGTAGCATGAAGCAGCGTAGAGTGCAGTGGCATAGAGTAGAGTGCCTAAATTTGCAATGTCATATAGTGCAGTGGTGCAGAGTAGATTAGAGTGGCTTAGAGTGGATTGGTGTAAAGTGCTGGAGCAAAGAGTGGAGCAGGGCAGAGTAGAGTAGTGTGGCTTGGAGTGATACAGAGTAGAGTCGTGTAGAGTGCATTGACATAGACTGTCGTACAGCAGAGCGGTGCAGAGTAGACTGCAGTGGCTTAGAGTAGAGTGGCATAGACACAAAACCCAAGATAAGTGGTAATAGCCTCACAGGACCGCACACGTGATAGTAGAAATCAATCAACTAGAGTGGCTCTTCACCTCCTAGGGTCCTACTGCTCATGAACCTCGCTTATTTACACAACAATTCTAACCAACTAGGGAGCACTGCAAAATATCCCACAAAGAGTTAATAGTCCATTCTAACTAGTACCAAAATAATGCAAAGCAGTCCCATAGGATAGATGATTCTTGGTTGAGTCTATCAATACACAGAAGCTATAATGTTGAACGCAGATGATCCTTTTATACTTCACACATCAACTTGCCCAGCAACGCATTTTTGTCCCTTTAAAAGGACTTCATCAGGGTTGTAAATAGACATACAAATTGCTTCTTTAAAACACATGAAGCACTAAAAACATTAACAATTACTATAACTACCAATTAATAAATCCCTGGAATCTGTAGTATTCCTGGATATCTGGAAGAACACCATTGTATTCCCATTATTTAAAAAAATCTGGCATGCAAACTAACGACAAATCTCCCAACTTCCTTACTTGTCCAAGGTTTTGGAGAGACTGGTTAACAAACAATTGGTTACCTTCTTAGAAACCAATGAGCTCCTAGACCTATCTCAGACTGGCTTTAGAGCTTCAAACAGCACAGAAAACACCCTACTCGTGGTATTAAACAACATCAGATCCTTGGTGGACCAAGGCAAAGCTTCCGCTCTGATCCATTTGGACTTATCGGCAGCGTTCAATACCGTATCTCACGACCACCTGCTGAGCATCTTGCACAAAAAGGGACTTCACTCGAAAGCCCTTCAGTGGTTCAACTCCTTTCTATGCAATAGAACACAGAGAGTTCAAATGGGCCCCTTATCCTTTAGCTCAAAAACCATTAACTATGGTGTCCCACAGGGAGCCTCTCTGAGCCCCACCCTTTTCAATGCCTATGTCTCCTCTTTGGCCAAGATTGGCAGGAAATGGGGCTTTAACATCTGCTCCTATGCTGATGATACTCAGCTTATAATCCCCTTCGAAGGAAGGCATGAGGACACTAGGAACAGCCTACTCAACTGTCTCTCAGAAACAGCAACTTGGATGTCAGAACACCGTCTGAAACTAAATGCTAAGAAATCCGAGAGCCTGCTTTTTTTGGGGCTCACCTAATCTGGGACAATACCTGATGGCCTCGGACACTAGGGACTGCCCCGGAACCTAAACAGGTTGTAAAAAACCTGGGCATCCTTATCGACAACGCACTAACCATGCAGGACCAAGTCCGAGCGCTGTGCGGAAAAAGCTTTGCCATGCTAAAGCTATTAAGAAGACTTTTTTCATAGATCCCCCTGAACTGTAGAAAGACCATCGCTCAGGCTCGAGTCTCTAGTAAGCTGGATTATGGGAATGCGCTCTATGTGGGCATGCCAGACTATCTCTTCTCCCAATTGCAGGTGATTCAGAACGCAGCTGCCAAGTTTATTTGTAATAAAAACAAATACAGCTCAGCATCAGAATGTTTGAGAAAGCTCCACGGGCTGCCTGTGCGCCAAAGAGCCAAGTTTAAACTTATGTGTTATGCACACAGAGAGCTACACAAGCTGCAGGACAAAATTGAATTCTACACTCCCACGCGAAAACTGAGGTCTTGCAATCATGCTTCGGCCAAAATCAAACATATTAAGAAAGTCAGAATAGGAGGCCGCTCCTTCTCTAATTTGGCGGCCGTTCACTGGAATGAACTCCCCTTAGACCTTCATCTTATGGACGACTACATGGTCTTCAAAAAGAAGCTGAAAACATCACTGTTCCCTAGGCTGTAACCGATGACACTTGCAGCTTTTGCCTTGACTCCCCTGCTAAGATATCCGGGTTGCTACTCACTTTCGAATGTATGACGTTACATTGCATACATTCACAACGCGGTATTTTACATCGCGTTCGTTACAACGTTACATTATAAAAAGAATTTACATCATAAAATAGAAATATCGGAAAATTGGAAAAAGAATAAGAAATAGACAGTAACATGAAAATGATTCAGCCCTGATGATGTCCCATGGGGGACGAAACGCGTAGGCTGGCTGTATTGAAATATTGATTGATCTGTGTTTTGAAGAGTTTGGAACAAGTGTCAATAAAGACAAGTGGACAAGGAAGCTTGCATTGGAATATTGATTATTTATGGACTTCAATAATTAATTGTGGATGAATTCATAATAACTGTTCGCTCCTTCTGTGTGGATTTAACCTCTCTGAAGAGCTCTAATGAGAGCAAAACACATGTCAGGGGTTGCTTTTATGCATTTCAGGTTGGCCTGGATGGTATTTTACCAATCCAAAGCTGTAATACTGTGCCTGGAGTGGTAAAAGACTTTTGTAATTTTACAGCTCGGCATGGATAGCACTTTGCTCATCTTATGCTTGAAGATTTTACTGTATAAATGGCAAAAGGCTTTGTCCCTTTCTAGCTCGGCATGGATGGCACTGTGCTAATCCTATGCTTAAAAACTCTCCTAGAAACACAGACATTTGAGGTGAGCAAATTCAGAGTGTCGCTGGTGTTGCAGGGTGCTCTATATAGGAGCTGCTCTCCACCTAAATTTGGGTACTACCCAGAGTTCTCTGCTTCCTATTTTGCAAGGTTTATCCATTGCTCTAAGACTGAAAGTGTTTTGTTTTGAGATATATATATATATATATATGTGTGTGTGTGTGTGCGCGTGTGTGTGTATATATATACAAACACACACAATATATATGTGTGTATATATATATATATATATATATATATAAATATATACACACACACACACACACACACACAATTCTTTAGGAAAAAATATATTAATTAATGTAGACATTAAATATAATATTAAAAATGTCAAACTCCAAGAAACACATTTACTAAAAATACTATAAACTTTAAAATGAATGCCAAAATAAAAACAAATAATATAAAATATTTTAAAATAAAAAATATTGCTATAAATCTATTTAACCAATATTATGAAACCTACTGGGATCTAAGAATAATAAATACATAATTCCCTCTCTAGTTTATGCAACAGTAGGGAATGTTTCGGACTTCGGAGGGCTAAGATTTACTATTCCTACGCCAGTCACCGCAATAGTGGGGACAGTGTTGGACTTCTGAGGAGTTAGATTTACCATTCCTTAGTGCAATAGTAGGGA
Source organism: Calotriton arnoldi (assembly GCA_963921515.1). Lineage (NCBI taxonomy): Eukaryota > Metazoa > Chordata > Amphibia > Caudata > Salamandridae > Calotriton > Calotriton arnoldi. Next base: position 1,651,596 of record CAWUFW010003964.1, read on the forward strand.
AAGCATTGGACTTTGAGGGTAAGAAATTTACTATTCCCACTCCAAACAGCACAACAGTATGGAAAGTGTTGGATTTAGGAGGGGTAAAATGTACTATTTCCACCTCAAACAGTGCAACAGTAGGGAAAGTGTTGTACTTCGGAGAGATTCATTTTACAATTCCTACTGCAATCTAAGCAAGAGTAGAGAAAGAACTTTACTTCAAACACAGTAAATATATGAGTAACCTCATGAATGTGGAAAAAATATTAAACTCTTATTCTAAAAAGTATAAGTTAACATGAAAAATATGTATGTAGGTATTAAACTAAAAACAATTAATCATTTTACATAATTGATATTCAATAATTCTCAATTAATAAATCATTGTTATTCAAGTATTAATTAATTTACTCCCCACCCTATACCTCTATAAACCTAGCAACCACACCTAAAATATAATTTAAAATAAATAAGTATTCCATAATTTACATGTTTAAAATGTGATAATTAATTAAAAATTAGTAATAAATTGTTAATTATAAGTCAATTTTTCACTCTAGACTTTTTCAAACCTAGCATCCTGCAACTAAAATGTAAGTAAAGTGAACCAGTGTTCCTTATTGGACATAATTAAAAATTAAATAATTAGCAATTAATAATACATTGTTTTTTATTGCTTAATTACCTTCTCACCTTAGACACCTACAAACCTAGCAGACCACAACTAAAATATAAGTAAAATAAGTATTCTATAAATTACATAATTAAAAATAAATTACAAAATTAATATTTAATTGTTAATTATTACTTAATTAACTTACCACTCTGTAAATTAATCCAAACCTAACAGCCCGGAATTAACATATAACAAAAATAAATCTGTAACATATTATTTACAAAATAAATATCAATTATTTAATTAAATATAATTTGTTAAATTATTCATAATGAATTATTGACTACTAAACTTCCAACCCTATCGCCCTACAAACCTAACAGAACACAAATAACATATAACAAAAATAAATTAGTATTACATGATTTACATAATAAATCTCAATCATATAATTAAATAATTCTTAATCAATTTTTAGCTAATTAACTTCCCACTCTATCCCCCTACAAACCCAACCCACTACAACACTATAAATTACTGTTAACAATGAAATAAAACATTCTAAATCAGTTAAATTGACATGATATATTTAAAAAAATAACATGTATGTAAATAATATTGACACATAAAATAAATATATCAATTAAAATACATTAAAATAATTAATAAACAACAATGTATCCACTATATTACTGAAAACGATTACTTACTTCAGAAAACAATATTCTTGTCAACTATATTCTTGCCTCACAAAATGTATGTATCACGATATTTTGTTTCCGATATTTTTGTCTCTCAATATATGTAACTCAATCTTTTCTCTAAACACCAGTAGCAGCAGCACACTCTGAAAAATGTTCCAGCACCACTGGCTTCACTGAAAGTGCCAAGCAGCACTGCTAGAATGCAGCAACTTGAAGCTTTACTGAAAGTGTCAAGCAGCACTGGTAGAATGCAACACCTTGAAGCTTTACTGAAAGTGCCAAGCAGCACTGGTAGAATGCAGCAACTTGAAGCTTTACTGAAAGTGCCAAGCAGCACTGCTTGAATGCAGCAACTTGAAGCTTTACTGAAAGTGCCAAGCAGCACTGCTAGAATGCAGCAACTTGAAGCTTTACTGAAAGTGTCAAGCAGCACTGGTTGAATGCAGCAACTTGAAGCTTTACAGAAAGTGCCGGTCGGCACTGGCTGAATACAGCTCTTTGAAGCTTTACTGAAAGTGCCAAACAGCACTTCTAGAATGCAACACCTTGAAGCTTTACTGAAAGTGTTGAGCAGCACTGGTTGAATGCAGCAACTTGAAGCTTTACTGAAAGTGCCAGGCAGCACTGCTAGAATGCAGCAACTTGAAGCTTTACAAAAAGTGCCGGTCGGCACTGCTAGAATGCAGCAACTTGAAGCTTTACAGAAAGTGCCAAGCAGCACTGGTAGAATGCAACACCTTGAAGCTTTACTGAAAGTGCCAAGCAAACTGGGAGAATGCAGCACCTTGAAGCTTTACTGAAAGTGCCAAGCAGCACTGCTAGAATGCAGCACCTTGAAGCTTTACAGACAGTGCCAAGCAGCACTGGTAGAATGCAACACCTTGAAGCTTTACTGAAAGTGCCAAGCAGCACTGGTAGAATGCAACACTTTGAAGCTTTACTGAAAGTGCCAAGCAGCACTGGTAGAATGCAACACCTTGAAGCTTTACTGAAAGTGCCAAGCAGCACTGGTAGAATGCAACACCTTGAAGTTTACTGAAAGTGCCAAGCAGCACTGGTAGAATGCAACACCTTGAAGCTTTACTGAAAGTGCCAAGCAGCACTGGTAGAATGCAACACCTTGAAGCTTTACTTATAGTGCCAAGCAGCACTGGTAGAATGCAACACCTTGAAGCTTTACAGAAAGTGCCAAGCAGCACTGGTAGAATGGAACACCTTGAAGCTTTACTGAAAGTGCCAAGCAGCACTGCTAGAATGCAACACCTTGAAGCTTTACTGAAAGTGCCAAGCAGCACTGGTAGAATGCAACACCTTGAAGCTTTACTGAAAGTTCCACGCAGCACTGGTAGAATGCAACACCTTGAAGCTTTACTGAAAGTGCCAAGCAGCACTGCTAGAATGCAACACCTTGAAGCTTTACTGAAAGTGCCAAGCAGCACTGCTAGAATGCAACACCTTGAAGCTTTACTGAAAGTGACAAGCAGCACTGGTAGAATGCAACACCTTGAAGCTTTACTGAAAGTGCCAAGCAGCACTGGTAGAATGCAACACCTTGAAGCTTTACTGAAAGTGCCAAGCAGCACTGGTAGAATGCAACACCTTGAAGCTTTACTGAAAGTGCCGGTCGGCATTGGTTGGAAACAGCTCTTTGAAGCTTTACTGAAAGTGTTGAGCAGCACTGGTGGACTGCAGCTCCTTTAATAGAGAGACTGTGATGTCCTTTGAAATCATGTCAATGATATCACCTGGCTATTGCTCATGGTCCAGAGCCCAGCAACCTTGGGATGTTATATTACATGAATTCCAGAGTGGCCAGTTGGGCTGAGCAGAGGAGCTGGCTGGGGTGTTTTGAATAAAGCTCTTACCTCAACAGGCTCCCCAAGCATCCTCTCCATTAAAAAGTAATTTTTTACAGCGGGCAATGAGTAAGCACCTGCGGAGAAAACGTCCCTAAGTTTCTTTTTTTCGTTTTTTGACACCTGTGTGTGTGTGTTATGAACGTTTGTTACAGCTCTGAGTGCAATGCAGTCGTGTATGGTGGTAGCTACAACCTTGAGCTGTTTGTCATCCCTGTAAATGCCCGTGTTTGGTGTCCCTGTATCAATTATTTTCCCACGCTGACAGCCTATTGTAGAAGAAAGAAGCAATGCTGTATGTGGGACTTTTAATAGGGATTTAAAAACACAAATTGGTTTGTGGTGAATAGACAAACGAGTACACAGCTGGCAGAGCTCTTATTTGTAAGCTTCTTGTCGCCATATTGCGAAACAAAAACACCAATTAGATGGCACAACTCTTTGTGTTCATGTAAGACTGTGCAAGTCAAACAATCGTATTTTCAGTGAACAGAATGTTTTACTTTAAATAAATAATAAATTCTCAATAAAAATATCAGAACCTCTCCATTAAGATACAGCAAATAGTGAATAGAATTATAAAATTCTGCGGCCATAGGATTTTTCACATAAATTTAGATTTGCAGCATTTGCCACATAATCCATCATCTGTTGCATAATCTGCAGATTTTAACAAAAAAATCTGTTTCTAGCGCAAGCAAATTAAAAGTTACAACAAATGCAGCCAACATGTGTAGTCGTGCAATGGAAGGCCCTTTGCAAAGGCTGACCGGCCACCTCTCAGTTGCTGATTGCTGTCTTTGGGTGTTGAACCAGCACTACGGTTAAACGTTTGCCCAGAGAGTGTTAACATCTGTCAAAATGACAAAATAGTGCAGTATTAGCATCACCAAATACGTTGCATTACGCCAGATAATTTGGCTTTTCTTGCTGCATAATTTGGTCCAACCATACCACATAATTTGTCTGACCTTGCTGCATAATTTCACCGGCCCTGATTAAGGCTGCTTATTTGAAATTTGAAATTTATTCGAATTCCAGATAACAAGGATGAGATTAAAACCTTCACCAGACAGTAAGCACCTCCATCACTCAGACACAATAAAAAATGCGACAGTGTGCTCTACGAGACATCCATTGCATAACATAATGTAACAGGGTCTGCCATGCCATGTAGTACTATACCAAGTCATACTTTAACCTAGCATAACACTGCATATAGTATTGTTACATAACGTTACAGTATTATGGTAATTTCTGGAGATGAGCCTGCAGAATACATGATTAAAAGAAGCCATTAACTAGTGAGCACCGTGACCACACTCACTACTTTGTGTACTATTCCAGTTGATCCAGATTGCACAATTTTTGGGTCTCACTTGGGATATTGTTCTCTTCAAGGGGCTTGGAGCCTGCCTTTTGCTTACCATTTATGGACTTCATTGTCACTCTTATTTGCTGCCTCCTAGTTTGGCAGGGCAAGCCGATTTCACATGCTCTTCTTTCATCTGGAGCATGGACCAAATACTGATCATCTTGATTAGGGTGCTTCTGCTGCTGGCGATGGGATTGGGGGTACTATTTCGCTTTCTATCTAGTGCAGTCGTTCTTCTTCCTTCTTCCCTCTCATCCCCCTTTTGTTTGCGTTGCTTCTTCCCTCCCATCCTCTCGTCGTCAGTATTGCTTGTTCTCTTCGAACCCCCACCCTTCAATTGTCCATGTTACGTCTTCCTCCTTTCCGTTGTCCACGTTGCCTTTTCTTTCGCAACCCCACCCTCCTGTTGTCTGTGTTGTTCCCCCATAACCCACACGCCATAAGAAAAAAAAAGTCCTGGCCGTGTCATAACGATTTTATTTTTAGCTTCTTATTCCCACGTCATAGCACTTTTTTTTAATAACTTTTAGCCATGCTCCACAACATGGCTAAAATACACTGGCAATGCAAATAGCTCTGACATAGGCAGGAAATAGTGGGTTTATTAATGCTTATTTCAGTTGGTGGATGTTTTTAGGTTCGGCAATAATAGCTCAAAATATACAATAAAAAGATTTACAGAGAGGTAGTGGACCTGGGGTCAGCCACCTTCAGCCACTTGCTTCAATGTGTTTCTCATGCTTTGCCGTTGCTTGGACAGAGTGTCGATTAAGGCCATGGAATTTCGTGAATGGTTACATTGTCCCATTGTGTTCCCATTTTGGTGAAGAGGTATCAAAAGGCCATTTTAGGTCTTGCCTGAGAGAGCGCATGTGCAGTCGCTTGCAGAGATGTTTTGTTAATCAAAATTAAAAAACACTTAAAGGGGCCCAAGAGCCTTCCCATTACTTACCATTGGTTGGCTTCATCGTCACTCTCCTTTCCTTGCTTCTCATTGGTCAGCCCATGCCAGTTTCACTATGAATGAGAATGAATGAGAGGGTTCTTGTAAAGCGCATGGCTACCCGGAGGCGTCCCAGCGCTATGCGGTAGATTAGAAGGACAGAGTGAGGGTTATGGGAAAAGCCAGGTCTTCAGGTGTTTGCGGAAAGTAGGAAGATTAGGTTCCCGCCGTAGATTAAGAGGGAGCACGTTCCAGAGCCTGGCGGCATTGTAGGAGAAGAGCCTGCCGCCACTTTTTGCCCTCTTGATTCTTGGGACTTCAGCCAGATGGAGAAAGTCGGATCGGAGGCTTCTGGAGGCTTTATAGGGGCAAATCAAGGACTTTAAGATGGGTGGTCCATTTCCATTAAGGATTTTATGGGACACGCAGAGGGCTTTGAAGTTGATTCTCTCCTGCACTGAGAGCCAATGCAGGGAGCGCAGTGCTGGTTTTGCCGAGCAACGATGGGACGTGCCGGTGATTAGCCTAGCCGCTGAGTTCTGAATAATCTGAAGTCTCACGACTACTGAGTTGGGGGCCCCCAGATAGAGGGCATTACCCACGTCGATCCTGGATAGGATTAACGCCTCTATCAGAAGTCTTTTTGCTTGGAAGGGAAGGAGAGGAATGATTTTGCGGATCATTTTCAGTATGCCATGGCACGTGGAAACCGTCGTCCGGGCTTGGGTTTTAAAAGAGAGATCTTGCTCCAGCCAGATCCCTAGGCTTTTTATTTCAGCTTTTGGAGTAGGGACCGTACTCATACAATCAGGCCAGAGGGTTTTGAGATTGCAGTTTGAATAATTGCCAAGCAACATCAGCTCAGTCTTGTCGCCATTAAGTTTAAGGTGCGAAAGACTCAGCCACTTTACCACTTCCTTTAGGCAAGAATGTAGGTCTGTGTACAACTGGTCGGATTGATTCAGTGCTACGATCAGTTGTGTATCATCAGCGTACGAGACTATATGGATCCCAAAGGGGGCAACAATATCCGCCAGGGGGACCATATAAACATTAAAAAGGGTAGGGCTCAGGGAGGAGCCCTGTGGGACTCTACACTGCAGGGCGAAAGGATCGGAGATGGTATCATCCTCAAACACCTGAAACGACCTTCCTTCCAGAAAGGACTGGAGCCAGGCAAGAACTGGGCCTGACACTCCTATCCTCCTGAGACGGTGAACTAGAATATTATGGTTCACCGTGTCGAAGGCTGCGCTCAGGTCAAGGAGGATGATAGCGGAAGCGCCTCCCGAGACAAGAATCTTTCGTGTTTCCTCCACCACTGCTAGTAGTGCGGTCTCCGTTCCTTGTCGGGGGTGGAAGCCTGTTTGGGAGGAGTGGAGAAGGTCGTGAGACTCCAAGAAGCCGGAGAGTGAGGAGTTACCATATTTTTCAGCGATTTTGCTCACACCAGGTAGGAGCGAAATCGGGCGGTAGTTGCCTAGATCAAATGGGTCAAGATGGGGCTTTTTTATTAGGGCTTTAACCATCGCTCTTTTCCATTTGGGAGGGACCAGACCCGAGGCAAAAGAAGCATTGATTGTGCTGAGAATGGTAGGGGCAACTAAGGGGGTGACCTTTTGCAAGATACTGAGTGGAGCGGGGTCAAGCGGTGACCCACTTTTTACTGAGGCTAAAATGGGTAAAAAGGATTCTAGCGACAGGGGAGTAAAGGACTCCAGGAGGGGGACATGGGAGCCTTGGCAGTAGTCAGGAGTGGAAGTTAAAAAGTCATTGTCATCCACAGGGAGAAGCTTAACGATCTCCTTTGTGTGTTTGTCCCTTCGATGGTGCATGGGCCAAGTATTGATGAATTGCTTTATTAGTATCCTTTCGCTGCTCGCACTTGGATTGAGGGACTTTTTTTCTTGTTTGTGTTTTCATTGTTGTTGCTCCTCCTGCCATTTCTTTAGTGCTTTTGCCTTGCTGCTTCTGACCTGGTGCCCCCTTGTTGCAGAATGTTCTAGCAATAATGGTTCAGAGAATAACGTTAAACAAGAACGTTTTCTAGCGCAAAACATACAACTAATAAAGAACAATTACTCTGAAAAGAATTATCTAAAAGATGTACTTTATTGAACAAAAAAAAGCAAAAGAAAAGTACAATAAACAACTGGTGCTCACATGGTTACACAAGACGTACACAAATTAAAAATACAAATTACAGTATAAACAAAAGACAATGGTAGAGGAAAATCAACATAAACATAGGTTTGTCAAGTGACAGAAACAAAACACAACATATGCTTCACCTTAATTTGCCAAAGGAAGGCGTCAACAGCGTTTCGACCTTGTGGTTTATTAGGTCATCATTAGGACAAAAACCATGCGTTGGAGCAACGATCAATTTTGTAGACTCTCAAATTGATTTATAGAGAGCCATCGGGAAAGACCATTATTCGTACTGCCAATTAGAATAGAATTCAGGATTAGATTGGCGTGCAGGGGTCCTAGTAGCATTTATGTCAGAACCTCCTCCGTGCTACAGTCACCTTTCAATGTAGTGCTGGTCGTAATGCCAGCTTCTCTTGCACGAATCTCAGAGAATTAATCCTTTTGGCATAATGGCATGATAAAATGAAGGAACAGGAACATCCCACGGAAAGATGTTGTACAAAATCATGAATATAGAATTATCTCTTGAGTTTCACATTTCACAATGTTCTAACACTGCCATACTCACAAAAGATGCACAAGAGGAGGAGCGCCGGTTATCACAGCAGTGCCTACAGGTGCCCGGAGATCTGTCCCAGGACCAAGCTGTGAAGGAATTCAGAACCTGCTGGCACAACCACCCGAACAGACATGGGTATTGTAGCCTTATCCTCATTACTGTAGTGCAGTGAATCTGAGGACCCTCCCTTAACATGGAACTTGGGTACTGGGTGGATGCGCGGTGGCGAGTGGTGGCGAGGGAAAGGCTACAAAATAGTGCACTCCTCTGCTCCCTCAACAATGGGGTTCTTGGGATCCTAGGAGGGTGCCTAGTCGGTGATTTTATGGGCCAGGGGGGTTTCTGCTTATCCCTAATGGATGGATACCATGGGTGACTCCCACTACTGCCTCATCGGTGCAATAGCATAGAGGTGTTTACACTAATTCCTCACGGGTTGTGCACATTGGGGTGGCTTCGAGCTCTACACCCTTGACCCCAGACACCAGAACAAACAGTGACACCGGGCTGACACCGGCTCCACGGAAGGACCTTTCAACTGCACCTATTGTCACTTTACCTGCCACAGCACACACACCAGCCCACTGATTAGCCTCACCCAAAATACACTGCAGACTCCACCTGAACGAAACTACCAACTCGCACACACCCTTCTCAACACGTGCTCACTATGCAAGCATTCCACCGAATTTATGGGACCTCATCACCCTTGTGCCTGACATCGTCTTCCTCACAGAGACCTGGTACAACACCACATCCGCCCCAAACATTGTCACAGCGATCTCTGGTGGATATAAAATCTCTGACCAGGACCAAACAAACAAGCCAGGAGGAGGAACAACCATCATCTAAAAAGAGATCATACAGTGCACCACCACCAACAACACAACCACCCCCATGGAACATCTCATCTTCAAGCTCCACACGGAGGACAAGACAACCATCAGAGGCACCCTTTCATAGCGACCCCCAGGCAAGCGCTCCAGCTTCTGCAATACCATTGCAGATTTTATTGTGCCCCTAGCCTTAGAATCCAAGGACTACATCTTCCTCAGTGACCTAAATTTCCACATCAACGACCCGCAACAACAAAAACACTGCACACCTCCTTGACAGAATGAGCAGCCTTGAATTGACCAGATCATCCATGACCCTACACACGCCGGACCCCATTTTCACCTCCAGCAAATGTGTCAAATACAGCCATGCCACAGATCTCACATTGACGGATCACTCCATCGTCCACTTCAAAATCTTCAGCCCCAGCACCGCCACCCCCAAGATGATCAGTGCCCCCCACCGGAGGTGAAAGAAAATCTCAGAGACTAGCTAGACGGACGCCCTCAATACCTCCAACCCCGCAACCACCACCAACCTCGAACAGGGAGAGAAGAACTTCAATGCCTGGATCACCAATTGCGCCAACAGCATTGGTCCCGTCAATCCTCCAAAAAGGCCAGCTGGTACACCCAAGAACTCAGAACGAGACAGCAAACAGCTAGAGAAGAGATTGAGCACCAGCAAGCACGCCTCTGACAGGGCAGCCTTGAAGACCTCCCTCAACCTCTACCACCTCCTGCTGAGAGCAACGAAGAAGACAGTCCTAGCCTCACCCATCAAAGCCAGTGCCAAGAACACCAAGGAACTTTTCAGCATTGCTACATAATTCTCCAACCCAGCTGCCAGCAAAAACAACATCACACCATCACAGGAGCTGTGCAACAACCTCGCTGACTTCTGTACGACAAGATTGCAACCATATACAGAAACTTTGAACCCCAACCCACACCAACTGACTTCCTTGACAGATATGCAACCACCGCAACCCATACAAACCACAGACTGATCGCCTGGAACATCCTCTCCACCCAGGATACCACCTCCACCACTGAATTCATTCTTTCGGGAGCTCCCACAGACCCATGCCCACACCACATCCTCAACCAGGAATGCAAAGGATCGGCCAAAAACTCACCACCCTGCTCAACACCTCTATCACCACAGAAACATTTCCCGACTCCTAGAAATATTCCAAAGTCAGGCCACTACTCAAATTCCCCTCCGCTGACCATAGCAAGCTAAAAAACATACAAGCTAATCTCCATGCTCCTATTCCCAGCGAAGGTACTGGTAAAGATAATCAACAAGCAACTCATGGCACACCTGGAGCAGAACCAGTTACTCAACGCCTCCCAATGTGGCTTCCATAGGAGTCACTACACCAAAACCGCCCTCATCTCAGCCACCGATGATATGTGAGCCCTCCTCAACTGAGGAGAAACAGCAGCTCTCATCCTCCTTGATCTCTCGGCAGCCTTTGACATGTATCCCTCCACAAGCTAATCGAAAGACTCCACCACATCGGCCTCCAAGGGGACGCTCAGATGGATCATCTCCTTCCTCACCAGAAGAGCCCAGTGGATCCACCTTCCACCTTTCACTATCGATCCCAAGGAGATCACCTGCGGTGTCCGCCAGGGTTCATCCTTCAGCCCCACGCTATTCAATGCATATATGACCCAGCTGGCGAACATCGTTAGATCCCACGGTCTCAACATAATTTCTACACAGACAACACCCACCTTATCCTCTCACTCACAGACAACTCCACCACCACCAGAACCATCTTCCACAGATGCATGACAAGTGGTGCTGACTGGATGAAGAACAACTGACTGCAACTGAACACAGACAAGACGGAATTACTGATCTTCAGCAACAGCAGAAACACTTGGAATAACTCCTGGTGGTCATGAGACCTAGGACCCACACCCACTCCCTCCGACCATGCCAGAAACCTTGAAATCGTCATTGACAACAAACTCACCTCGAAATCACAGATCAACGCCATCTCCTCCACCTGCTTCCTCACTCTGCGCATGCTACGTAAGATTTTCAAATGGTTACTCCTACATAGAAGACACATCGTGACACAGGGCCTCATCACCAGCCAACTGGACTATGGCAGTACCCTCTATGTAGGAATCACCACACACCTCCTACAGAGACTTCAGACCATACAGAACGACGCAGCCAGACTAATCCTTGGCCTTTCCCGATGAACCCACATCACACCCCTCCTCGGGCAACACCACTGGCTCCCCGTACAGAAAAGATGCCAATTCGAGCTCCTGACCCACGCACACATGGCTCTACACAACCAAGGATCCACCTACATTAAACACCACTGAACAACCATCGAGAAGACTATGCTCTGCCTCCCTCTCACTTGCCCATACTCACCGCATCTACCTAGGCAGAAGTGGAGGATGCTCCTTCTCCTATATTGCAGCAAAGACCTGGAACAGCCTCTCCACACAACTCTAAACCATTACCTCAATTCTGGAATTCCAAATTACCCTCAAGATGTGGCTGTTTGAATAAGCCTCCAGGACTGCAAGCGCATGGAAACCATATTAGGTGATTAGCTGCACTTTATAAATCCTGATTGATTGACTGATTCCACTGCTGCTTGATTGGTGCAGTGTTTGTCGTAGTAGAGGTGCTCCCTCTCCTCTCTTATGGGTGTGTACAAGGAGAGAGAATGTAGCATTACAAACAGAGCTGTGGGCTTTCGAACAGGGGGAATAGATTTGAATCTTGGCTTGGGGGTCAACATCGTGTGAGTACACAACACAATTTAAATGTCCGTAAATTAACAGTGCCGATATTTCAGAATATATCTGAATTATAAAAGCACAAATGAAGCACATTCTTTGGTACAATCAGAGAACAAGGGACCCCCTCTAAAGGACGAATGAGGTCTGGGAGTAAGAAGGGAACTGAACAGACCAGTAGAACCAGAAAACACTCCCCTTAGACCTATATTTCTTTTACAAAAGAATGAATCTAGTATGGGTATAAGAATATGCCACACATCAGATATTTATAACATAGCAAAGACATCATTATTTTTTGAGGTCATATTTATTATTGTCATTGACTTCTTTTTTCCTTTTTTTTCCCAATGCATTAAATGTCATTTTTCTCAAGAGGTACAAAAAACTTTTTTTTAGTGTTTTTTATAAAAAATGTATATACATATAAGCAATCGTGCAAAATAAAAAACAATTTTGTTGATCCCCAAAATGACAAATCTTCTTGGAACTCATACATTCCTCACAGTCGTTCACATTCATACAAGACACTTATGCACATCTGGATTACAAGGGAAACATAAGATGTAAATCATTTCCACCAAGATGAAAAAAAACAATAAGGTCTGGACACACGAGGTCGACGCGCGTTTCGGAGGGTTAACACAAACGTGAACCACCTTCTTCAGGACCTTGTCCAAATCGGGCACAGTATCACACAGGCAAATACACAAGGGGAACCTAAGGAACAATAAATAGTGGAATTTATTAACCCATACACTTAAACCACAATTAAAACTCTATGTTCGATCAGACCACTACGTTGCACACCAGCATTAATACTACAGAAACAAACCGTTAGTGATCCCTTCACCGTGGTGATACTAATTGTAATATATAAACTTCTTAATCATAGGTGCACATATTCATGGAGCCTCTCATACTCACTGTGAGGTGCTCCAAGAAATAAGAATGAGATGTATTAGTGCAGTGAAAGTAAGAGGCAAACCTTCAGCATAGATAATAATAGAGCCCCCCATGCACGACCTCCAAAGTACACACAGTGCGATTTCACCTTTTATTGTCTGTAGGTTTTGGAGTAAACTAAGGCTTAACTTACAAGTTTCCTATAATGAAATTCCAATATCCAGGACTGGAACGACAGACTCTTATATCGAAGGTGGTGGCCACTATGCCTTATTTTCTACAATGGATAGAAGATGTCAAATTACTCTTAAGAAATCTCTTGAGGACCCTAAATACTGCATACTAATGTGATAGTGAATCCTTACCGAGTGTTAGAATATATGTGTGACCTTCAACGTATCTTGTATGGGTAATAGCAGGTCCTTGGCAAGGATAAAAATCGCGAATATTCTAAAAAAGGAGATATTATATAATTGTGAGAACAGTTCCTAATCCTAGGATAGCCTATGTTTATATAGGGTCATTGTGTACTTATACTTACATATTAATATGTATTCCTAGATCTGCTATCTTCTATATATTGTATAGTTACTAACTGAAAGACGCAGTCAGCCACCATAGGAGGTAACAACCCCACAAGGTGGTCAGAATCTTCAATGAATGAAGCCAGAAATACCAATTCCTAAAGACAAGGTAAACATAAATTATAATGATTGTAATGATCTATTAATGATGTCATCATATGTGCAGGCTAAACATGAACACCCCATACCTAACGGCTCTTAGCCTGCCTATTTCTGGCTTGCAGGAGCACAACCTAACTGCCCAAAATTGTTAAAGGGGCAAAATTGTAACGTGAGATCTATTATTTGTAGCATCACACGATGATAAAGGTGACCCGGTACCCACTAAATAGCAAACCATACTAGTTAAGGGGGCAGGCAATCCCTGTTAAGTCGCATGCCAAAGGCTATAAATAAACACCCCATACCACACGGCTCTTAGCCTGCCTATTTCTGGCTTACAGGAGCGCAACCTGACTGCCCAAAATTGTTAAAAGGGCAAAATTATAACGTGAGGTCTACTATTTGTAACATCACACGATGATAAAGGTAACCCGGTACGCGCTAAATAACAGACCATGCTAGTTAAGGGGGCAGGTAATCCCTGTTAAGTCGCATGCCGAAGACTCACCAGAATTGACGATGGGGTCCTTCAAAGTGCTCCGCGTCCCTCCACAGTTGCAGATCTTAGCGATAATGGGATCGGTCTTTAAATAGTGAACTGCGCATGCGCAGAACGTCCCGTAAATAATTACGTATATACGTGGAGATCACATGCGGCAAATCCAACGCGATAACAGCGTTAGAATATCTGCCATGTTGATGTGGTGCATAACTGACGGGCAAAAGAAAATTCCAAAAACGGGAGACAATACTTGGAACACACTGTCAGATTGTCAAGAACATCTGTGCAGCTGCTTACACAGAAAAGACGGAAAGCATGTACAGCATAAGGTCCCATAAGACATGTCAAATAAAGACATGCAATATGTAAGCTACAAACTCTAAAATGTCACGCGCTGTCAGTCCAGACATAGATCATATACTAGAGTAATTATATGTGGTATACACTCCCACATGTGAAGCCGAGCCTACATAATTATGACAGGGCCGCCGTTTAGATTAATCTACGGCTATCACCTAACCAAAAATAAAAAATGAGTCACTAAAGTTGACTGAAATTTATAAAACACTTGTCGAGGGGAAAAAACACTAGCCTCAAAGGCATAGAAAGATGATCACGATGCGGGTACAATTTAGGGTACAGCTAAATCAGCCAAAGTACGTGTTACACAATATCAAAGTTTTTATTTTTATCAATGACCATGCATAGCCGATTGAAAGTAGCTAGCATGGAAATATAATAAATTATTAACATTCTTTGGTATTCTGACGTGTGGTGGAAGCAAATATTTTAATACAATCAAAATAAATCAATACACTGGTGACGACGTTTCCATACATTATTGTTTGTGAGCTGTTTAAATTTATCAGTAAAACTGTATTTCTGTGCAAAATGTAATGGTCATTTCAATTGAAGATGTATTGACTGTAATGACATACATCTACCACACCATGCATACTCCACTTTACCCCACTTCACTGTACTCTGCACCACTCCACACTATGCCACTCCACGCCACCCACACTGCGTCACTGCATTCTACTCTGCATTACTCCACTTCACTCTATGCCTTTCTACTCAGTGCCAATAAACTCTATCTCACTCTACTCTACTATGCACCACTGTACTCTTCACTACTTCACTCTGCACCACTCGACTCTTTGCCACTCTACACTGAAACACTGCACTCAGTGCTACTGCACTCTGCCAATCCAGTCCATGCCACTTGCACCCTACTTTGTGCTACTCCGCTCTATACCAATCCATTATAGGCCACTCTGTTACTCTGCACTCTACACCACTGTACTCTACTGTGCACCACTCCACTCTACTCAGAAAGAATCTAGTCTACACTACTACACTCGGTGCAACTGCAATCAGCACCACTGCACTCTGTGCCACTGCACCCTACTCTGCGCCACTGATCTTTACACCACTTTACTCAAAACCAATATCCTCCATGCCACTGCACTCTGCGCCAATCTACTCTATGCCACTGCCCTTCATGTCACTCTACTCTAAACCACTGAACTCTATGCCAATTCCTTAAACACCACTTTGCTCAAAACCAATGTGCTCTATGCCACTGCAGTCTATGCCTATCTACTCTGCACCACTGCACTAAGGCCACTGCCTGCTACACCACTGCACTCTAAGCCACTTTATTCTACTCTGCATTACTGTACTCCATGCCATTGCTCTCTGTGCCACTCTACTCTCCGCCACTGCACTCTATGCCACTCTACTCTGCAATTCTGCACTCTTCGCCATTCTACTCTGCACCACTGCACTACATGCCACTGCGTTCTACGTCACTCCACGCCACTCTATTCTACTCTGCACCACTGTACTCTACGCCACTGCTCTCTGCACCACTCTACTCTGCACAACTCGACTCTACTCTGCACCACTCAGATATACATCCCTCTCAGTACTTTACGTCAATGCACTCCTTGCCACTCTTATCTATTCTGCACCACTACACTCCATGCCACTACACTTTACACCACTCTACACCTCTGCACTCTACCCTAAATCAATCAACTCAATGCTAATTCACTCTACTCTGAAACAATCTACTGTAGGCCACTGCACTCTACACCACTGCAACCTACTCTGCACTACTCTATGCCACTGTACTCTAAACCACTCTGATCTACGTCACTACACTCTACACCACTGTACTCAAAAGCAATGCACTCTATGCCAGTCTAACCTGCACGGTTGATGAAGTTACAACGCATGCTTTTACTCCGCATGCCGTTACAACACAATTTTTTACCCCGACTTGCTGTCTGGGGTGCGCTGGAGTTTGGAATAGTATAATTTACTATTCCAACTCCAGTCTGTGCAACAGTAGGGAAGGTGTTGGAGTTAAATACAACACCTTATGCCGCCTACAGCAAGCCATTTTCATTGTAATGGCATGCGGGGTAAAAGCATGCGTTGTAATGCATGCATTGTAACGGTTGTTTCCCATTCTGCACCACTGTACTTTATGCCACCTCACTCTGGGCCACTCTACGACACTACACTCTACGATACTCCACTCTATGATGATGTACTCCATTAAACTCTACTCCCCTCTATGACACTGTACTGCACTATACAACACTCTACTCCACTCTGTGCCACTCTACAACACTATTCCACTCTGCAACATTTTACTCTACTCCCTTTATGCCACTCCAGGTCACTTTACTCCCCTCTATTCTACGACACGGACACACAACTCCACTTTATGCCAGTCTATGCAACTCCAGTCTATGACACTCTATGCTACTCCACATCACTCCACTTTACAACACTCTACTCCACTGTATGCCATTCCACACTCCAAAGCTACTCCACTCTATGCCAATCTACTCTGCGCTACTCTACTTTACAACACTCTGCTCCACTCTAAGCAACACGCTCTACGCCACTTCACTGTTGTACACCACTCCATGAATTCTATGCCACTCCACTCTACAACACTCTACTCTACTCCACTCTACACCACTCAAGTCTACTCCACTCTATGCCCTTCCACTCTATGACACACTACTCCCTCCACAACACTCCACGTCATTCTATGACACTCCACGCCACTCCATAACACTCCACTCTACTCCACTTTACAACACTCCACTCCAAGCCACTCTCATTTACCCCACTAACATTTAGCCATGCTGAACAGCGAACATACTGGTGTACAACATGGCTAAAATTTATGCTGCCAGCCTGGCATGAAGGGGGCCCTGGGCAGGGTTCATATGTGGAGCACCAAAAGGGCAGCCTCAGACTGCGCTGCACTGGACTGCGGCTCTGGCGAAAGGTCAGCCTGAGGCTGCACCGCACAGGTTTTGGCCTCAGATAAAAGGACAGTCTCAGACTGCATCGCACTGCATTTGGCCTCTTGCTATTCACTCCCAGCAGGAAGGAAGCAGTGCAGGAGATCCTCGGTGGGTAGAGAGAAGTAAAGGAACCTTTTCCAGGGGCGTAGTTATTAATAGTCCAGCAGGCGCAGTGTCACTAGAACTCAGGGGCTTTAGGGGCACACTGTGCCCAAACCCTTGTTGTCTTCTTCTATCCAGCCAGTGGATGGAGGTCACACCTTCCTTGCTTGCTCTAGGGTCCATGGCACGCTTGCTACACCACTGAGCCTCTCAAGGGAACAGTGCCAGCAAGTGGTGCCGCGGGAAGCATGGAGGAGCCATCACAGTGGTACAGGAAGGGTTTTAGTAAATAGCATATTGCATTCTGTAATGTGGTGCAATATTGCCATTGAGGAGTTCTGGTGACATCAAAATCCACCAGGCCGAAGGTTATGCAGTTTGTATATATCATCAGTTTCTCTAAATGGAAATATTGGACCACATTACAGAATATAATATGCTATTTATTAAAATAAAAATTACATTACCATTATGACGTGATGGTTTTCTGTAAGGGATACTGTGTATCTCAAATGTAGCTATGCAGCGATGAGCTCACACCATTTTGTTAGAGTAATGCTTTATAAAACAAGCATTTGCAATGCAATAGGTATTGCATTGATGCAAGTTTGAGCTATTGGCATTGTACATTACAATACCTTTTATTTATGTTTTGGGTTTTAAAACGTAAATAAAAGGCATTGTCATTTACAATACTAATAGCTTAAACTCTCGCAAATGCGAGACCTATTGCATTGCAATAAAGGGCCTTCTCGACCGCTGGTTAGATGATAAATATCAGAGGAAGAGGCCGGCCTGCAACATCTTCAAAGTAGTGATAAATAGTGCAGTGAAGAAGATGTGTAGGTGTTGTATATTACACAGACAGAAAGTGTGAGGTGAGAGTTGCATATGATCCAAGCTATAAACACTAACAAAGCGCTCCAACACCTTTCGCTCTGTGATTGCTCAGTAGGAAGAGCGGGGGGCTATTTCCTG